>OU343224.1:106843364-107132374 GCA_910596185.1 Chrysanthemum makinoi | reverse complement strand
AATTTTCAAAATGATTTTTCAATTGGTTTCGGTGAAGGAATGAACAATACCAAAAGACCTACCTCAATTTACTTTTATGCATGGTGTTATAAGGATGGTTAGGTTAGGTATTCGTTTCTCACGCATCCCGCTAGAGTCGAAGGATTCACCCAGTGACAATCCACTAGATAGTGTAGAGTCCTTAGGTATGATGAAAAAAGGAGAAAAATGAGAATATGGGAAGAGTGCCGATCGGACAGAGCTAGTAATGAATAAACCCAACAAGGTTCTAGTTATGAAGTCTCGGTAAGCAATCGGGGGGTTGAAGAATGAAAAAGAAATGAATGTGAAAAGGGTGAAAAGAAATAACCCTCCAACAATTCAACCTTAGGCGTAAAACCGGTTCAATACATATGCTACTGGTGGTTACTAAGGTCACACTAGTATTGAAGACAAGACGTCATGGACCCATTGACGCACTGCACCTAACTTCCCAAGCCACTCAAGTTCCTCTTAAAAGGGCTTGTTTCATTCTCACGGGGAACCTACATAATCTATCGACTTTCTCTTAGAGATTGTTGATATTGAAGAAGGAGACCCTCTCCCTAGTCTCCGGCATAGGAAACCAAAGTGCACTATTGAGTCTAGAGTCAAGAGATCATCCACAATATCTCATTAGGACACAAAATCAATGAAGACTTACTGTTTCACACAATGTGGAAAGTAAGAATATATTAAGAGTCCTACGCATTATTCTTGTGGTATTGCCAGAACATCCGAGTGATATGAAAATATTCACGATGAAGATGGAAATCCTTCTAGAGCCAAAATCAAACAAGCTCTTGGTGGGTGACATGTGAGATCTTTTCTAAAGATCAAACTTGTGACAACCGGATAGAATGATGGGCGATTCACTCGTGAATCAACCTTGGTCCAGAAATGAATTGATCTAATACTTTTGAAAAACCATTCGATGTGCAAATCTTCTTTTCTTTAGCGCATCGAATTTGTATTCATATTTCAAACTCAAAAAGTATCTCTGATTGAAAAAAAGCTTTTGGAAAAACCGTTCGATGTGCAAATTTCTTTTCTCTAACACATCGAATGTGTACTCTTTTCAAATACAAAAAGTATTTTTTATTGAAAATTGATCTTTCTTATAAAACCTTCGCAGTATTGCAAAACTCTTTCTTCAAGCAATGCCATTGTTTTCAAATCAATTTTTCATCAATCAAGGAATCTCAATTACTGGTTCACTCAACTCCGGTTGTCTTCTTTGAGACTTTCCCGTTTGAGAACAACTAGAACGTATAAACCCTCAAAGGAGATTCTTAAATCATACCGATCATAGGTAGTACTTGTATCGATCAACGGGGAACCGTGAGCCGTATACCTCAATTCAACGAAAGTGGTCAAAGACACTTTCATGTGTTTTATTGCTAATCGTTGTTTGCCGTTACATTTGGACAAGCTGTACTGATCGTAATTGAGAAGTCAATCCAAAGCCGCATGCTCACAAAGATTCACTTAATTGAAGAAATCATGACTTGTGCATATCTACATAACCCGGCTCGATATTTCTATACTATGCTTCGCTACGCTGCCGCAATATCATGAACCAAAAAGCTTCCGCGAACTCCGATGAAAAGATGTCATGATTCAAAAGTGTGAGCATGTCAGTCCAAAAGTCACAACTTCACATGATGGCAACAACACAATAAAGGTGATCCGAGATTTACAGGGTGATGATCTCAAATAAAGCTCAAGATCATCATGATGATCGGCTTCAAAGACCTCCACCGAAGTACAAAATAATCGGACAATGAAAAGTCACTACAAAAGCACAAAGAATGTGGACATTGAAGAATTGAAGTCTACGAGCTCAGAACAGAAGATAAATTAGAATGCTAGTATGCAAAATGTATTTCATGGGGTGACCTCCCTTAGGGGGAGATTGTTAGGAATTGTAAATTCCATGTTAAAGTGTCGGTCACCCCAATAATGGTCTAGCATATGTTAGCTCATTTACGTGTCGTTATTTACGTTATTTATTAGTTAATTAGTTAGTTTGTAGCATAGTTTAGTTTAGTGTAACACCGTGGAGGAAGGACGGGTCTTTACTCATCAGATGCCTGATCCACAGTCCGATAGGAGGACGTATTCATTGTAACTTTAAATACCCCTTCCATAGATGGAAGGGGTGGGGCTTCTTTCATAATCTAACATTCACATTTTGTGCTACAAGTCTCTACCAAGAACACCCTCTTTTATCTTTCTCTCTCTAAATGGCTAACATGTATTTCCATCATCCAAGACCACCTGAATCATCAACACAATAATATTTACGATCCTACATGCACTCACCTTTAGTGCAAGATACCCCTAGATACACCCATCTGAGCCATTCCTTTCATTTTGGTAACCCGATATACTGTTTCGATACACCTTTACATCTTAGCCTACCTTGTAGTCTTTATTTGTGATTGGGAAGTCATCATTTGCCTAAGTTCAAGGTTCAGAGTGGAAGGTTAGGAAATCATGCTTTCATCGACAACATTCACGAAGATCATTGAAGACCCCCAAATTCCATTGTTCATCTCAAATTGGGGGTATTATGTTATATTATTATAGTTTATGTTTCAAGAAAAAAAAAGTGATTAGAAAAAAATAGTTGTTATGTTATTGTTAAGTGCGATGTTATAAGCACTATGTTATGAGCTTTATAGATTTAGTATCGAGTAGGCCACCTCGGTCACATTTGAGGATTGGAGTTGGTAGTTATAGCAGTGATTGGAGAAAAGGTAGTGTGCCCATCACGACGTCCTCTAATGACAATCTACCATATATTTCATGATTCGGTTCTTGACTTAAAGCTTGAATTTTGGGGCCGGTGAGAGTGGTGATGACTTGGTTATAGATTTAGACTTGTTTTTTATTTTACACCAATTATATATCCCTTGTCTTATCCTACCCTTTAGTCATGAAGCGTGTCTAGGTGATGCAGCGAGCAATCTTTGGTGTCTTGGCCATGGATTTGGTCATGTATCATTGATTTTTTATACTTCAGGTAAATTACTAGCATTCGAGATAAAGAGACGCGGAACTGGAGAAATATCTAAAGATTAATCACAGTATGCTACTTTGAAGAAGTTACGGCGTAACTCGTCTCTCACGATACGCCCCGTAACTATTGCGTGACTCATAAAACCAACTTATCAGAAGGTTACGGCGTAACTCTTCCCAAAGGTTACGACGTAACTATATGAGGTCAAATGAGGTTCCGTACGATACTTACGCCGTAACTGCATCTACTACGGCGTAACGAGTTTATTGAAGACTTCTGGCGTAACCACTCATAAGGTTCTGTAACCGCAGATCTAGTTCAAAATACGAAGAAATAGAAGGTTACGGGCGTAACTCTTATATTATTCGTCGTAACCCGATCGGCCTATAAATACCACCGCAATTCTAGCATTTCAGATCATCCCAATCCACACACAACACTTTCGAGCGTGGGAAAAGCTCAAGGCAGGTCTAGAGGAGCATGAAGCAGTCTCCAAGGGAGAAATCACTCCCCTACGATAAGCATTAGCGTTTTATATTTCTTTTACTTTCAATTCATGTATTCGTACCTTTGAATATTGAATTGGTTTGCATGATTAATATGAGCGGCTAAGCACCTCTTGGTGCTGGCCTAGTTATGATTCCTTATTGTTTTGTTTGCGTTTACTTTACTTCCGTACAATTATTTCTAAGTGTATGCATGCATAGTTTATTGGTAGCCAACCTTGGTTTGGTAGTTTTGAATGGTGGTAGAGGCCAATTGCCTAGGAGATATGACCAACTGACCCTAGGTGAGCGGACTGAGACGGGAAGGGTAAGATATGACCAACTGACGACCCTTTCTACTTGTGCAATTTGACCAACTGATCACCTATCGTTTGGATGAACTTAAGAATTAGGGGGTGCGGGTCTAAGTTCCTAACAGCCGGGCATTCACTATTATAAATCTAGCATGTAGCGGTACTTAATGACTTGGTTTAGGGTGTAACACCCCCAAATTCGGTATACGCAGCAGAATTAAGGTTGGGGTATTACTTCATGGATCACAGTCATAATAATAGATAAACGGCTCAAAAGAGACGTTTAGATAAAAACAATTATCATTCATTTATTTAAATCAGAGTTTTACAAAATAAAGGTCCCAACGGAAATACGGAAATACATAGTTTTATTCTTGTGAATGATAACTAAAATGGACGCCCTTTTTATAAGAAAGTCCATTGCCACTCCGTGCCGGTCGTGCTCTAGTTTCACGAGATAAAACATGCTAAAAAGTCAACACAAAGGTTGAGTGAATCCATAGTGTTTGTATGATAATCATTGAACACAAGATAGCGTGGTAAAATCATAATATTGCGGTACGATATATTGCCCTAAGTCTCATGACCCATGCAAACCTTAACAGCAGCGTCATAATAATGACGTAAGTTACAAACATCATGGTGATGATGTGAGCAACAATGCCCTCCGTAGGAGTTTGCCATTCTCCTAGTATTCTCAAATAAAGTGCATTTGGTTACCTATCCGGCTAACACAAATGGGGCGTCAACTGCCAATAGATCTATTCACTATATTCGCGTTCACTCGCAAGTGATTAATGGAAGAGGTCGAGGAAGTCCAAAGGCCCCCATAGAAGCCCCGCGGCTCTGAGTCTAACTTAAATACTCGTAAATAAAGAAAAGTGCTTTTTCGGGAGACAACCCGAATTATCCCTTTCTTTTGTTTTCTTTCCCTTTCTGTAGGGTTTTGTGTTTTCTAACATTTTTGCAGGAAACGAGGAAGTAATTGCTGCTGCGGTTTGCTGTCGACAAGAGTTGCGGTAACTCATGTATTTGTTTACGCCGTAACCAACCTTTTAGCAGTAGAATTCTTGACACATTACCAATTACGGCGTAATACTATCTCAGTGGTTACGCCATAACTACTCGTTTTGTAGGTTATGTCAGGTTTTGCCAGTTACACCATAACTCCCTCAAAAGAGTTACGATGTAACCTTCCTCTGGTTTAATTATTTCATTTTAAAACACAATAACCTTGTATTAGTATTTTAAATTAACTTTGTGGGTGTGTTCCCTGTAAACCCTCACGAGACTTCACTCATCCACTTGGGACTCCAAATGGTTTAAAAGGCTTGTTGCATTCGCTAAATGCAACCGTGATTCCTACGAAAGTGAGTTAGGTTTGTTTTTCATTTTTCATTTTTCATTTTGTCTTTTTAGAATTATGCTTATCGGTAGTGTGATTTACTGGATTGAAGTTTGTTCGTGATGCTTATACGAAGGCACGTCTCTTTTTCGTGGGCCTTCTTTCTTTATGGAGCAAATTTCAAGGAAGTTCTCGCTCTAATTCTACTTTTCTCTTCACCTTTATTTAATGCTTAGTACAAAAGGGACTTTGTACAATTCAAGTGGGGGGACAGGAGTAGAATTATCTCTTGAACATTATTTAGCCCTCATTTTTCTAGTTTATTTTGAAAAATTATGCCATTTTTAAAATTTTGACATGTTTTTCTTAACCTAACTAGTTTAGACCTTAGCCGAGCACATACAACCCTTGATATATATGGTGAGATTAGCCTTACCCGTTTCCAATATGTTACCCTAAATCCACCAAATTATGTGTGCCGGTAGCTTGTAAACTTTAGAACTTGACCTTTGCATCATTTCGAGACCATAGACGAGGTATGTTGAGTTAGCTAGATGTATTTGGACTTTTCAGTTTTAGAAGGCAATATTATAGGATTATCTCCCAAACAGCCTGCCATTGTGTGTCTATCGATTAGTCACCTCGACTTCTCGACCCCCATGTGAAACCCTTTTGTTGCACTCACCTTTAGTGCAAGATACCCCTAGATACACCCATCTGATCCATTCCTTTCATTTTGGTAACCCGATATACTGTTTCGATACACCTTTACACCTTAGCCTACCCTATAGTCTTTATTTGTGATTGGGAAGTCATCATTTGCCTAAGTTCAAGGTTCGAGTGGAAAGGTTCGGAAATCATGCTTTCATCGACAACATTCCTGAAGATCATTGAAGACCCCCCAAATTCCCATTGTTCATCTCAAGTGGGGGGATATTATGTTATGTTATTATAGTTATGTTTCAAGAAAAAAAAAAGTGATTCGAGAAAAAAAAAATAGTTGTTATGTTATTGTAAAGTGCGATGTTATAAGCACTATGTTATGAGCTTTATAGATTTAGTATCGAGTAGGCCACCTCGGTCACATTTGAAGATTGGAGTTGGTAGTTATGCCAACAGTTGGAGAAAAGGTAGTGTGCCCATCACGACGTCCTCTAATGACAATCTACCATATATTTCATGATCCGGTTTCTTGACTTCAAAGCTTGAATTTTGGGCAGACGGTAAGTGGTGATGACTTGGTTATAGATTTAGACTACACCTTGTTTTTATTTTACACCAATTATATATCCCTTGTCTTATCCTACCCTTTAGTCATGAAGCGTGTCTAGGTGATGCAGCGAGCAATCTTTGGTGTCTTGGCCATGGATTTGGTCATGTATCATTGATTTTTTATACTTGCGTAAATTACTAGCATTCGAGATAAAGAGACGCGGAACTGGAGAAATATCTAAAGATTAATCACAGTATGCTACTTTGAAGAAGTTACGGCGTAACTCATCTCTCACATTACGCCGTAACTATTGCGTGACTCATAAAACCAACTTATCAGACGGTTACGGCGTAACTCTTCCCAAAGGTTACGACGTAACTATATTAGGTCAAATGAGGTTCCACGCCGCTGATACTTACGCCGTAACTACTGCATCTACTACGACGTAACTGAGTTTATTGAAGACTACGGCGTAACCACTCATAAGGTTACGCCGTAACCAGCAGATCTAGTTCAAAATACGAAGAAATAGAAGGTTACGGCGTAACTCTTATATTAGTTACGTCGTAACCCAGATCTGGCCTATAAATACCACACGAATTCTAGCATTTCTGATCATCCCAATCCACACACAACACTCAGAGAGCGTGGGAAAAAGCTCAAGGCAGGTCTAGAGGAGCATACCGAGCAGTCTTCAAGGGAGAAATCACTCCCCTACGATAAGCATTAGCGTTTTATATTTCTTTTACTTTCAATTCATGTATTTCGTACCTTTGAATATTGAATTGGTTTGCATGATTAATATGAGCGGCTAAGCACCTCTTGGTGCTGGCCTAGTTATGATTCCTTAATTGTTTTGTTTCCGTTTACTTTACTTCCGTACAATTATTTCTAAGTGTATGCATGCATAGTTTATTGGTAGCCAACCTTGGTTTGGTAGTTTTGAATGGTGGTAGAGGCCAATTGCCTAGGAGATATGACCAACTGACCCTAGGTGAGCGGACTGAGACGGGAAGGGTAAGATATGACCAACTGACGACCCTTTCTACTTATGCGATTTGACCAACTGATCACCTATCGTTTGGATGAACTTAAGAATTAGGGGGTGCGGGTCTAAGTTCCTAACAGCCGGGCATTCACTATTATAAATCTAGCATGTAGCGGTACTTAATGACTTGGTTTAGGGTGTAACACCCCCAAATTCGGTATACGCAGCAGAATTAAGGTTGGGGTATTACTTCATGGATCACAGTCATAATAATAGATAAACGGCTCAAAAGAGACGTTTAGATAAAAAAAGTTATCATTCATTTATTTAAATCAGGTTTACAAAATAAAGGTCCCAACGGAAATACATAGTTTTATTCTTGTGAATGATAACAAAAATGGACGCCCTTTTTATAAGAAAGTCCATTGCCACTCCGTGCCAGATCGTTCTCTAGTTTCCTGAGATAAAACATGCTAAAAAGTCAACACAAAGGTTGAGTGAATCCATAGTGTTTGTATGATAATCAGTTGAACACAAGATAAGCAGTAGTAAAATCAGTAATATTGCGGTACAGTATATTGCCCTATGTCTCATGACACGCAAACCTTAACACGAAAGCGTCATAATAATGACGTAAGTTACAAACATCATGGTGATGATGTGAGCAACAATGCCCTCCGTAGGAGTTTGCCATTCTCCTAGTATTCTCAAATAAAGTGCATTTGGTTACCTATCCGGCTAACACAAATGGGGTCAATACCAAATAGATCTATTCACAATATTCGCGTTCACTCGCAAGTGATTAATGGTTCATGATATGAGGGACTTTTAGTGGCCGGTAGCTAATTAGGCAATATCAATGGGATAGCATCTGAGAAAAATACTTGTGTTCGGTTTTTGTAGCATGTATCTCCCCACAAGTTTTGAAAACAAATATATAAAAGTGGGATTATGAACTCACCTCGGTATTATCGTATGCGGATGGAAAACAAATTAAGTAATATGAACAAACTGCTCCTACTCTCGACCTGAGTTGGTATGTCATGTATTTAGTATTCGTGTTCAAGTTTATGCGATGATAATGCTTTTTCGAATATTAGATATGAAGTCTCTTAAAAAATTAATAATACTTATCATACTTATCTTTATGGCTCGAATGATTGTTAATAAATTTTTTTCGAAACCCAAGTTGTTAAATATTTTATGTTTCCAAAATGTTATAATTTACAATTTTAAATATTTACAGTTTTTACCCTTGCAATTTCAAAAATGACACTTTAAACCCTCAACTATGGGTTATTGACAAAATCAGCCCTTGAATAATTAACTTCACAGAAATTACATTTTTAGTCCAAGAAAACTTTATCTTACAAAAATTACAATTTTTATGCTTGAAATTTTATAAGAAAAATTCACTTGTTTTTTGCCTAAATGGATAAAAGTGCGGGTGAATAAAAGCGAGGCCTTAAAGGTTTTACGTTCTTGATCAATCAATAGTTTGTCGGTGCTCTTTCTAATGGATCAAACTAGAGGTCTCAAGCTCTTACGGTTTGGTGATGATTCTCCAAAGTAGGGGGGTTAGGTACCTTTTGTTGGTTTTGGGCGATAATAGGGCCAAACGAGGGCAGATTTTACACGAGACGAGCTAATGTTTTTACAACGCATTTGCCCCTTTAAAAACTTTGCTTTAAGATCTTCTAATCGGTATAGGTCTCATGTCCTATTCGTCTTTGATTAGAAAGATACAAGTCCACGAACATGGCCACTTGGCCACGACGCGTTTTAAGAAAATTTCATTTTTAACCCATTAACTTTTACGGGGTCACCTAGGGACATTGTAATATGTTTATTAACTCTTTTTAAGTCATTATCCATCATTCTATAAATCCTACGACTCAATTTTTGAAAAGTGCACACAAGGCCTTTTTATGAAAATTCCCGCTAGTCACCTTCTTTGTGGTTGATTATAAAAGACACTATAAGTGCTTTTAAAGACATTATTGGGGCGTTAAAATCCTTGCAGCGAACACTTTAAAACGGTGTAAATATAATACTTTGCAACCCTTTAATTAGCAAGACATTAATTACGGAAAAGGGCTACTTAGGCTAATCTTGCCAAATTGCAATTCTCGTTTTTAAACCATAAAACCTTATATCTTTTGCATGCAACCTTGTGAAATGTTTTTTTACTCATTTCTAATGTTTCTAAGATAGTTCATAATCAAATTTATCAAAAAATCGAGTTTTTCCATATACCATTGTAAAAGTACTTTTGGTGTTTAGGACTTTTAGCAAAAATGAAGTGTTGTTTTTAAGCATGACGACTAGGATTTTCAACCGGGTTACGGGGGCATTCTAGAGTGTCCTAGGTGGTGTTTACAATGGTACTTTGTTTGACCCTAATACCTTTAACATGATGCAAATAAATGAGGCGCAAGTAGGGGTTTTGGCGTCAAGACCAGAAGACAGAAAACATGTTTAACTTGGTGAGGACCTAAGACTTAGGTTTATATTTTCTATACTGATCATGTAACATCCTTAATGGTTAATCCTTATAGTGTTTTCCTTAACTAATACCACAAAACAAAAAGGTTTTTATGTATTTGCGTTTTTTACAAAAAGTTGTACAACATCAGGTTCTTGTTTTAGTTTTATATGTTATGAGTTTTATTAACATAACTAGGTGATGGAAGATATGTAAAAATGATTAAAGAAAGAGAGTGAGACACTTACAAATAATATGTTGATGAAACCAGAAGAATACTCCTAATGGCGCTAATTTATTTCGGGTACACCACTCCTTCTAAGCCTTAGATTAGCCTTTTCTTTCACTACTTAGGGTATATTTCCAGAATATGTGTGAGTGTGGGAAGTATTGTATGGTGTGTGTGATGGATGAGACTCAAGGAGAAGGGGTGGGGCGTTATATATAGGTGTGAGTGTGCATGGACTCCCAAGGTGCTATGTCACCTTGTCTAACAAGAGAAGGGACAAGGTGATGTGTTGCAATACACATGGAAGGTGCATGTGATCTCAAGGAACAAGATATGGTGTGGTAAAACTCTAGCCAAGAGTTTTACCCACAACCTTTGACCATGGTAAAACCCAAGGTAATGGATGATGTGTAACTCTAATGTGCATGTAACTAAGTTGTGGTTAGGGTAATTACATGTAGCACCTAGGTAACTAAGTGGTAACTATCTAGTTCATCTCTAACCATGGTAACAAGGGGGGACGGGGGCATTTAAGCTAGAGAGGGTAGTACCTAGGGCTTTTTATGTTGTACCTATTGTATAGTAGTGTAAATACTTAGTTAGGTTTCTAATTTATTTTAGATAAATTCTAGTTTTAGGTTAATTTAGATGTAAATTAATAAAAATAAAGGCTTAAGGTTGGTGTTTTATTGTTTGTACAATGTGTTTAAAGTTAAATACACTAAGGTTTATAATGAATTTTATGTTAAGTGAATACTTTTATGCATCAATGACTGGTACATCGGCTTGATAAACTTGTACTTGTACTTTGGAAATTGGTAAAAGTTTAATATGTATTTTTAATTTTAGTTAGTGATCTCATTTACATAAAATCATATGATTTGCAAACTAAGGTTTTTAACCGGAAAATACTCTAGAGTTAGGGTTTTATGCCTTGGAAACTTGTACATTAAGTTTAAAGGTTTGTACATTAGGGTTTATGACCTAGTATCGATTGTTTATAAATTAATGCTTTAAGAAAACCCTAATTTACATAGTATTTTATTGGAAATGGCGCTAATGATATAAGGATACTTTATACGGACATTCCGTATCTCATGTGAGGACACAAGTGACATGGGTGACCATGCCGGGAAGTTTCAAGTATGACATTGTTGTGAGACTTCCATTGTCACTTAAGAGGGTGTATATCAAAGGCATTAACTATGCAAGTGAGCAGTTTGTGAGTGTGGCTTATTATCTAGTTGTAGAGAAAGAAAAAAAATGTACGTAGAAAATGAATTATTTATAAATATAAAGGCGGATTTTTACCAGTAGTTACAATCTCCCCTCCTTAAATGGAATCTCGTCCTCAAGATTCACTTGGTGTTGGTTGCGGTGTTGGAGAATAGGTGTGGGTACTTCTTACGGAATTGATCTTCCCGTTCCCAAGTAAATTATGGCCCTACCTTAGAATTCCATCTAACCTTAATAATAGGAATTCGGCTTTGTTTTAACTACTTAACATCCCTATCCATGATCTCCACAGGTTCTTCCACAAAATTGAGCTTATCGTTGAGCTGGAGTTCTTTCTTCGGAATGACAAGCGTTTCATCCGACAAACACCTCTTTAGGTTGGAAACGTACCTTTCCATGGTGATACTTTAGCATGACCCTGTCTCCAACTTCAAATTCCATAGGCTTTCGCCTTACGTCAGCGTAACTCTTTTGCCTATCTCGTGCAGCTTGTAGATGTTGTTGTACTATCTTATTAGTGGTTTCCTGGATGATTTCAGGTCCAGTGAGTTGAGCTTCTCCTACCTCGGCCCAACATACGGGTGATCGACACTTTCATCCATACATTGCGAGCGGTCTTTGCGCCTTGATTGGCATGTGCTGTTGTTATATGAAGAATTACGCCAAAGGCAAGTGTCTATCCCATCCCTTTCCAAAATCTATTACACATACGAGCATATCTTCCAAATTTTGAATGGTTCTTTCGCTTTTTCGTCGAAGTGCGAGGGTGGTAACGATTACTCATGTCTAATTTGGTACCTAAAGCCTTTTGGAGTGTTGCCAAATTGCGTCGGGATGAAAGCGTCGTCGCGATCCGAGATAATGGAAATTGGCACTCGTGTCGTGGAAACTATCTCCTTAGGATACAACTTTACGAGGTTTCCATCACATGGTCTCCTGATTGGCAAGAAGTGCGCTGATTTAGGTGAGACGATCGATGATAACCCAAATTGTATCATACCCACTGGACGTCTTAGGCAACTTGGTGATAAAATCCATTGTTATTCTCTCCCTTCCACACGGGGAATCTCGGTTGAATCAACAAGCGAGACGGCTTTGATGTTCCCCTTCACTCCGTGAACATGTCAAACATTACAACATTTCGGCAATGTCGTACCTTCATGTTTGGCCACCAGTAATACTTTTAGGTCGATACATCTTTTCAGATCTCGGGTGAATGGAGTACCGATTTGTGACTCATGCATAATCACATATCGTAAATCACCATAATGTGGTACCCGATACATTCTTTGCAACGAGTTCCATCGGCACGACTTTCAAACATCTTGTCCATACCTCGTAAATTCTCAGCCTGAATATTCTCTTCTTTCATTGCCTTATTTGCGCTGGAGAATTTGAGATGGTAAATTCAAATTAATGGTCATGACTAAGGCTCTGACTCGAAGAGGTTTAATCCGTTCTTTCCTGCTCAAAGCATCTGCTACCACATTTGCTTTTCCAGGATGGTAACGAATTTCTGTCGTAGTCACTTAGCAACTCTAACCAACGTCGTTGCCTCATGTTCAATTCTTTCGATCAAGAATATCTGAGGACTCTTGTGATCGATGAACATAATACTTTGTGCCGTACAAATAATGCCTCCATATTTTAAGAGCAAATACTCTTGCTCAGTTCGGATCATGTGTTGTGTAATTCTTCTCATGCGGTTTGAGCTGTCGAGATGCATAAGCGATGACTTTCTCTCTTTGCATTATCTGGCGCCCGGACCTTGATGTGATGCGTCCAGTAAAACAAGAAATTGCTACTCCCTTCAGGTAGTGCTAGAATTGGAGCTTCATAAAGCTTTTGCTTTATTAGCTGAAATGCTTCTTCTGATCTTTTCCCAGATGTACTTCTTGTTCTTTTGGTTAATTGAGTCAAAGATTTTGCAATCTTTGAAAATCCTTCTATGAATCTCCGGTAATATCCAGCAGTCCTAAAATTGGCGTACCTCGTAGGTGTGGTAGGTGTCAGCCAATTTTTGACCTTCGATTTTGGAAGGATCACGTGAATTCCATGTCGATTACGTGCCCAAGAAGCTGTACGGTGCGAATCCAAAAGTCACACTTGGAGAACTGCGTCTGATTGCTCATTCTTGAGTAGTTCCAAAATAATTCTCAAATGCTCCCCATGCTCTTCCTCATTGCGGGAGTAAATGAGAATATCGTCAATGAACACTATTACAATTTGTCGGATAAGGTTTGCATACCTGTTCATGAGATCCATAAACACAGTGGTGCATTGGTTAACAAATGGCATCACACGGAATTCGTAATGACCGTATCTCGTCACGAGCGCCGTTTTAGAATATCTTCTCCCCTTTTCGTAATTGATGATAACCCGATCTTAAATCAATCTTTGAATAAACACTCGACCCTTGTAATTGGTCGAACAAGTCGTCAATCCTCGGTAGCGGTATCGGTTCTTTACCGTAAGTTTATTCAACTCTCGATAATCAATACATCCGTAAGATCCGTCCTTCTTTTTTGACGAGCAGGACCGGACTCCCCCAGGTGAAAAGCTTGGAATGAAACCTCTATCTAATAACTCCTGGTGGTTGGATAGCTCCTACATTTGAGACGGAGCCAAGCGGTAGGGTGCTCGTGCTACTGGTGTTGCTCCTGGAACTAAATCAATCTGGAACTCTACTTGACGAACGGTGGTAATCCGGTTCTTAGGAAAACTTGGAAAGTCCTTACTATTGGTACATCTTCAATACATTTTAGTCCGTCTTTTTCTCCGTCACCTGAGCTAAGAACGCGTGACATCCATTGTTGATATACTTTATGGTTTTGAGGCATGAGATAATGCTTAATTTAGTCTACCGATCACCCCGAATGATCAACGTTTCCCCTGTAAGGGATGTGAACCACCTTCGTCACATATTATACGCACGGTTCTTAGACAACCAATCCATACCAATAACAACATCAAAACTACCGAGTTCAATAGGCATAAGGTCTATGTTGAAAGGTTGGTTTAGTAAAGTCGAGTGCAACCCGGATTATAGTATTAGTGTTTACTAATTTTCCATTAGCTAGTTCTATTTACGTAGGTGTTGTCTAGGCGGTTGGGGTGAGTTTAAGTAAAGAAGCGAAAGTAATGGATATAAAGCTTTTATCGGCGCCAGTATCAAATAATACTTTAGCTAAATGTTGATTGATAGAAATCGTACTCGTGACCACATCCGGGTTGTCTTTGAGTGTTTGCATCTCCTAGCACGTAAGCTCTTGCAGGCGTGTTGTTCGGTTGCCATTCTGTTTGGGACATCAATTCATGTAATGTCCTTTCTCACCACATCCGTGGCATATTACTTCACTACGTAGAAATTACTTTGAGGCCCTAGGTCTTTGGTTTTGTGGCGGTTACGTGACACTTTCGCACTTAATAAAGCATGGCCCATTGTGGTGCATTTTGCATCGGTTGCATAGTGGATTTCAGCGCCTAGCCACCCTCCGGCCGAGTGCGGCTACATAAGCTTTGGCAGCTTCCTGCCTTCGGTTCTGTTGTTGGTGATGGTTGTTTTGATTCTGTTCGTAATGGTAGTTGTTTCA
The DNA here is from genome assembly GCA_910596185.1 of Chrysanthemum makinoi. Taxonomy (NCBI): domain Eukaryota; kingdom Viridiplantae; phylum Streptophyta; class Magnoliopsida; order Asterales; family Asteraceae; genus Chrysanthemum; species Chrysanthemum makinoi. Next base: position 107,117,443 of record OU343224.1, on the reverse strand, counting down.
GTTGTGGTTGTTGTTGTAGGTTTTATGGTTGGGGTAGTTGTTGTGATGGTGGGTTATCCTTTTGTCATCAAGCTTTCTTTTGTGATCATTACCTCCCTGGGTGAAACCACGCTTGACTTCGATCCATGCGTTTGAGCAATGGAAATTGCTTCCTCTATGACTGTGGTTTTGATGAGGTGACATTCCATCGATACTGTAGGGTAAGCCTTGATGTACTTTTCAATGTCTTCTCAAGATCAGGCACTACAGGTTGGGCATAGCATTGCCATTCTGAAACCTTCCGGTTGTAAATCTTGAGATCGAGTTCCTTTCACCACGGTTGGTGAAACTCATCTTCAACTTCTTAATCTCGGTGTGGGGACAATACTTCTTTAGCATCTTTACCTTGAAGGCAGCCCACGTGAGTTGATAAGCTGCTCCAATACCCATAGTTTGGGTAGGGACATTCCACCAAGATAAGGCATCATCCAATAAAGTTCCTGTAGCAAAAGTGACCTTGCAGTCTTCAGAACAACCGCTCCTCATGAATACCGTCTCTGTTACGCTCAAACCAGTGAGCCAACTCAGTTGCTCCTTCGTTTCCTTTGAAAATGTGGGTTTTACATTCATGAAATCTTTGTAAGTACACTGCGAGCTATATCGTCTCGCTTCCTCCGTTAGGCTTCTAGTATTTCAGGCGAGCCATTGATCTTTTGCCTCTTGAGTCTTTGCGGCAACATTGTCTGCAACTAGTTGTTGGATATCAGCTTGGGACATAGCGGGTTACGGTGTTTGGTTGGAATTTCTTGTTCGCGCCATATTTCTATTAATGCCACAAGAAAAATATATTTAGAATGATCATTTGATGTTATAACAAATAACAAGGTAAATGTATAGAAGTCATAACAACATAACCACAACAAATAATTTTTCCTAATAAACCTTTATTGATACCATAACATAGCATAATATTACAACCACATATAGCCATAAGTAACTTGTTAATTTGTTTTACAACAAAAGGGATACAAGTATCTTATTTATGCTACATACTCATGGCTAAGACATAATACAAAAGCTAATAGGTAAAGGTTTAGTCTAGTGATTTCTAGATGTTCCTCCAAGACGGCTCTCAAGTTCTCACGATCTTGTTGTGAAGATTACGTATATACTCCCATTGTCCGGACGAGTATCTTCCATCATTATCTCTAGGGTAGTAATTCTGGAGTGAATCCTCATGATATCATCACTTTGAATCGTCATTATATTTGACATCATCAGATCGTTTTGATATAACAAAGGGAGGTCTTGACTTATCTGTCCATGATGTTGCTCCAGACTATGTGCCTTTTCACGAGTTGCTTGTAACTCTGCTGTCAAGGTGTCTAACTTTTTCCCCGTGGTTGCTTGCTTAGAAATTAACTCCTCCACTTCTTCCTCGATTCCTTCTATACGTTCAAGTGGTAATTCTTCAAGGTGTCCTAAAGCAGTATCAATTTGTTCCTCGTGTCTTTCCATACATGCTACAAGTGTAGGAAGGGTATGCGGTCGGTCCATTGCACTGCGAACTTTCTCCCGATCTCGAATACCAGCGGTGGAGTAGGGTAGTCAGGAGTTGGTGATCGTAAAGCATTGTACGAGCGGTATAGCTCTCTCGCCTCTCTTCAAGATCACATATATGGAGGGGTGGAAATCTATAGGCGGATCATGTCATTTCCTCCTTGGTGATATCTCTGCTTCGGCAATAGCATCTAGATGTGGTGATAAAGGAGGTGGTGAAGATGTGAGAGGTGGTGTAGGTAACATGTACGTGTGTGGTGGAGGCACAGGATTTGTTCTTTTCCGTGCTCTCTCAAAGGTTCTCCTAGAAGCGGTCGTGGTGTGTTTGGCGGTGGTCTTTGGATTTGAAGGTGTTAATGGTGTTGATGACATGTGGACACATGTCGAGCGAGTGTTCCCTTTTGAGGTGTGTTCATGTAGGTTGTACCATAAGGATGATAACGGTATGCCTCCATGAATGGTTACGGTTCGTAAGGTTCTAGCACTCGAAATCTCCTTTGTCTAATTGGTGCGAGGGTGATGCGGCATTGACTCGAGAGGATGGGAATCTGGGTCAGATGGTTCAGTCTCGGCAAATGTACCATGTTCCCTCCTAGCAACCATGTATGGATCATCTGAAAATGGAGCGATATCAGGTACCACCGGAACGTCCTCCGACTCCGTAGTGTGCCTAGATACTGGATCAATATCAGGTACTACTGCGAACTCCTCAAATGGTTCCTCGGAAGGATCAGACTCCATATCTAATGCAGCGTCTACAGGTGCTGGAGAGTGGCTCGGTGAATCCGTAGTAGGATAGGTTTCCTCGGGTACGTACTCCGCTAAACTAGGACTAGAGGGGGTAGAGAAAGACATAACTCTGTAACAACCCGGTAATTATAAATACCTCATTATATATATAAATAATTAGTATAAACATGGATAAATAGTGTCTGAACAGCGTAGTGGCACGGAGGACTTTATTTAAGTGTGAAAAAGAGTTATAGTTTCGGTTTTGTGTTCTGTTCTCTATAACTTTGGCTCTGGTACCAATCTGTAACACCCCCAAATTCGGTATACGCAGCGGAATTAAGGTTGGGGTATTACTTCATGGATCACAGTCATAATAATAGATAAAAACAGTCATAATAATAGATAAAAACAGTTCTCTATAACCACGAAAGAGACGTTTAGATAAAAATAGTTATCATTCATTTATTTAAATCAGAGTTTTACAAAATAAAGGTCCCAGCGGAAATACGGAAATACATAGTTTTATTCTTGTGAATGATAACAAAAATGGACGCCCTTTTTATAAGAAAGTCCATTGCCACTCCGTGCCAGATCGTGCTCTAGTTTCCTGAAATAAAACATGCTAAAAAGTCAACACAAAGGTTGAGTGAATCCATAGTGTTTGTATGATAATCAGTTGAACACAAGATAAGCAGTAGTAAAATCAGTAATATTGCGGTACAGTATATTGCCCTAAGTCTCATGACACGCAAACCTTAACACGAACGCGTCATAATAATGACGTAAGTTACAAACATCATGGTGATGATGTGAGCAACAATTCCCTCCGTAGGAGTTTGCCATTCTCCTAGTATTCTCAAATAAAGTGCATTTGGTTACCTATCCGGCTAACACAAATGGGGCGTCAACTGCCAATAGATCTATTCACTATATTCGCGTTCACTCGCAAGTGATTAATGGTTCATGATATGAGGGACTTTTAGTGGCATCAATAGCTAATTAGGCAATATCAATCAGGATAGCATACAGAAAAATACTTGTGTTCGGTTTTTGTAGCATGTATCTCCCCACAAGTTTTGAAAACAAATATGTAAAAGTGGGACTATGAACTCACCTCGGTATTATCGTAGCGGATGGAAAACAAATTAAGTAATATGAACAAACTGCTCCGACTCTCGACCTGAGTTGGTATGTCATGTATTTAGTATTCGTGTTCAAGTTTATGCGATGATAATGCTTTATCGAATATTAGATAACATGAAGTATCTTCAAAAATTAATAATACTTATCATACTTATCTTTATGGCTCGAATGATTGTTAATAAATTTTTATCGAAACCCAAGTTGTTAAATATTTTATGTTTCCAAAATGTTATAATTTACAATTTTAAATATTTATAGTTTTTACCCTTGCACTTTCAAAAATGACACTTTAAACCCTCAACTATGGGTTATTGAAAAAATCAGCCCTTGAATAATTAACTTCACAGAAATTACATTTTTAGTCCAAGAAAACTTTATCTTACAAAAATTACAATTTTTATGCTTGAAATTTTATAAGAAAAATTCACTTGTTTTTTGCCTAAATGGATCAAAGTGCGGGTGAATAAAAGCGAGGCCTTAAAAGGTTTTTACTACGTTCTTGATCCAATCAATAGTTTGTCCAGTGCTCTTTCTAATGGTTCAAACTAGAGGTCTCAATCTCTTACGGTTTGGTCGCAGTGATTCTCCAAAGTAGGGGGGTTAGGTACCTTTTGTTGGTTTTGGGCGATAATAGGGCCAAACGAGGGCAGATTTTACACGAGGCGAGCTAATGCTTTTACAACGCATTTGCCCCTTCAAAAACTTTGCTGTAAGATCTTCTAATCGGTATAGTTCTCATGTCCTATTCGTCTTTGATTAGAAAGATACAAGTCCACGAACATGGCCACTTGGCCACGACGCGTTTTAAGAAAATTTCATTTTTAACCCATTAACTTTTACGGGGTCACCTAGGGACATTGTAATATGTTTATTAACTCTTTTTAAGTCATTATCCATCATTCTATAACTCCTACGACTCAATTTTTAAAAAGTGCACACAAGGCCTTTTTATGAAAATTCCCGCGAGTCACCTTCTTTGTGGCTGATTATAAAAGAGACTATAAGTGCTTTTAAAGACATTATTGGGGCGTTAAAATCCTTGCAGCGAGCCCTTTAAAACGGTGTAAATCTCATATTTTGCAACCATTTAATTAGCAAGATATTAATTACGGAAGAGGGCTACTTAGGCTAATCTTGCCAAATTGCAATTCTCGTTTTTAAACCATAAAACCTTATATATTTTGCATGCAACCTTGTGAAATGTTGTTTTACTCATTTCTAATGTTTCTAAGATAGTTCATAATCAAATTTATCAAAAATCCCGAGTTTTTCCCATATACCTGTTGTAAAGTACTTTTGGTGTTTAGGACTTTTGGCCCAAATGAAGTGTTGTTTTTAAGCATGACGACTAGGCTTTTCAACCGGGTTATGTGGGTGTTCTAGAGTTTCCTAGGTGGTGTTTACAACGGTACTTTGGTTGACCCTAATACCTTTAATATGATGCAAATAAATGAGGCGCAAGTAGGGGCTGGGCTGTTTTTGGCGTCAAGACCAGAAGACAGAAAACATGCTTAACTTTGTGAGGACCTAGGACTTAGGTTTATATTTTATGCACTTATCATGTAACATCTTTAATGGTTAATCCTTATAGTGTTTGCCTTAACTAATACCACAAAACAAAAAGGTTTTTATGTATTTGCATTTTTTACAGAAAGTTGTACAACATCAGGTTCTTGTTTTAGTTTTATATGTTATGAGTTTTATTAACATAACTAGGTGATGTAAGATATGTAAAAATGATTAAAGAAATAGAGTGGGACACTTACAAATAATATGTTGATGAAACCAGAAGAATACTCCTAATAGTTGCTAATTTATTTCCATTTACACCACTCCTTCTAAGCCTTAGATTAGCCTTTCCTTTCACTACTTAGGGCAAATTTCCAGAATATGTGTGAGTGTGGGAAGTATTGTATGGTGTGTGTGATGGATGACACTCAAGGAGGGGGGTGGGGCGTTATATATAAGTGTGGGAGTGCATGGACTCCCAAGGTGCTATGTCACCTTGTCTAACAAGAGAAGGGACAAGATGATGTGTTGCAATACACATGGAAGGTGCATGTGATCTCAAGGAACAAGATATGGTGTGGTAAAACTCTAGCCAAGAGTTTTACCCACAACCTTTGACCATGGTAAAACCCAAAGGTAAATGGATGATGTGTAACTCTAATGTGCATGTAACTAAGTTGTGGTTAGGGTAATTACATGTAGCACCTAGGTAACTAAGTGGTAACTATCTAGTTCATCTCTAACCATGGTAACAAGGGGGGGGGGGGCATTTAAGCTAGAGAGGGTAGTACCTAGGGCTTTTTATGTTGTACCTATTGTATAGTAGTGTAAATACTTAGTTAGGTTTCTAATTTATTTTAGATAAATTCTAGTTTTAGGTTAATTTAGTTGTAAATAAATAAAAATAAAGGCTTAAGGTTGGCGTTTTATTGTTTGTACAATGTGTTTAAAGTTAAATACACTAAGGTTTATAATGAATTTTATGTTAAGTGAATACTTTTATGCATCAATGACTTGTACATCGGCTTGATAAACTTGTACTTTGGAAATTGGTAAAAGTTTAATATGTATTTTTAATTTTAGTTAGTGATCTCATTTACATAAAATCATAGGATTTGCAAACTAAGGTTTTTAACCGGAAAATACTCTAGAGTTAGGGTTTTATGCCTTGGAAACTTGTACATAAGTTTAAAGGTTTGTACATTAGGGTTTATGACCTAGGATCGAAATTGTTATAAATCAATGCTTCAAGAAAACCCTAATTTACATAGTAACATTTTATTGGAAATGACGCTAATGATATAAGGATACTTTATACCAGACATTCCGTATCTCATGTGAGGACACAACTGACATGGGTGACCATGCCGGGAAGTTTCAAGTATGACATTGTTGTGAGACTTCCATTGTCACTTAAGAGGGTGTATATCAAAGGCATTAACTATGCAAGTAAGCAGTTTGTGAGTGTGGCTTATTATCTAGTTGTAGAGAAAGAAAAAAAATGTACGTAGAAAATGAATTATTTATAAATATAAAGGCGGATTTTTACCAGTGGTTACATAGGGGACCAGGAACAACAGGACTTATGAGAGGACACCTGACTTCTCTTGTGATGGCATCTTTGCTGATAGGTTAGGGCGAATTCACCAAATGTTGTCCTCTCGACTTTGACCCCACCTGAAGTAATTGGAAGTAAGTAGACGTAGACATAACTAACTAGGAGGATTAACTAGGTTAGCACCACTCTCCTCTATTGATTTCCCTTTATCATTTATTTGTTTTTATTCTGTTTTATTCTGCTTTAGTAGTTTAATTAATTAAATCCCTATCGAAACCATTATTAATCTGTGACACCTAGACTTAGTAACAATCCCACACACATAGCTCTTAGGACGACCTCGGCTTTACCGATTAGTACACTACACACGACCGGGTACATTGCCCGTTAGTGCACTAGGGTAGACCATAGGAATAACGAGACTTTATAAATATTAAAACCTGGTCAGTAAAACCTGCATCAGATAAGAGAGCCGAAGAGATATTTTCTTACTTTCTTATCCAAGAAGATATGTATGTGACTAATTTATGTAAAGGTGAGAAAGTTATGTGTCTAATTATGAGATAGGAAGCATAAGTAAGAGCTATGTGGCTTTTGTGTTAGCTTATGCACGCCACCTCTAGCATAAGGTGGTGAATGTGTGTATTATTTGTGATGAGTATGGATTTACGAGGTGTAGTTTGGTCCCAGTAATTACTAATGTTAAGCCTTTAAGTCACGAAACTTAAAACCGGGCAACATAAAAATGTAATACTTATAAAAATGTCTAAACTTATCAATATACTCTAACTAGGTATATTAAATGTGTGATAAGTTTCATAGGGTGCGTCTATGTTGTTAAAACCTAATAACGTATGTTCGAGCATGCGTATTACGTAAAGGGTAAAATGTTTACGTAAAAATGACAAATTGGCAATAGTTCATATGAAATATGAATAATGGTGAATATAAAGTATTTTGAACACCTAGACTTATCGTAGTCTTGTGTTGACCGCGAGGAAAGTTTACACGATTAAACTTTCGTAATTAATAAAGTAACAACTTTAAATAATTATTTATAGCCATTGTTGAACAAAAAAAAATGTTCAGAGTGTAATAATCCAAAACAGAGTGAATTATTTAGCTTGGAAAATTACCAGTTACAGTATTTGCTTTTACGTTATAGTAAAAGTCAAATAGTCAAAACTCAAAGTCAAGGTCATTTTTAAAAAGTCAAAGGGTAAAATAGTCATTTTACCTTATGAAAAATTACGGTTGCTACAGCCTCCACCAGTTACGGGAATCATGTTCTCATGATTTAGTTTGTGTTATGAGTTAAAGATGTTCCCGCGAAGAGGTGGGGGTACTTCTGTAATGGAACTTCGTCACGAAGTTCAGTGAGTGTTATCTGCTAACGGTATATTTGAGTTCATCTTCACGTTCCTATGTGAATTCAGGACCTCTTCTAGAGTTCCATCTAACCTTGAGAATATGAATGCGACTTTGCTTAAGTCATTTGACCACATGGTCTGTGATCTCAGTAGATACTTCGATAAAGTTTAAACATTAATTAATCTAGATCTCTTCCAGAGAAATAGTGAGTATCTCATTAGTATGACACTTCTTCAGAATGCACACACGAAGGGCGGCGTATACACTACTAATTTCGGGTGTTAGCTCGAGTCTGAAAGCTATCAGGCTAACTCTTGCTAATATCGTATAAAGTCCAATATATCTTAAGTTTGGCTTTTTCTAATTTCCCCAAACGAATCATACCATGAAATTTTGAAAGTTAACGCTTACATCTGCGTAACCTTTCTGGTGATAATGTGTGGCCTAATATTGTGGGGCCAGGAAGTGAATGTTGTACTAGATTCCTTACAAGGATTTCGTAAGCGGCAAGCTCATAAATTCTAATCAGCAATTGTGCTAAATATTCCAAAGCCAAATATGCCGCAAGCATGCTTCTGGACGATGCTTTGTCAGGGTAAAATGTTATTGCTCAATCTATTAGTATTGAGAATACTCACTAGATTACTTGTACTAAGTTAAGGAAATTATAATTCAATAAGTATTGCCCTCGGAATGAGGTGCAAGAAATGGAGGTGAAGTTTCCTTGTTGTAAGTGTTGTTGATATCACAACTTATATTCGTCTCTTTCAAGAGTTGGCAGTAGCGTGCCCAATGATGGTCTCAACCAATGAGAAGTTATGGGAAGAGTTCATCTGAGAACTTCCACTAAGTATTCAAGAGAACGTTATTTCGTTTGATCACTCACAATGGATGAAACAATTCGGATGTCTTGTAACCAAGTGGATCAAGTTGTGCGAGCTTAGACTTCTCAAGGATCCAACAATAGCAAAAATAACAACAGTAACGACAATAGTAACAAACGATGATGGGATGTGAAAAGTGAGAACCTTTCGAGAAATTATGTTCTCAAAATAATGGCCAACCAATCGGAGGAGCTCATGGGAAAGCTTATGTGATGGATATTGGGACATCGTACCCAGTTTGTTAGTTCGAGAATGAACTAAGTCCATTAGTTCAAGAGTGTAACAGGTCTGTTAGCTCAACAATATGAAATATTTTGACCTATGCGCCTCGTGCATAATCAAATCTGTTGCAACCGAATTCTGTTCTTGAAACATATGATTCCATCAGGCGGGGTTTCAATTATGTTCTTGAAACATCAGATTCTTTCAGGTCGCGTTTCAATTATGTTCTTGAAACATCTGATTCTAGCAGTTCAGGTATCAATTATGTTCTTGAAACATCTGATTCTATCAGGTCGGGTTTCAATTATGTTCTTGAAATATCTGATTCTATCAGGCCGGGTTTCAATTATGTTCTTGAAACATCTGATTCTATCAGGTCGGGTTTCAATTGACTTTAACCAATTTCGTTAACACAACAAATGATTCATGTTTGTAAGGATTTGTAACAGCAAAAGTGATAACTTAAGAATGAAATTAGGTTGTTCGAGTGAGGTCTTAAGATTTTTGCTGAGTGGTAAGACACTATCGTGTTTTCTAGATCTTTTAAAAGAATACAAGTGATTCTCGAGCTCGAGTTCATACTCATGTCATATCGGATACAAACAAGCCCACTCATTTATAATTCATTACTTACATAAAGAAGCGTCTCAATTTATGTAAGTAAGAAATCATAAACTTATGGTTCGGCGATTTACAATTTCTTTATTTAAATGAAAAGGTGTCCCAGTCCATTTAAATAAGGATATTTTAAATCATCCTACTTAAGAATTTCTGACACAACACTCATACTTAATCGATGAGTTACAAGGTGATATATTATGAGACGTCAAAAGTGTTCCAAGAGTATGGAATGAAAGTTCACACTCATCCTTGAAGATGAGGAGTAAAATAATCAGATAAAATCGACATAGCGTTCAAAAGAGTCGGTGAGTTCATAGTTATGAAATAGTTTTCTCACAATGTTTGAGAAATACCAGTGAGATCATTGTGCAACTCACAATGTCTGAGATATATCTAAGTCAACTGTGTATCTCACGATGTTTGAGATATAAGGAAGACCATTGCATACTTATAATGTCTTAATAATAATGAGATCATTGTATCAACTACAATGTCTAAGAAATTTTTGTAGATCACAAAAATGTATATGATCGGGGATATCTAGTTGTGCCATAATGCCTTGGAATAGGCATATGCAATTATGTTTAGTCAATCGTTTGTATAAACAGTCTTGCTAAGAGATCTTTTGATGAATCTCGTGGCTCTAGAATCAATAGTGCGCTTTGGTTTTTCTGAGTGGAGACTAGGGAGAGGGTCTCCTTCTTCAATACCAGCGATCTCTACGAGAAAGCCTATAGTTAATGTAGGGTTCCCTGTGAGAATGAAACAAGATTCTTTTGAGAGAAACTTGAGTGGCTAAGAAGGTTTAGTGCATGCGTAACTGGGTCCATGACGACTTTTAATCTTCAATACCGGTGTCATCTAGTGACAACCAGTAGCATATGTATTGAACCCGGTGTCTGCCCTAAGTTGAATAATCTAGAGGGCTATTTATTTTCACCCTTTTCTTTACTTTTCTTTTTTAATTCTTCAACTCCTTCTTTCTCCAATTCTCAATTTCTCCTTTTTATAATCGTACCTAAGGACTTCTAATTCTAACTATTAGTGATGTCCTTGGGTAGATCCCTCTGGCTCTGGCGGATCATAGGACGGTTATTCCTAACCTTAGTCACATTATAACTCCATGACTAACCTATGTTGCCATTAAAACCATTATCTAGAAAATCTCTCAATGTGGTTATGAGTAAAAGCATTTTGTACCACTGTGAGAGTTTAGAATTTTGCAGAAATACTCCTCCTCCACACGTGCTTAAGTATTTTGACATAAATCTGCACGGTGAGAGAAGAGCGCGCACTTTTGAGTTTCCTTACATTGGGTTACATCCCTCTTATCCCTCGAATTCCATCTTTTTTAACCTCGATAAGAGGGATGTAAGGAAACTCATCACACGGATTGATGTATCTCCTTTAACTTGTATGCTAACCCATCTCGAACCTTCTTCAATGTGTGATCACCAAACTTATGAAGCTCTTTGCACGCCATGAAGCAATTTTGGTGTAGTTCACTTCGGTAGACTACCCCAAATAGTTTCTTAATAATGGTGTACTGAGCGAGTTGGTTTATGTCGGGAAGGTCTAGCTGAGGCTTTGTGAGATTGATACGTTTCTGATAAGATTCCACGGCAAGTTGAATGTCTTCTACACGTTCTTAGATCACGATGCTTCTGATGAAGATTAGCAATGACTTGATGTACTCGCGTTGGATATCTATAGAGAAATGTCGCATTCGTCCTTTTACCTTGGCGCGATACATATCTTCAATGTCATTTAGTGAAAATCTCGTAAAATCCGCTTCACAGAAGTCATATTCCTTTTCGTCTTGTCATTTGACCATTATTTTCTTAAGGAATGTGTATTCCCCTTTGACGACAAGGTAACATGCTGAATAGCAACGATCCGTTTATCACTGAACACTTCCTTTTTCGAATTTAGAACCTGGCAGCTCCTGTAGTAGATTCTTCGTCGTTCTGGCCAATGATAAATCCTATACAGTGCATCGAGGTCATACTTTTCCACCTGGTCAACAAACATATGTATGGTTTCTTCCTCGATCGCCATGTTGTTAGAGTAGATAGCTGCCGGAAAAGGGAAGGTAAGTGATGTAGCGTATTTCTTGGCGACATCGCTACCGTGTAGAAGAAATTCTAAGTCGTTGTTGAAGAAATATCGATATGGAATCTGAGGGTTGATCTGTCGGCCAATTGTGGGTAGAGGTTTGGTCCAGTCTGTGTAATATGGAGCCTTGTCTTTTCTGGTGTAGTCAATGTTACCATCAGGGTTGAGCCAATCAATGTTGTTAGACATGGCTCGTGCAATGTTGTCAAGATGATATTCTACTTCGATTGCACTGTCTGAGCTGTCTTTTAGCAGTTGAAATGTTTCATTCTTGATGCGTCTCAACTCCGCTTTTTTCATCTTCTTTACCCAAAAATTTTCTTGAATAAGCTTTACATGCTCTAATGTTCGACCATCTACCATTTCCTGACCTTCCGGTAAGTGAGGTGTAGCATCAACAAGTTTAGAGAACCAGTCATACTCTTCAGTTTCATCTTCATCTAGCTGTGAGACAACAGCGGTCTTCTTCTTCTTTTTCTTTAGATTTGATGAGGACTCTGGTTTCTTTGTTGTGGCGGGAGAGGTGGGTTGTTGTTGGGGCTCTGGGATCTCTTCATCGTTACCACCAGTGTATTCGAAATGATCACCGGTTTTCTCTGTTGATGGTGGTAACTCAGAGTCCTGAGGTTTCTCTGTAGCAGCTGAACGTGGAGGAGATCTTCTTTCGGTGGTCCTTGGGTGTGTTAGAGGCATGGAGGATGATTCACCTATTTTCTTCTTTCGTTTAGACTTTTTATCCTTATCCTGCTCATCATCGTCTCTAGGACGCTTAGCCGTTTCAGCTGCCGCTTTGCATGACGTTTTAAGTTGGTATTCCAGCAATGCATCAAACAGTTTACCTTCGTCAGAAGTAAACATTGCAGATCGTTTTGACATTTTAAGTACAAGCTTGGAAACCATTTCTGCATCGGAGAAAGCTGTCGGCTCAGTTGGGTTGATTGTAACTGTTAAAGGCGTTGATCTTATTGTTTGCTTGGCCAACTGCATGAGATTCGTATAGAGTTGTCTTGTGAACATCTCTCTTGTCACTCCAGGGACGGTGTCAAGAAGAAACTTGTGAGTATATTTTATGGCCGTCTTTTCCATTTCCCTTTGGAAATCTCCTTTTAAAAGCTGTTGAAGCTGTTCCCTTTCATCCGAAAACTCGTTTATCACTTTCTGAAGAAGATTGATTCTGTCGGCAAGTTGATTCAGTTTCTTGTTGACTACGTCCTTCTTCCTTACTTTTCTGACAGCTTTCACAATCTTAGTCTTAGCCTGTGATGCCCAAGTGTCGGTAGGTTTCTTTACTGATCTGGATGCGGATCTTGTGGTGGCTTTGGATGGTGGTGGAGATGAATGAGAAGATGAGTCTAACGATGATGATTCATGAGGAGGCTCAGGGTCCTTTGGTGGCTCAGAAGTTTGTTCCTTGGAGCGTGCGGGACTATCTAGAAGATAATCATCATAATCAATATCGGCTTCTTTTTCAGATTTAGCCATTTCTTCAGCCTTAATCCTGGCCTCTTTTGCTTCTTTTGCTAGAGCTCCTTTATTTGCTTTTTCATTAGCAGCAGCATCAACATCTTTATCAGTAATTTTCTCAGTTGTCTCCTTTTCCGGTACCTCAAAGTCAAAGACGACAGAATCCTCTAGTTTTCGTTGTTGTTTTTCATGGGTGGTGGTACCAGTTCCCTTATCGGGTTGATTAACCGCATCGAAAACTGGTGTAGATAGTGCACCACCAATTGACCCTCCGGGGCCACGAGTTTGTTATTGTTCGAACTCTTTGGCAACGTGTTGTAGTCTGAGGTTCTTGAGCTTCTTTCTATAGTCTCTGTCTTCATCTAGTGGCTCTTCTTCTGAGCTCTCTTCTTCGTGCTCAAGCACTGGAGTCTTCCCTTTGTCAGACTTGGGGCCAGAGGTTTTTGTTGTTAGAGTATCATCGATTCTGATTCGAGTAGATAATCTCTTCATCTGTTTCAGTGTCCTCTGAGTCCTCATCCATTAGTTTTGGTTCAGGTTTGGGAATAAGGATGGCTTCAGTAAGAGGAACTCTCTTCTTGAGTGTGTGAGTTCTCTTTGGGTACCTTATCGCACTCGAGTGCTCGCTATACTTCTGTCTTGCCTCTTGGTCTTCCTAACGGCGTGCGAAGATTTTTCATCTAAGAAACCTACTTTGCACGCTTCAATCGCTACAGAGATATCGTTTATGCGATTGAAGTCCTTTGATAAAATCAGTGAGAAGATTATCTGGCAACACTACACCTTGTTTCTTCGTAGTTGATTCTTTGAATCTTACCACGTTGAGTGTGGGTTCAAGTAGCACGGAGTGATGGTTGGGATCTTCAAGTCTTTGGGGAATATCTGGATTGGTTTCAAGAATCCTTTTGATCAACAATTTTGTGTATCTAACATAAGGGATCTTTGAGCCAGGCCATTTTTAGGTAAGTCATCATGTCATCCTAGATCAGAGCTGTAAATTCGATGTGTTTCATGTTGACCATGCCCCAAAAGATTTGAAGTTCCATGAGCTTTCGATGCTCATAGCCACTGTCACGTCCGGAAATGGATTTAGCAATCATAATGTACAGTGTTCTCCATGGTTGAGGAATATTCTTGAGATCTACTAAGGAGTGTTTTATGATAACCCCAGCAGATTCATCATAGCCGATGTCGACCATGAATTAGAGAACGACCTCTTCCGTAGGAGTAGCAGAGAAATCAGTAGGCTCGATGGTTGGAAGAATAAGAACAACCCTTAAATCTGCAGGAGTGATGGTGACTTGTTTGTTATTAAGTGTCACCGTGTTAGGAATTATACAAAGTAGGAATTCTGCTGAAAATACTGCTGAAGGAATCTGCTGAAGTACATGGATTCTGCTAAAGAAGAGTTTCTGCTGAAGTAATATAAACGTGTAGTTTGTTTCTGCGGAGATAGATATTCCGCGTATTCTATAGTTAGTTAGGATATGCATGAGCTTTATTAGGAAGTTATAATGTATATCTTATTTAGTTTTATGTTTATACGTTTCTTGGGAAACGGGTTAGGGTTCCTTGTCTATAAAAGGAACACAATAGTATGAGTTATGTACGAGTTAAAAAAACAAAGTTTTAGTATTATTAAAAAGATCCATAGAGGATCAAAGTGTTCTTAGTTATTTGTATTTGTTCTTGTGTTTAATTTCCGCTTAAATACAGGTTATAGAGACTGTCTTTTAGTGTGCTTGTGATTACATAAGTATAACTAACGATCTACGAGTGCTCATAAGATCTATCAAGGTCTTAAGTTTAACAAGTGGTATCAGAGCCTCGGGAGAGTCTCTGTAATAGTAAGAACAATCTTTTATGCACACGCTTACAACCAAAACAACATTCAACATGCCTGGATCAGACGTTGACATTGAGGTCACCAACAACCATAACAACACATCTCTGCAACAGCTTAGTCTTTCAAACAGCAATGCAAAATTTCCATACCTAAAGAAGGAGGAATATGATTTGTGGGCTATGAAGATGCAGAATTGGATCTCCAACATTGATTGGAATCTCTGGGAAATTGTGAAGAATGAGAACAGTTTGAAGAGGACGATCACAGATCCTGATGGTAATGTTACCATTGTTCCTCTCAAATCTGGAGAGAGATCTTGGATGTTCAAAGAGAGAACAAAGTGAGAACTATTCTCCTCCAGGCTATACCTGAAGATCACTTGGGTGACTTTCACTACATGCAGGATGCAAAGGACATTTGGCTGGCTGTCAAGGCTAGGTTTGGTGGGAATGAAGAGTCAAGGAGAATGAGGAAATCTACAAGGGGTATGACAAGGGGTATGACAGGTTTCATAAGATCTTGAAGAAGAAGGTATCCACAAGGGGTATGACAGGTTTCATAAGATCTTGAGTCAATTGAATCAGCTGAAGGCAAAGCCAGATAATGATGACTGCAACTCAACATTCTTGAGATCCTTACCTTCATCTTGGTTGCAGGTAAGCATTGCCCTCAAAGCTAAAGGTGGGCTGGATATGCTCACTTTTGATGAACTGTACAACAGACTTAAATCTCTTGAGCCTGATGTGAGAAGTCCTTTTCGTTCATCCACTCCTAGTCATACAGCTTTTGTTGGGGCTTCCTCAAATAGGATGACTTATGCTCCAAGTCCTGTTTCCTCAGCATCAACATACACTACAACTTCATCAAGTTCTCAACCTAAATCCAGTAGTGTATTGGAAGATGTGATTCACTCTTTTGTTGCTGACTATGACACTCAGCAGCAACTAGCCTTTGAGGACTTTAAACAGGTGGATCCATTTGACATGGAAGAGATGAATTTGAAGTGGCGGTGGCTATGCTCTCAATGAACATCAAGAAGTTTGAGAGTAAGTCTGGGAGAAAGTTTGACTTCCAAGGAAGAGATCCAGCTAGGTTTAACAGAGGCAAGGTCAAATTCTTTACTTGTGGTCAGATGGGTCACTTCTCTAGAGAATGCAAGGATAGGAAGGTTGGTGATGAGGTGAGATATTCTTCCTATCGGCGATTCAAAAGGATGCTGGAACTTGAAGGGAGGATCCTCCACAGCTCTTGTCACTATGGATGACCATGTTGACTGGAAGATGCATGAGCATGAGAATGATGAAAGTCCTGGTTCTGAGAATATTGGATTGCTGGTAAGTTGTACTTCAGATGATAGGCATGATCAATTTGCCTTCATGGGCATCTCTCAGGTACAAAATTGTGTGTTTGGTTGTAGTGAAAGATATAATGAATTAAAAGAAGCCTATGATGAATTGAAACCTAAATACAATAAATGTTATGTAGAAGTTGAGGCTTATACACAGGCTTTAAAAACATTAGAAAGAAAAAAAGTTTGGTTTCAAAAGAATCAATTGGCTTATGATGAAAAGATCAGGGTGTTACAAAGTGATTTAGATTGTGCTAAAATTGATTTAAAACGCATCGAGAAAGAAAAAGTGATGTAGTTTCGAAAACAAAGTGCTAAAAGAAAAACTAGATGAGGAAGTAGCTAGACATAAAGAATGGTTAATATCAGGTAATAATCTAGCTAGACATATCTATAGTAGTCAATCTGAGACCTCAGGAATAGGTTTAGGTTTTCAAAAGTATGTAGGATTAGAAGCTATGCATGATGGGCGTAAAACTACACAAGCAGGTTTAGCTAATTATGTCAAAGAAGGAACTTTACATGTTGTCCCTTGACCTATTAGAGGTGAACATATGCCCATTGACCTTTCCATCACTGTTGACTTTGATGGATCACACCATCTGTATGGCAAAAAGTCAAGAGACTTGCCAGACCCTGATTCTTCATCTACTGACTTTGTCTCTTGTTGTGACAGTGACAAGTCCTCTGACCAAGGGTCTACTTCTTCTACCCTGTGTGATTCAAATGACAAGTCAGACTTTCCCAAGAACTTGCCCAAACCTACACCCAAGACTGCTTACAAGCCTTTTAGAGTTGCTGCTGAGGAATCTACTTCCAAGACAGTTTCTTCTGGAGACTTGTCTTTTAATTCTTTGCACAATAATACTCTTAAGTTTGTTAAAAACAATTCTGTTAATTCTTGTGGTTTGAATGCTTTTGCATGTAATAGAACATCGTTTACTTTGAATAAATCTTCTAAAAAGAAGACATGTTTTGTTTGTGGAAGCAAATTTCATTTGATTAAGGATTGTGATTTTCATGAGCAAAGAATGGGTGCAGGTGCTGGTCAAAAGAAACCTAGACCAATGTGGACAAATGTTAATGATATACCATCTTTTATTCCACTAGCAACTAACCCTTCTCCATTTCCTTGGAGAAGATCTGTTGCTAGACCTTATGTGAAACCAACAAGTTCCTATTTTCAAAATGGTTATTGGCCTAGTTGTGTTGACTCTATGAATGATGGAAAGAGATGTCAGAATACTTCTGTGAAGCCCTCAGCAGGTTGTTCTTGGACTAAAAAGGGACCTAAATTTCAATGGAAACCCAAGAACAATGGTGAATCTTATACATCTGCATGGCATTACCCTAATGATCCACAAGGCAGGTCCAAGTCAGTGATGACTTGAGCCTCTATAGTGAACTAATATTTTGTATATATTATTGTTGTTGTTGTAGGATCATCCTCTTAAGCATAAGGAAGTTGGCATTGTTGATAGTGGTTGTTCAAGAAGCATGTCAAGAAACAGAGATATGATG
Source organism: Chrysanthemum makinoi (assembly GCA_910596185.1). Taxonomy (NCBI): domain Eukaryota; kingdom Viridiplantae; phylum Streptophyta; class Magnoliopsida; order Asterales; family Asteraceae; genus Chrysanthemum; species Chrysanthemum makinoi. Next base: position 107,099,570 of record OU343224.1, on the reverse strand, counting down.
CATAACTTCTTACCCATAGAAGGAGGAGGCAACGTGACGTTTGGTGGAAGTGATGGTAGAATCACTGGGAAAGGCACCATCAAAACACCTCTACTGGATTTTGAGAATGTGTACTATGTAAAGGAACTGCAACACTTCAACTTGTTCTCAGTCTCACAAATTTGTGACACCAAGAACAAAGTATTCTTCTCTGAAGATGAATGTCTTGTGCTATCTAAAGACTTCAAACTCCCAGAAGATACATCAATTCTGCTGAGAGTTCCTAGGAATCATAATCTATACACATTCAACTTGAATGATGTTCAACCAAAAGGTGACCTAACTTGTTTGGTGGCCAAAGCATCCCTGGATGAGTCTACAAAATGGCATAGAAGGATGGCTCATGTGAACTTCAAGACCATCAACAAACTTTCTAAACTTGGTCTAGTTGAAGGACTTCCTTCCAAAGTTTTCACCAATGAACATAATTGTGTTGCCTGCAACAAAGGAAAGCAACACAGAGCCTCATACAAAGCTATTGCAACCGAGAGCATGATTTCAGAACCTCTTCAGTTGCTACATATGGATCTTTTGGTCCAACCAAAGTCGAAGTATTGATCACAAGTATTTTTGTTTGGTAATCATGATGACTTCAGCAGGTTTTGTTGGGTATTCTTTATGAGGACTAAAGATGAAACATCTCAAGTGTTGAAAGAGTTCATTACCCTTGTTGAAAACCAGTTGAACAAAAGGGTTAAAGGTATTCGGTGTGATAATGGGACTCAGTTCAAGAATGCTATTTTAATAGAACTCTGCAAGTCTAAAGGAATAAAAAGGGACTATAGCACTCCAAGAACCCCACAACAAAATGGGGTAGCTGAAAGAAAGAATAGGACCTTAATAGAGGTAGCAAGATCTATGCTTGCAGACTCTAAATTACCTACCATGTTTTGGACTGAAGCAGTTGGCACAGCTTTTTATGTACTGAATAGGGTATCCATTACTAGACCTCATTTCAAGACACCTTATGAACTTCTCACTGGGAAAGTTCCTGTTATACATTACCTCAAACCATTTGGGTGTCAAGTGACCATTTTGAACACAAGTGATCCATTAGGTAAATTTGATGAGAAAGCATATGAGGGGTATATTGTGGGTTATTCGGCTCATAGTAAGGCTTACAGGGTATATAATTTGAATGCTAGAAAGATTGTGGAGACACTTAACCTGAGGTATCTAGAAGATAAGCCCAATGTGCAAGGTCAAGGACATGTTTGGTCTTTTGACTTGGATTATAGCCGATTACTTGGGTTATTCTAGACATGTGGCTAACCAAAATGCAGAGTTCACGAGTCTCCCACTTGACAATGCAGGTACCATGAATCTGACTCGAGATAGTGAGTTTGAAGATGATGAACAACCTATTATTGTACCTTCCTTCTCCCCTAACCATTTTGCAGGTGATACTTCTAAAGTTACTTCTGATAAGAGTGAAGATGAGTCCCACTATGCAGAGGATCTTGCTAGGCTTCAGAAGCAAGAGTATGCAACCAACCTTGATGCTGAAAGGCTTGATGAAGAGATTTCTAAACAAACAGTCGGTGGAAATCATGATTCTCCTGAAGGTTCTTCTGTTTCTCCTAAAAAGTCTCCTATTCCTACTCGTGTGTCCACAGACTTTGGAGAACCCTATACGCGATTTCTAAGTCCTTCAGATCTTGGTAACCATCAACCCAAAGCTAGAATCTTCACCTCACCTTCCTATGATAGTGATTTTGAGCCCACTGTGACTAATCTTGATACATCTATTGAAGTCAACTCCATTGCTACAAAGAGGATCAACATTGCTCATCCTCAATCCAATGTTATTGGTGATCCTCAAGCACCTGTTAGAACTAGAAGGACTGTGACAAGTTCTAAATATGGACAGGTTGCTTTTCTATCCTATGTCTCAAACCAGCAAAGGGACAATCACACAGACTTTAAGCATTGTATGTTTGCTTGTTTTCTCTCTCAAGTGGAACCAACCAGTGTTACTCAAGCTCTTGAAGATTCAAGTTGGCTTGAAGCAATGCAAGAAGAGATGCAACAATTCAAAAATTAGCAGGTTTGGATCTTGGTACCACTACCTGATGGTAAGTATGCAATTGGGACAAAATGGATTTTGAAGAATAAGAGATGCTGCGGGGTGTTGTGGTTAAAAACAAAGCAAGATTAGTGGCTCAGGGGTACAGGCAAGAGGAAGGAATTAATTATGATGAAGTATTTGCACCTATTGCTAGAGTTGAGGCTATTCGAATTTTCTTGGCCTATGCATGTTACATGGGATTCATGGTATATCAAATGGATGTCAAAGGTGCTTTTTTGTATGATGAAATAGAATAGGAGGTTTATGTCACTCAACCCAAAGGATTTGAAGACCCAGATCATCCTAAACATGTTTACAAGGTTGTAAAAGCTCTCTATGGACTACATCAGGCACCAAGAGCATGGTATGCTAGGCTTTCATCATTTCTGCTGAAGCATGGTTATAGAAGAGGTGCCATCGACAAAACACTTTTCCTAAAGAAGAACTCCACAAACATCATACTTGTGCAAGTTTATGTGGATGACATTATCTTTGGCTCCACAAAAGAAGCTTGGTGGAGGGAGTTTGAGGAGCTGATGAAGGGAGAGTTTCAGATGAGTGCTATGGGGGAGCTTACTTTCTTTTTGGGTTTACAAGTTCAGCAGAAACCTTATGGTATTTTTATCCATCAGGAGAAATATGTGAGAGAAATTTTGAAGAAGTTTGATATGGAGAATGTCAAAACTGCCACTACACCTTATGAAGCTCCAAAACCAAAGAACAACATTGAACCAGATCCAGCTCTGAATGTTCACTTATCTGAGATCTATCATTGGTTCATTGATGTATTTAATGACTTCTAGGTCACGATATTACCTTTCTTTGTGCGGAGTGCTTGTTCTAGACATCAAGTCACTCCACTTGCTTCCCATCTGAATCAGATCAAAAAGATCTTTAAGTATCTAAAAGGCCAAGCCCATTTAGGTCTTTGGTACCCAAAAGAGTCTCCTTTTAAGTTGGAAGCATACAAAGGTGATAGTGATTATGCTTTGGTGCAAATCGGATAGAAGATCCACAACTGGAGGTTGCCAATTCCTTGGAAGAAGATTGATTTCTTGGCAGTGCAAGAAACAAACCATTGTTGCTACCTCATCTGAAGCGTAGTATGTTGCTGCAAATTGTTGTGGTCAAGTACTATGGATTCAAAATCAATTGTTGGATTATGGGTTTAACTTCATGAACACAACAATTTTTATTGATAATCAAAGTACCATATGCATTGTTAAAAATCCAGTTTTCCACAGTAGAACTAAGTATATTGAAATCAGGCACCACTTTATAAGAGATGCATATGAAAAACATTTGATACAAGTGGTTAAGATTCACACTGATAATAATGTGGCAGATTTATTGACTAAAGCTTTTGATGGACCTAGGTTTCAACACCTAGTTGTCAATATTGGGATGCTTAACCCTTAGCTGCAAAGTTTAAGGGGAGGCATAGGCCTTAGGGGAGGCATATGCCTCAAGGGAGGATTTTAGCTGTATATTTTGTAAACTTTGTAGATATTTGATTATCTTTTTGTTTGCTAACACTAACCTGCTAATATTCTTTGAGTTTTGTTTGTTTGGTTTGGTGTGTTTGCTACTCTGTGTCTGTTTTGCAGATTGCTTTTATAAGTTGTAGTTCACAAAGTTGGTTAATGGAATATGGTCAAGTAAGCTACAAGCTTGTTTCTATTGAAGACAAGTACTGAAGTAAACTAACTATTTCTACTGAAGAGAAGTACTGAAGTTAAATGGTTCATTCATTCAAGAAACAGTTTACAACTTACAACTTACAACTTACAATCAACTTCAAATGATAATGCAAGACCATTTCTATACAAGATCTACTAAACCTATACTAGCTCCTATCATCTATTACAAAAGCTGGTGGATATGCATGACCAGTACGATGAAGAAGCTGAAGCTAAAGATGGAAATGGAGAGGATGGATTGATGAAAAAGACGATGAAGATGCTCAAGAACCTAGTTTTATATCTTTGGCTCTTGGCATGGTAGATGGATTTGTGGTATGAGAAATCTTCAGTTGTTCCATCTACTCATTCCACCATAAAGCATCACTCCATCTTCCCTTTTCCTTTTCCCTTCAACTCTGCCATCTTGCCCTTTCCCCTACTTCTATGGTATGAAGTACCAGTTCCTGGAGCAGGAAGTGCTATCACTACAGCACTTGGCTCTAGACTATCTGAGGAGTCATCAGAATCACTAGAAGAATCACTTGGATCCACTACACTATCATCTTCAGAAGAAGGGAGAAATGGGGACTTCAAAGGTCGAGGTTTATATTGATAAGAAGATCGTAATAATAGGCGAAAATCATCACTGGATGATGATGATGATGGAGAGGAGGTTGGATCAATGACTTCAGGTTTGGTAGACATGGTGATTATTGATGATTGTGGTAGTTTTTGGAGAAATTAGGGTTTGTGAAGATAATTGGGGTAATTGATGTGTGTTAAGTGTGCATTGGGATTATCTTATAGGCGGACTCAAGGCGTTATGACAATTAATGCGAGTTGGTGTCACAAGAAAAGATATTTACTGGAGGATACTTAGCCTCTTGAGATATTTCTGCTGATTGACCTTCCTCAGCAGTTTGACTCTTGTTTCTTTGGCGAAGTGTTAAGTTTGAAACTGGTTGAAGTTATTTTCCACGTAAGATATGGTCAACATTAGTTCCGATATATTTGACCATCAATTGGGTAACTTCTACTAATACCTTCTTCGCATATCTTAGCCCAAAATAACAGATTCCCACTTCATTTGATTTAAACACACTTCCAGATTCGTGAAACATAACCCCTTATCACGATTTCTCACATGGCTCTTCTATTCAAGAAAGATCATAACAAAGTGGCTTTTCTGGGAAACGCTAAGGGTCATGAATTATATGAACCAATGGTGGAGTTCTTGAAGCAATCCAAGATTCATTATGCTTTAACTCACTCTCCAGATGCGATATATGAATCGTTGGTTACAGCTTTGGGCATCTCGCTTCACGAAAAGGAGTGACACAGAGATTGCAGCTATGATAGATGAAACAGAGTATGTTGTCACAGAAGATTTGATAAGGAGACAACTTCATTTGGACGATGTAGATGGGGTGTATCATTCTAATTCTGTGGAGATACTTGCTAGGCTTAGGGCTATTGGTTATCAAAGTACTCGAACAGATTTGTGGTAGAAAAATAAGCTATGCCCCATGTGGAGGTTTTTGGTACATACTTTACTTCAATGTATTAGTAATAAGTCAGGGGGATGGGATCAATTTTCTACTCAATTGGGTTGTGGGATTGTATGTCTGTCTCAGGGGTTAACTTATAATTTTTCTAAATATATTTTTGATAACATGGTTGAAAATGTTCAGAGGAAAAAGCATAAGTTTTTAATGTACCCTCGGTTTTTGCAAATGATTTTAGACATTACAACTCAAATCCAAGCCTTTTGTCCCATAGGTGCTCTGAGTGCTAAACTATTTGCTTCAATGAAAACTCATTTTGAGGGGGAACATCATCCTTTACTAGCAGCTATGTTTCCTCAAGGCAATGAGGCTGCTGATGAGGGTAATGTTGTTGGTACTCCACCCTCTACTAATGTTGTTGTTGATGGTAATCCATCAGTTGCCATGGATGAGGGCCCTTCCACTACTGCTGAAGCAGCACATGTTATTCCTGACCAACCTCCACCTACACCTTTGCCCATACCTAGTCCTAGTCCACCACCTACTCATGATACTCTTGATGAGTTTGAGCATGAGGTTAATACACAGGCCACACCTAGTCCTGTAAGAGAGCCATTTGTTGAAAGCTCTCCTATATTTGAGCATGAACATATTTCTCCTGAAAGGTCCAATGATGCTCCCATTACCACTGAGCAATCTACTGGTGGAGCTGAGGACCCTATTACTCTCACATCTGTATATGCTTTGCTCAACAGAACTGTGAAAGAAGTTGCAGATCTCAAAAGGGAGCTTGTTGAGACAAAGTCTACACTTGGTGATGAGATTGTGGAGTTAAAGAAAAAGGTTCAGACTTTAGAGGACAAACTTGAGCATACTAGCAAAAGGAAGCTTGTGGTTTCTTCTGATGAGGAGCAAGAGGATGCTGATTTGGATTCACTTGAAATATTGGCTAATGTTGCTCAACAAACCCATGCTTCTACTCCTATTGCTGCTGAATCATCTAAGCACAAGGAACCTATTTTGTTTTCTAGAAGGAGAACAAGAAAATATTTGAGCAAGGAATCCACTGAATCATCAAAATTTCAAAGTGTGGAAAATGTGGCAACCACTGATGAGAATGTTGATGCTCCAATGATGGATGTTGATTCTGAACTTGGTCAAGCTTCAGTTGTACTAAACAACCACGTCCTCCACCTTCAGCAGATGATCATGATGAAGTGTTTGTTGCTGGAAGGAATTTTAATTTGGACCCTCATGCTAATGTTACTTCTGAAGACACTCCTCAACATGTTACTGCTGATGCTTCCATGGGTGTTTTTTTTGAAGTTCCTATTGTAAGTGCTGATTCTGCTCATGAGCCTGCTGACAAAGGGTAAGGAACAGCAATGTTGATTAATGAGGAGCTTGGTTCGATCTAGTCGAAGTGAACAGGAGGCAAGAACAAGAAAGATTTCTAGCTGAGTGTGCAGATATAAAGAAGAGTCATGCATTGGCTCAAATGCTTGAAGCTCAGTTTGCTACCAATTTGCCTCTGCTTGAGACAAAGAGATTGATGAAATGTCCACTCGGTTAAGCGATGAGCAATGGGATACTTACACTAATCAAGCTGCATCAAATCCTACTCTTGCACAAAGTATCTTAGGAGTAGACTTTGATAGTGAGAATTTTTTGCTAACGCACAGATGGTGGCTCTTGGTCAACAAAGGAAGCAAGTAGTGTTCAAAGACAAGTCATTCTTTGCACGAAATCTAAAGCAAAAGGGAAAGACCACCTGCAGACTCGGATGAAAAAGTATATATAAAATGTGGTGTATAATCAGAGTTCTAGTGTTTATCAATCTGGTTTGACAAAGAAGCAAGTTTGGGCTTTATCTGATGATGTCTTACTCAATATGTACAATCGGATTATGAAGCAGATTACACCACCTTCCAATTTGAAGAGGATTGCTGATAGTGCAGATGCTCCAAAGGTAAAGAGAACCAAGCAAGTTGAGATTGTAGATTCATTTGATGATGTTACACTTAAGATGAGTTCTCCTGTTGTTACTTCTGAAGCATCTACTGAAGCTATACATTCAACTGAAAGGGTTCAATCTGCTAAACCACATGTTGTTTCTTCTGAAGCAGTACCTAGTATGGCTACTACATCTTTGGATTCAAAGGATATGAATGCTTCTATTCCTAGTGTTGCACCTGTTGATAAAGTAGGAGCAGAGTTGGGTAAGAAAGCTGAACAAGAAGCTGCTAAAGCTAAGAGGGCCAGAGAGGTGCTTGAGAGAATGTAAGCTTAGCGTGGTGTTGTTCCGAATTCTACTTCTTCCATTCCTGTTAAAGATGTTTCTGATGAATCTGAGAAGGTACCATCCTCTGTCTCTATGGGAATTTATATACCAGGTAGGAGGAAGAAAAGGATGTCTAAAAGGAGACATGTTACTCTAAGGAGGTCTGTGAGATCAGATGGGACATACACTTCTAGGATTCATAAGTCACTCAGGGATAGTTCTTTGGATTTAAAGGCTGCTGATTCAACTTTTATAAAAGAAGGATCTGCTGATGCTTTTCGTGAAGGATCTCCTGGTGTGTTGACTAATTGGACTTTGACTGATGGAGAGCTTAACACCATTTTTATGTTAGATAATACTTCTATGCAGTTTAACTTCTTGAAGGATATACTCCATATGGTGGATAGGCAAGATTTGAATACTCTCTATGGTCTTGTCACAAAGCATTATGATACTCATTCACCACAGGGTTCTGGTTTATACTTGTTGGGTGATCTTCAAGTTCTGTTTGATTCTCAATCTCCAAATAGTAAGGGATATTCAATTTGGAAAGATTCACATAAGTGGAAGGTTGAGACTTAGAGATTTTATCCTCTTCCCTGTGTACATGTGGTGGAGACACAGAATGGGATGACTGTTTGTATGCTATCTGATAAGATTTATCCTTTGTCTGTGAATTTGATGAGAAGTATGCTTAAAAAGAAGATGGAGGTTCCTCCAGATCCAGTGGGGAATGATAGGTTACATCTTTGAACAATTGATTGGATTGATTAAGACTCAACTTCAGCAACATCAAGCATCTTCTTAATTCTGGTATCTTGGTTTATCTTGTATTATTTGTATTATTTGTTTTCTTTATTTGTTTGTTTCATTCTTAGTTTGACTAACTTTTCTTTGTTTGACTAACTTTTCTTGCAGATTTGTTGTACATTTCTATGTTAATGGTTATTAACTCACCAGATGTGCTTTGAGTATATCGAAGAGTTGGCTAGTCCAAAGGGTACAGCTTTGGTAAAGACACATCAAATCTGTTGATAGCTGTAATGGTTTGCTCAAAATCATAGGGTATGCAACCACCCATGCTTAATTGCTGAGGGTTGTATGGTCATCAATTCACCATGGTTTATTCCTTTTTGGAATCCAAGAATTGGCTAGCCCACAAGTATATGGCTTGTGGTAAAGGCAATGGAATACCAATATTTGGTAATCAATTCACCAAGGGGATTCTTTCTACTTAAGAATTGACTAGTCCTGAGCAAACGGCTACAGGTAAAGACATGTCAAATCCATTCATAGTTGCTGATTTGCTAGTAAATCAGATGGTTATCAGTGTACCATAGTTTTCAAAATCAAACATATGGCTACTCCAGTGGTAATGGCTATTGGTAAAGAGACATCAAATCCATTATTTTCAATGATTCACCTCTCACAGGAGTTAACACACCTGGATGTGATGAGAATAGTATGAAACTAATATGTTTTGATGTACATTTTGTCATTTGTTGCTGCAAAGATCTGGAGATTTAAAGGTTTATCATCATAGAGATGTTCTTTTTTTGATTCTTTGTTGATGGTGTTCGAGTACAATCCTCTTGTTATGCTGTAAGATCTATCAAGAAACTGGAACTTAACCTAGTCAAATTCCAGTTTAGGGGAGGATTGTTGGGAATTATGCAAAGTAGGAATTATGCTGAAAATACTGCTGAAGGAATCTCTAAGAAGTACATGGATTCTCGCTAAGAAGAGTTTCACGAGTAATATAAATGTATAGTTTGTTTCTCGGGAGATAGATAGTCCGCGTATTCTATAGTTAGTTAGGATATGCATGAGCTTTATTAGGAAGTGATAATTTATATCTTATTTAGTTTTATGTTTATACGTTTCTTGGGAAACGGGTTAGGTTCCTTGTCTATAAAAGGAACACAATAGTATGAGTTATGTACGAGTTGAAAAACAAAGTTTTAGTATTATTAAAAAGATCCATAGAGGATCAAAGTGTTCTTAGTTATTTGTGTTTGTTCTTGTGTTTAATTTCCTCTTAAATACAAGTTATAGAGACTGTCTTTTAGTGTGCTTGTGATTACATAAGTATAACTAACAATCTACGAGTGCTCATAAGATCTATCAAGGTCTTAAGTTCAACACACCGTCACAGCACTTTGACCTCTGACCTTTTGTATCGTGTGCCAGAATTGGTAAACATAGATTTTCGGCACAGTAGCAGAGTTTGTGGGCATGTTCTGGTATGGATGAGTATTCAGAATATCCACAGCAATCTGACAAGAAGACTCCGAGCAAGTGAAGTTATCAAAATCAACTCTGAGGTTGTTCTTCCCAATCTTCATAGTGTAACCGTTGGGGAAGATGTCTTCAATTGAGAGAACATTTGGTGCATCAACATTTTCCATTTGGACATCCATATCGTGATCTGAAAGATGTTTAGCCAAAAGAACCAACATATCGAAAGACATTATTTTAGTCAAAAGCTGATTTTATTGTCTAATTATTGAATATGATATGTTAATGATTGTTACAAGTCCAATGTCACTTGTTAGTCCAATAGTCCAAAGAAGTCGAGATAAGTTTCGTGAGTAGATTAACTTTGAGTTTTAAAGTCCAAATTTTCACTAATTATCACAACATATTAAACATTTAAGCTTATTAATGACATTTTGGTTTCGTGACGTTATGATTTGTTTATTTACAAGTTTGTACGCGTAACACTTCATAATTTTGGTTAATATAAGGCTTAGGCATAAAGTTCCAAGCTTATGCATAAATAGTTGTGGTCATATGCGTAAGCATAAGCTTATGCGTAGGATCTTGACTTACGCGTAAGAAATGTTACGCGTAAGAAAAGAGAACCTTAGGCATAAAGCTTACGCGTAAGCGTATATGGGAGCTTACGCGTAAGGCTTACTCGTAAGAGTGAACCTTATGTGTAAAGCTTCTTTACGCATATCCTTCACTGGATACGCGTAGTCCCCTTTGTAGAACCTTACGCGTAAAGGTTACGCGTAAGATTTCTCTTACGCATAACATTCTACGCGTAAGGTGATCCTTATGCGTAGGAGCTCAGTTAACCTTGATTTTGAATATTTCACGCGTAATAACCTGAAACAAATGAATCACATTCATTAACACAACATTCAATCCCTTTCAGTCTAACATGAAGTCTCAATCAAAACAGGTTACGCGTAGGATATGCATACGCGTAGAAACTTAAACCCTAGGATTCAAAAATTACGAGTATGAAATCTAGCCATAGGATTGACACCAAAATTTTTCTGGGATATCTTAGAGGGCAAATGAGTTGTCTTAAACAAGTTTTAACATCAAAACCTTCATGAATCAAGAATACCTAATTCGTATGAACATAAACCCTAATTCTTAATTATCACATAATTAGTGTTTCTGGGTAAGATTTGAGCATGGTTTTGGTTAATTAGCTATGTTCCAGTTATCATATGACCAACCAATTACACAGAAACAATCCCAAATGAAAACACCCAATTCCACGCATAAGCCCTAAAACTTGAATAATGATTGAAAAACGTTTTCTGGGTGGATTTTTATGATGAAAATGGTTTAAAGACTTGATATAAACATTGAAAACACAACCCTTATCATCAAAAACATCCAAACATGATCATGTGTTCTTGAGCTTATACGTAGAACACATAATCACTCTTATATCAATATCAAACCGTTAAAAATGCAAACGTTTAAAAACCATTGTTTGAAATCACATAAGAGTGCTTAAATCACTTACAAATTGGAGAATTATAACACGGATTTGCGTAGTGAATTTGGAGCGTGGATGAGGTTTGGTAAAAACTTAAATTTGTAATAAATGTTAAGTGATAAAAGTTGGTGAGGTGTTTTTGAATAAAATAGTTTAGACTTTTGACAATGTAAGTCCCTCCACCTTAACCATTTTCATCCACAGCCTATAAGTTCCACTTTAGTTACGTAAAGCATGATTATTTGGAAAGAAACTTGACGACACTCCCCCTCGACTTAAGAAATAATGAAATTTTATAAATTTGAGTCCGGGAAGTGTCAGTAAACCAGAAATGTGACCACCATTATCAAAGAAACAACCGGGATAAGGTAACATGCAAGTACAAGGTTTTATGAAATCAAAAAATATTTAGTTTCTCCCCCTCAACACTTGACCGGGAAAAATACTGAGATTTTGAAATAGTAAAGTGTTGACGGAAGATTTGTACTTGCCATGTTAATAGAAATATAGATAGAAGAATATTTTTGTAGTTTTATCAGATTTTATATTTTTGTATTTTGTTTTTGAAAATATTTACAAAAGAGGTTTTGGTGTTTGACTGGTTTTAAGAATGTTTTAAAAGATCATTCAGTTCCTCTGGAGTCAAACACCTCATACCAATCCGGTGGACCAACTCATTAAACCTAGCAGGAGCTAAGGCTTTGGTGAGAAGATCTGCCATTTGGTATTCAGTACCCACAAAGTATAATTCAACGATACCCTTTTCCACATGCTCCTTGATGAAATGATATCGAAGATCGATGTGCTTTGATTTTGAATGTTGAACAGAGTTGCATGAGATCGCAATAGCACTTCGATTGTCGCAGTACATCGGGATTCTGTCAAATACATAACCATAGTCTTTGAGTTGTGTTCTCATCCAAAGGACTTGAGCACAACACGCCGACAAGGCAACATATTCTGCTTCAGTTGAGGACAGCGATGTACAATCCTGCTTCTTCGATTGCCATGATACCAGTTTATCACCAAGAAATTGTATAGCTCACGAAGTACTTTTCCGTGAATCTAAGCAACCTGCGTGATCGGCGTCTGAAAAAATATTAGTTCAAAACCAGAATCCTTTGGATACCAGATCCCCAAGTTAATGGTTCCCTTGAAGTATCGGAGGATTCTTTTAGCCTCAAAGAGGTGAGTTTCAGTTGGTCTCGACTGATAACGGGAGCAAAGATATACAACAAATACAATGTTAGGCCTCTTGTTGTTAGATACATGAGAGACCCAATAATACTTCGGTATTTGGTAGGGTCAACCAATTTCCCATGCAAATCAGCGTCCAGTTTCTTAGTATGTGCCATTGGAGTGGCATAGGTATCACAGGTTTGAATTCCATGTTTGTTTAAGATTTCAAGAGCATATTTGGACTGACTTAGGAAAATACCACGGGGTGATTGATGAACTTGCAATCCAAGAAAGAATGTAAGTTCACCCATCATGGACATTTCAAAATATTTTTTCATAAGTTTTGAAAAAGCGTTTGAGTGTTTTAGATGTGTTGACCCAAAAATGATGTCATCCACATAAATTTGAACGATTAAAATGTGTGCCCCGTGATATTGTATGAAAAGTGTTGGGTCGACCGATCCTTTAGAGAAATTATTGGCAATGAGAAAGGATGATAACTTATCATACCACGCCTAAGGGGCTTGTTTGAGACCGTAGAGAAGCCTTCTTCGGTTTGTAGACGTGATTAGGGAACTGGATCAACAAATCCTTCGGTGGCTAACATAGACCGTTTCTTTCAGTTTTCCATTCAGAAGCGGTTTGACATCCATCCGAAAGACCGTGATGTTCAAGTGAGCTGCAAATGCGAGAAAAATCCATACTGACCTCAAGGCGAGCAACTGGAGCGAATGATTCTTCAAAGTCAATACCCTCTTCCTGTCTATAACCCTTAGCCACCAGACGTGACTTATTTCTTATTACTGTTCCTTTAGCATCCAATTTGTTTTTCCAAATACATTTGAGACCAATGACGAAGACCCCTGTTGGTCTTTCAACCAATTCCCATACTTCAAGACGTTTAAACTGATTGAGTTCTTCTTGCATGGATTCAATCCAGTTGTCTTTGGTCATTGCATCTTTAATGTTTTTCGGTTCAGATTGGCAGATAGTGAGTGCATAAATGCAGTGTTCATCGTCTGTGTGAAGTCGTTCTCTAGTTACGACTGGTTGATTCGGGTTACCAATAATGTTTTCAAGAGGATGGTCTTTTGTCCAACGATGTGTGGAAGGTTGATGTTGATATACATTATGCAGATTGGGAGGATTCAAATGGCTTGTAGATGATTCCGCAACATCGGGTGTGGCAGTTTCATTAGCAAACGGATTGAAGAACGCATTTGGATCATAATCTGCAGGTGGGGGTACTTCATTGTTCAGAAGATCATCAGCTGGTTCAGCGTCGTTGGATGCGGTTTGTTCAACTGTTGTTGTAGAATCAACTGGTGGTGCTTCTTCAAAAGTAGTTGTTGTAGCAGGTGTATCAGGTATTGGATTTTGATCAGCGGAAACGTTGGATACACCTGGTGCACGTTCATCAATATCATCATTAAACAGAGGAGCAAATAGCTGTTCCATTTGACGTCGAGTTAGTTGTAAACTAGGTTCAGCTGATGATGGGGTTTGAGGGAAGTTTAAACGGTTATGACCGGGTTCCAAGCTGTTATGCTCAGAAGCCATTTCTGTAAGCTCATCGAAATTTGCATGAATTGTTTCCAAAATCTCCCTTGTACGATGATTCCAGATCCGGTAACCTTTAGAGTTTTCACAATATCCAACAAAGACTCCAATGTCAGCTTTGGCTTTGAGCTTACCAAAGTCATCACGGTCATTGTTCGGATAACAAAGAGATCCAAATACATGAAAGTGTTTGAGATTCGGTTTTCGGTTATGGATAAGCTCATAAGGTGTTTTGTTGTGGCGTTTGGTAATCATTGAACGATTCTGAGTGTAGCATGCAGTTGACACGGCTTCAGCCCACAAGTAATCTCGAAGTTTAGCATTAATTAACATTGTTCTTGCAGCTTCCACTAACATACGGTTTCGTCTTTCAACAACTCCGTTTTGTTCTGGTGTTCGTGCAATGGATGTTTGATGCTCAATTTCCACTTTCTCATAAAATGCATGAAGAGTTTGATTCACAAATTTAGTTTCTTTGTCTGTTCTGATTTGTCTGACTATATTCCAGAGCTGAACTTGAATTTTCATGAGAAAGGTGATGATCATCTGTGGAGCTTGATTTTTACTTCGAAGAAAATAAACCCAAGTCCATCTTGAGTAGTCATCTACAATTACCAAGATATAGCGTTTGCCATTAATCGTCTGCATGCTCATCGGGCCATACAAATCCATGTGAAGAAGATGAAGCACATGCTGTGAGTTGTGTTCCACCTTTGAAGGAAAGTGGGCACGAGTGCTTTTCCCTTGTTCACAAGCTGAACATATGTGATCTTTGGAATATCGAAATCTCGGGAGACCTTCAACAAGTTTGTACCGTGCAAGATTGGTTATGGTTTGAAAGTTTAAATGTGAGAGACGATGGTGCCATAGCCAAGATTTTGTAGATGTTTCCTTTGAAAGTAGACAGATGGGAGATGAAGCAATCATGTCTTGCATTGAGATTGTATAAAGACTTGAATTTCGGGTGCCGGACATAAGATCGTTTCCTTGTAGATCACGAATGAAACAAGTTTTCTCCCAAAAAGCAACTTCCAAATCTCCATCACAGAATTGACCAACAAAGAAGAGATTGTGACCGAGACCTTCCACATAATAAACCCTGCTAATTTTGATGTTACCATTGATGTAATCTTCGTAGCCCATGATAGCTGCGAAGTGATCATTCCCGAATCTGACAGTGCCAATGAACTTTGCAACAAAGTTTGATAACAGTTTGAGATTACTGTCATGTGTCAGAACATCCGCTATCAACAATCCAAATGATGATCTGTATCACCTGCATTACACACAGATGACACAAATGGAATAGAAGTAGATGTGGAACCCGAGGAGTTAGAGGGTTCCGAAGCAGTCATAGTAGAAACACACATATTAATGATTTCAGGTATCCATTTAAATCCAAGTGTATTATGTAACCATTTCTATGGGTACATCAATTATCGTAGTTGGAACACTAGAGGGTGGTTTACCTAGCATAGACTTAGAAGCATTAGTGGGCCTAGAGGTATTTCGTTTTTTATTATTCCGCTTACGGTTCAAGATAGCCTTAGCAACACATTTATCATGACAACTAGAAAATATGCTTTTACGACAACCAACACAAGAGGCTTCAAACAAAACATTAAGAGTACTTAAAGATTCACCATTTGTTACATCACTTTGTTCATTACATTTGTCGAGGCCAATATCTAAAGTGGGTGCAACTTGAGTTTTATTCAAAGTCCTAGGGTGTTCTTCTACTTCACCATTCTTTATTGTTCTTTTCTTACGTCGCAACTTCCTATTCTTCCTTGTATTGCTCCTAGGCTGTGAAGTGCGGGCGTTGGGAAAAGAGGCAAGTATTCCTGTTTCAGTATAGGGAAGCACATTAGTTTCTTGTGGTTTGTCATTAGATGTTCTAGAGTCATTTTGAATCTTTTAGGTGCGTTACTACAGTGTTACTGTCCCTATCTTGCTTAAGTTTCACCAACTCTGCTTTTAGATCATGGATTTTGTGTAACAAATCTAAATTTTCAGTACGAGTGAGTCCATCTCGTCGTAAAACATATTTGGTGTATGCAAGATGATCATCAAGGTCTTTTGACGCTTTAGCACGAGTCTTTTTGAGTAAATCAAATATGACACCATATTCCTTTTTAACTTTTGAAGTTTCTTGTTCATATTTTGAGATTTGACACTTCAAAGACATATTATGATCATCCAGTTTCTCAAGTTTTGGACTAAGAGTTTTGGTATGCAACTGGTTGATTTTGTTTTGCAAAGCGAGTTCACGATTGTGATAATCTTTTTGACACCATTGAAGACGACGTTTTGCATTTGAAAGCTCGTTTAACAATCGTTCATTTTCAACTTTTAAAGACTTGATTTGTGACACAATATCAGTATTCTCAACATTTTCAATAGAATCAACAGAATCAGCAGAGATATAATCAAATGCATATGCAACAGAATGTAGTAACACAACATTATGGATATCAGTACAGATAACATCTTCCAAGAGTCGATCAACATCTTTTCTTAACATTTTCTTTTTGTGTTTTGTATTTGAAATCGATGTTTCTGTTTGTTCGAAAACTCTTTTCATAAGTCCAAGTTCCTTGTGAAAATCCCTTTTCCCAATATATTGCACAATTTTTCAAATTTTGGACATGTGGTAAAATTCTTTTCTGAAAAATATCTCTTTGAGCTTGCGCTTGAGGCGATTGAAAATGTTCAACTTTTATTTCAGAATTGATTTCAATTTCCGCGTTCAAAAGTTTGATGTCTGATAAGAATGTTTCAAAATATTTTATAACTTTACATTGTTCGGCTAATGGCTTTATTTCACTGATTGAAGGTAAAGGACCATTAATTTGTACAGAATTGGAAAGGGGACCCTCATTAGAAGACTCAGAAGTAGGTGTGATAACCCAAGGTGTGTTAGAAAAATCCTTTTGTGTGACGAAAGTAACGGCTTTTGAATAGTTAAATGGTTTGTTATAAACAACATTTTCCACTTTTGACCGACTCTCGTCTTCTGCATCTAATTCCGCCATGCGATTATATTCAACAACATTCATAATGGAATCATCAATTATGTGTTCTGCACTGTAAACTTCAGGATTTGGTTTGAATGCTCTGTTTGAGAACTTAGGTTTGTAATCAGCAAGATTCGGTCCATATCCATTTAGATTTGGTTTAAAAGTAAACTTTTGAATAGTTGTGATTGACTCACCATGTTTATAAACAACATTTTGAAACTCCTTGAGTTTGTTTTGTAAGTCGGCAATTTCTTCAAGATAGTTATCTATTCGTTTCGTTAAATGCTTTTTGTACTCAGAGAACTGTTTTTGACAATTTAACAACTCAGACTTGGCTTTTTGAGTTTCCAAAGTGAGAGCGTTAATTTGTTGTTTATGATCATATTTCAGTTGTTCTATTTGAGACAACAAAGCATTCTTGGATGCGACTAGATCACGTATCTGTTGTTCTAATGATTTTTCGTTTTGGTAAGATTCAGCAAAAGCGACTTCAAAACCTTTTTCACGTTTTTCTTGAGTTTGAAAAATGTTGAGTTGATACTTTAAGCATTCATTGTCCTTAGTTAACAGTGCATTTTTGTCCTTTAATTGCTTATTGATGCCCTTGCATATTTCCAGTCGGGATTCTTGGTCTTTAAGTAAGGTCCTGAGCTCAATATCTAGATTAGACGAAAGCTCAGCTTGTTCAACGTGAGTCTCAACATGATCATTATTCAGATCCTCAAGTATAACCACGGAGTCAACTTGATTATCAATGGTAACCGTAAGGTCATCTTGATCGTCAAATATAACTACGGGATCTATTTGATTATCATCGGAATGAGATATAGACAGCTCATGTTGAACACTCTGATCCTTGTCGGATGCAGATGTTGGCGGAGATATCAGATCAAAAATAATTATAGTTTGATCCGGTACCTGAGACAATCCGTCAGTGTCATACACTGGGCCTATGTCACTCATGTAGAGTTCTTGCATGTTTGCCATTAACATCACAACTGCATTAGCCTGCAAGTCCTCCATATCATCATCCGATTTTGTATTGGCCATAAAGCTCTGTTCCTTGTTGGTAAGAGTTCCACCAGCTTCATCCTTAAGAGCCAAGAACAAAGCCTCTTTGAAATAAGCGCTGCCTCTTGTCCTCGGCTTTGGGCATGCATTAGCCAGATGACCCTTCTCATTACAGTTATAACAACGAAGACCATTAACCCCAGTCTGAGCATTACCCTGTTCAACCACTTAAGCCTTTTGTTGTTGTGGAGCACCCATGTTATTCCTTCCCATTGGATTAAACCCTTGACCACTACCCATCTGACAAACATTTCCACGATTCTGAACTTCAACACGTCCATTGTTAACAACGGCCTGATTCATTGTTAACAATAGCCTGATTGTTAGATTTGTTAGAGTATCGGCCGAAGGCTCTAGCAATCATGACAAACCCTTGTTGCAATGCATCGAAAGCTTCTGCATCCTCATTGGATTCACTGTAAAGTGCTTGATCATTGTTATTGTTGTTGTTGTATGGAACCAATTGAGTTTCTTGAGATTGGTGTTGTGACGGATCATATGGTGTTATTGTTGTAGTTGGTTGTGGAGGATTTGTGAAGGTTGTTGGCAAATTCGGGAATTGAGGATAGCATGCTTGAGCCCACAAAGCTAATTGTTGATTATCCGGAAGTGAAGGTGAAACAGTTTGTCCACGGATAACCCTTTCTTTGTCAACTTCTTTTGATGGGGCTTCAAATAGTCGTACAACAATCCGTAAGTAGCATGACGAAGATTCTTCGCTTGACGGATGAAAATGACATATTTTTCCCAATCAGGACCAAGACTACTCAGGAACTTAGTGTTGACTGCAATTCTTGGCATAATTATGTTATGTTTGTCCAAGTCATTGATGATGTCTTAAAATTGATGATGATATGACTCTAATGTCTCCCCTGGTTCAATCATGAAGTGTTCATAAGCCAAGTAGATTTTGGATTCCATGTCTTCTTGATTGAGTTTTGTGCCTTCCATGAGAAGATGAATATGCTCCCACATTGCTTTAGCAGTCTTTTGAGCATCAACACTTTGAAGTATCGGATTAGGTAATCTCAAAAGGATGTATTGCATTGCCAGTTCATCGGCTTCAAAGTGTAGAAGTTGATCAGTAGTGAGTTCAGTAAGACCGACAACGTTGGTGACATCACCTCTTGGTAGATTAGAAGTTGGATCTCCGGGTACAGTGATAGTAGGCATCTGAAATGGACCTTCCAAGATGACCTTCTTCAAGAACTTTCCATGTGGCTTCTTTAGATCACAAAACCTAAAGAACCTTATCACCCATTGATCATAGTTTCCGGGAGTGAGCATTGGAGGTCTATCAAGTGATCCAGCCTCATGAATGGATTGTTGGCTACTTAATGCTTCACACATCTTTGCGAACCAAGACGGTTCCTTCATAGTATTCCTGGATGGATGTTGATTGTGAAAGTTTGTGTAAGGTTGTACTTGAAGACTAGGTGGTGGTTGAATCATTTGTGGTTGAATTGCTCCTTGAGGAAATTGTTGTTGAAGTTGTTGTTGATGGAGTTGTTGTTGTTGTTGTTGTTGTTGTTGTTGTTGTTGTTGTTGAGGATACACATGAGGAAAGTAGTTAGAGTATGGTGGTTGAGACATCTTGAAACTTGTGTTGATGATAGATCTTTGTAGTCGAATGAAACTTTGTTGATGAAAAATCCTTATGCGTAGAAAACTAGCTTAGGCGTAGGGAAAACCTTATGCGTAAAAACACCAACTTACGCGTAAGAAGAGAACTTACGCGTATGATTAGCTTACGCGTAGGGTTGGTTAAACCTTAGGTTATGCGTAAACAAGAGACTTAGAAGTAGAATTCTTAAGCGTAAGTTAGCTTAGGCGTAAGACTGTGCTTATGCGTAAGTTTATGCTTAGGCAGAAAGAAATTCTACGCGTAAGTATTTTGCTTAGGCGTAAAACTAGGGTTTTGCCCAAAAATCCTTTACACTTATTCCAGTGTAGAAGATATCCAAATTCGAAGTGTTTTCAGGCTTATCCAAGCAAGAAAACACTGAGTAAACCAAAAACACTGAAGATCAAACTTTGAAATGCTTACGCGTAACAACTAGGGTTTTGTTATGCGTAGGTTTTGCCAAAATTGAGATTTCTGTCCAAAAGTGTTTCTAAACCAGATTTTTATGATGAAACAGCTTCAATATCACCAAAATAACACAAAAGTATGAAACTTGATGATCCAAAACTCTTATACACCTTACGCAGTATAAATGAACACACGATTAAAACCAAGCTTAAAAACAATGAAATACCCGTAAAGTTTCAAACTTTTTGCCAAAAACTTAAATTTTAACACCAAATAACCTTTAAAGTACAAGAATCTTGGATTGTAACGTGTAAAAATTAAGTTTTTCAAGCGTATAAAGATTTGAGTACCGAGACTTATGCGTAGACACTATGTTTCAAAAACAAAATCGTTTCACCCAACTATTTGGCGATTGATACCACTGTTAGGTTCCCATTTATGTAACACAAGCATCAATATGAAGAAATGAGGTAAAGAAGGATCGGATGAACACTAAACAACACACACGAATAAATATGATAAAGGATATGCGTAGAGTAATATTGTAAAGTAAACAACCAACTCTCTAATGAGAGTTACAAGATTATATATAGGAGGGAACTAGGGCAACACACCAAGTTCCCATCCTTTCCTTATTGGGCTTTGCATAGGCTCATGGGCTTTCTACATGAGCCTAACCTTGATTACTAACATAAAAGCCTTAATTAAGCTAACTATTACATATTAATTACTAACACTTGTAATCTAGTTTAGGAGTGATTCCAACAGTAATTGTAGAACCACCTTAACTGTCGATGTATGTCTACATCCATGTTTAAGAAAACACACCGCGGCAACGCGCGGGCTCTCCACCTCGTAATTACTAAAAGTAAGGATGATTAAATATTATAAACACACAAACAATTTGTTTCTAAAAAACAGATCAACATAAAAACCTACTAAATATAATTTAATATACACATTTTGCATCCAATATTTTTATTTTATACGAAAAGATGTTAAAACTAAACTGATTAACGAAAAGATATATTTTCTATATTTAAATTACGATCTAATAGGCTTAGGCTTAATAAAAATTTGACTAAATTATGTCTATATAAACACAAATTGTTCTCAACCTTAATTCATTAATGCATACATGCTTTATGTGATCTTCAGTGTGGCAGGTTTTCTCAATATCAATAAATATTGTTCAACTTGATAAACTTTTTGTTATAATATGTCATAAACTGTGTTTACAATAATATTATTATCGAAATCATGCATATAGCTTCCTTAGTAATTGGAGTTTACCATGGAAATTAATAAAACATATAACAAAGATACTGTCAATGACAACAAAGCCAAATTGTCAAATAACATTGATTCGAATATGAAAGTTAAAGGTACAGATTCAGTTTTGCAAGTTAAATATAAAATGAAAATAGAGATCCAAGCTGTTGAGGATTGCGTCTCTCTTTATTATGAAAATAATGATACCCGTCCAACATATCCGGCGTATTATGTTTGCTACCGTCCAACATGTTATGAATATTGTCAATGTGAGTGTAGGAACGATGAATGTAATTGCCTAATAAATGCATGCAACAGTTTATCATAAAAAGATATATTTATACGTGTTATGAATTTCATTATTATCGAATTATGAAAAAACATTGGTTTTATGTTTACAATTTGTCTTATTTCAGGCTCGACAAAGTGGGGAAAAAAACTACAAAAATATATGAAACTCAAAGCCGTTGATATAATTGATAATTAACGAAATGATAGTTAATTTTCAATTTTAAACAATTATATTATGAATTTGTTTATTTGTGTTTTGGAATCCATATTAGAATTATATCACGAATTTGTTTATATTTTTACTTGCACAATACCGATTCTATATATTTAATCAGAAGAAGAGGTATTTATACATGTTATGAATTTCATTATTATCGAATTTTGAAAAAAAAGATTGGTTTTATGTTTACAATTTGTCTTTTTTCAGGCTCGAACGAAGTGGGAAAAAAACTACAAAGACATATGAAACTTAAAGCCGTTGATATAATTGATAATTAACAAGATGATAGTTAATTTTTAATTTTAAACAATTATATTATGGATTTGTTTATTTGTGTTTTGGATTCCATATTAGAATTATATCACGAATTTGTTTATGTTTTTACTTGCACAATAACGATTCTATATATTTTATAAATTAAAACTAATCTAACAAATATTAAACTCAAATCCCTGTGCGTGCACGGGTGTCTAAAACTAGTTGTCTTACTAAATTAACTTGGCCATGAAGAATGATGTAGAGAGAGAAACGTAAGTTAATGTTGACATGACAGTAATAACCGCGATCATGTATACTCACAATTAACCTCGGTTTAATTATTCTTTCAAACTTCAATTTAACTGTTTCAATATTATTATTGTTATGGCCAACTAAAATCCCATTTTATAAATTGTTTGGAAAAAACTATAGCTTTGGTAACCACTTTGTCGAAGGTTCTTCACCAGTTATTGACGAGTGATGGCCAATATAAAAACGATTAATAGGTGGAAATGCAACATTAGCATCTCTATTTTATGCACCATGTTTCATATTATTTGTGATGGAAGTAGGGTTGAGCATCAAAGGTTCAAAACTGAACCGGACTGACGAAACTGACCGAACCGATAAAAACTGAACTGGACCGACAATTCATCGGTTCGGTTTCGGTTTTAGGTTTTACATGATTTCGGTTTTGGGTCGGGTCTGTTCGATCCGGTTCGGCCTAAAACCGACAAAAACATACCAAAATACACCTGGACCGACAAAACCGAACCGATCCGACAACATTTGGTTTGGTTTCGGTTCGCGTTTTTCACGGTTTTCGATCTTCGATTTTCTCAGTTCGGGTCTGGTCCGGTCGATTTATGACCGATGCTCAGCCTTACATGGAAGTGATTGGGGTTCAAGAATTTTCGAGTCTTGATTTATTTGGTTTACGGTTTGATTTTTTAGATTAATTTCAAATAAAATAAAGATTTTAAGTTAAGAGATTCATGTAATCATCTAAAGAGAAATTGAAATAAATGAAAGAGAATAGAATCTCGCATAATAGAAATCATTTTGTTCAATAATGTTTGGTAACAGAAATTTTTTTTATTTAAATAATATTTTGTCAAAATAAAATTCTTAAAAATATTTAAAAAATATTTAAAAAAAATATATCTTTTTTTAAATTTTTTTTTAAAATTTATGTACTTTCTTTAAAAAAATTATTTAAAAAAAATATTTTTTAAAAATGTATTTATTTAAAAAAACTTATTTAAAAATATTTAAAAACATTTTTAAAAAATATTTAAAAAATATTTTAAAAAAATTATTTAAAAAATTTTTTATTTTTTAAATGTATTAAAAAAAAAAACTTGTTTTTTTTTAGAAATATTTTTTGAAAATGTATTTATTTAAGAAAAAAACTTATTTTTAAAAAATTTTTTAAATTATTTTTTAAAATGTATTTATTTAACAAAATTGTAGTTGTAAAAACATTTTTTGAAATAATAATAATCCAATTTCTCCACAAATAAGTGGAAATGGAGCTGCAAATTACACTTCTCTCCATTTCTCTCCATTTCTACGAATCGTAAAACGAGAATGGAACCATTTCCAATTCTCTTGCCTCAATTCCCGGTACCAAACACACCCCTAAAGTCTAAACTACATATAACAGAGAGGGCTCATTCCCTCCATTAAATATAATTAAAACAATAAATTTTAGCAATACAAATCAGTAAGCTTGTTGTACAAACACATTTAGCATAAAAAGTTTTATTCCCGCTAAAGTCAACCTTAAAAAAAATAAAAAATAAAAAATAAAAAAATTGACTGAAATTTAATAAATACAATTAAAGCATGTTTCATTTACTTTTCCTTCACAATAAATTATTCAATATAATACAATTACTAAAAATTGTAAATTATTTTCTTATTAAAGCGTGGCAAAATAACTTCAATCCACTTTAACAATCAACAAAATAAATAATGTAAAAGGTTCAAATCTTGTTATGAAACAAAAACTAAAAAAAAAATAGTTTGCGAAATATAAAAAATGACCGTAAATACATATTGTACAATCAAATGTAACCAATTATCAGTATTACTGTAATACTTTCTTTATATTGAAACAGCATTCCCGAGTACTCTATGAATTAGTTTAATATTACTTAAGCTTAATATAAAAAAAATATCCTAGCAATTCATAATGTTATTGCAACAGAAAACATAAAATGTAAAATATTTTATTACAAAGTATATATCGTCGCAACGTACAAGTACTCTACCAACGTGTGTCTTATTGGTGTTGTCACTTATTTGGATTAGAGTTAAATTAGGGATGAAAAGTAGGGGTTATTTGTCACGTCAATTGGATGAGGAATTAAATAAGAGAAAAGTACAAAAATAAGGTAAAATCTTTTTTGAAGTTTTTTTTGTGATCAAGTTTTAACCTAATATCCAAAACGGTCATGGGCAACCACTCAACTCGGCAGCTCCACTCAAAATTCGCCACGTGTTCAAATGAAAGTACACTTTTTGTACTTTCATTTGGACATGTGACGAATTGAGTGGCAACTGCCAGCGGAAGTCGAATTCTTGTGATAGCTATTTACCATTTTGGACATTGAGTTAAAGTGACCACAAAAAAGACTTCAAAAAAAATTTTGACTTATTTTTGTACTTTTCTCATTAAACAATGGGTATTGCTAGAGCAAATATCAATAAAAATATCATATTTGATATAAATCCAATTAACCAATCATGTTCATTCATTTTTTATCAAAAAAAAGAAGTAAACTTTCACCATTTTTTATAAAATTAAATATCTCGCAAACCATTAATCATTACGCGAAAAAATCATAATATCGCGACGAAAATTAAATTATCTTTCTATAGATATGCACTTCTATATATTTTCGACTAATTTTTTTATTTAAAATTTTCGCCTAAAAAATCACATGTGATTCGCATGTGTTTTTACTTGTCGGAAATTTTAAAAAAAAAATCGTTGAAAGTATATAGATTTTAGTCAAGTACAATATATATAAAAAGATAATTAATTTGATAAATCTAATAAAATAGTCATTTGGTTCATTTTGCATTTTATATATTGATATCATGTTAACAAAAAAAGTGAGAAAATTCAGATGAAACTTTTCATATTTGGGCCCCAACGTATTAAAGTTACCATGACAAAAATTGTAAAATTGCTTCTCTATGTTTTAATAATTTCTTTTGTTTTAAAAAGGTAGGTATGGAAATTGTTGAACAGATTTACTTATGAGGCCATAATATCAAGGATTTTTTAAAAGATTCTTCTCAAAAATGATTTTGATGTTAATAAAATATAGGTTCATTTGAAGATTTATGCCGATAATATAAAAGAGAAGTATATATTGATATTCAATGCTCGGTTCGTTAGTTGACAAAAAAGTGATTTGTCCACGAATAATCATCTCTTCCTAACTAGGGGCCGTTTTTAATATTTTATGTTGTACTTTTTACCAAATCATGTCGTAATCTCATTTTTGGTTTCTAATTTAATTATTTTTAATCCCATTTGATATTTTAAATGAAAAAAACAAACGTTCACCACTTTTAAAATTTGTTTTGAAAAAAATATCTCGTAAACCGTTAATCGTTACGCAAAAAAAATCATATCATCGCGACGAGAATTAAATTATCTTTCTATAGATATGCACTTCTATATACTTTCGACTATTTTCTTTTCTCAAAATTTCCGCCTAAAAAAATCACATGTGATTCGAAAAAATCACATGTGATTTTTAAAATGAATAGGGGAGGCCATGTCTTTTGATAAAAGAATATCAGGTTCTCACTCAGTAGAGATTTCGGATCTTATTATACGTGATTGATCAACGTCCTTCTCTCCCGAGGTTCGAATTTTCTTTTCACTTTTTCGAATGCGACTTGTCAGATATATTGGGTCATATGGGATTTTCCCGTTTTCTCCCTAATTGTCCATGACTTAGCATCAGTAGAATGCTACATCTAATTCCCTGTATGTTCAGACTAAACAAAATCACATGTGATTTTTCTCGTAAGAAATTTTGAAAAAAAAAATCGTCGAAAGTATATAGAATTGTATATCTATAGAAAGATAATTTAGTTCTCTTCGCGATAGTGTATTTATCGTAGCTTGAAGATTTAATGTTAGCAAGATATGTTTGTTTTTAAAAAAGTAAAAAATAATTTTTATGAATTTTGATAAAAAAAAAATAGATGGTTAAGATTAATTCATTGGATTTATGGAAAATATGAGATTTATATTGATCTCAAATCTAATATAATATTGACAATTATGAGTTATGTACAATTTACAAGGCCAAAAGATCAATGTACAACTTCTAAACTTAGCCATCCTATTGAGAGTTCAAAAACCCTTTCTTTTAGGATTCTAATACTGTACTTTAGTCCAAGCCCCTACACCAAACAATTTTTTTTTCAATTTAATGCCTATCCCCAATCTTAAAAACCTCATAACAAACACTTCTTAAACGTTGTTCTTTGGTTACCAACCATTATTACAGTCATTTGATTGGTAGTCATAAGTTTCATATTTTTTCATTGAAGATATTATCTCTGTAAAGCTCAGTAAATTATGCACATGGAATGTAAAACATTGTTTTCGTGCATTATTGTCCCTGTCTATAGAGGGTCTTGAAAAGATGTGAAATAGATGTCGTCGCATAGGGCCTCCACTCAAAGGAGCCACATTTTTATTAGTTTTTCATATACATATGTATAATATTAAATATTTATGAATCATTTTATTCAAATTTATATGCAATTTATTGTTAGTTTGCAAATGTATAAGGTCTCTTTATTGTTATTGCGTAAGGCTAGGAACCAGAAGACAGCGCTGCCTATCTAATAACTGAAAAAGAAGAAAATTTTGACTCTCATGACTAATTACCTCAACATCTTCACATGCTTATGTAAGGCCCAAGACTAAATACACTCAAGACATTGACCAAGACTAATTTAATGACATACTACAATATGAATATTATTCTTAGTATATTTCTTAATAAACTATATGGAAAATTCGAGTTTTACACCTTTTGAATATAGTTCTAAATCGAAACACTTAACTAGATTGTCAAGACCCATTAGTAACTTTCAAATCTATAAAGCCTTAACACATTACGTTTTATTATTACTAACACAACCCATTGGACCGGATTAATTTGACACCTATAAATTCTTCTTCAACTTATACTTCTAAAACCACTTGGAACCCATACACATTGGCTTCTCATCTAAAAAACACACTTACAATCACAGTCTACTTCATACTCTCTTCATACCTTGTTCGTCTCTCTAATGAGGTCTTCTCGGAGGATCTTTCCAAGGCCATATCAATCAAGCGTATATAGAAAACAACACACTTACATTTCTTCTTCCATGACATCTGTTGGGTTCAGTCAGTACCCAAACCCCTTAAGTCTAGGATTTGAATAGAAAATACCCTAAGTGTTTATGTCCTTAAACACTAACAAGTCACTGAGTGCATAGTCACTTAGTGAGTCATCTTTAGGACACTCAGAACGTGACTAAGAAGAAAGTCTCTCCACTCAGTGAAGCAGAACTCAAAGGGTGAAGACTGAGTCAAGAAGAAGATGATGAGTTCAGTGAGTGATGACAATAACTCACTGAATCCCATAACTCCTCAATAACTATAACCATTAAAGACAAGGACTAGAGATTAAGAAGACTGAAGAATGGGTGGGACAAGGCGGGAGAATTTTGAATGCAAAAGGAGGAGTCCTTATCAACCATAAGTCAAACTTTTCCTGAAAGGCTAACAACCAAGATCAGTGTCATCACTGATGATCAGAAAGTAGTATTGTCTTTTGCCCAAAATATCTTCTTGTAAAAAGAGACAAAATACATAAGTATTTTGTCCTCTATAGCTTACGTCAGTATTGTCTTTTAGGAAATAGTTAAAACTCACTCTTGTATAAATAGGCATATGGATGGAGTGAAAGTTAAGCTTGTGCATTAAATGTGTATAACATTCACAAGCAACTTTCACTCCTCCAAATACAACTAGTCTCTGAAATAGTTCAGTGGTTCCGTTTAGTTGTGCTTAAACTTAGTTTAAGCGTAGTGAAGAATATTCCACCACACTTGTCATTCAATCCCAAGTGTTATTCCGCAAACACTTGGGTAATATATTCTTTGATTCATTTTAATAAGAATATAAACTTTGAAAAATCTCTTGTGCATTTAATTTACTTTAACTTGTTAAACTGATTTTTCAAATTACTTTACTAAAGTCATGGATCACGATTAGCTTTATTTGTAATTTTGCTACTTGTGATACGGGAACAACAAGTGGTATCAGAGCAGGCTGATTTATAAAACTTTTTAAAGCTGCAAAAAATGTTTTTAAAATCAAGATCCTACCATGGCTGAAAGTTAAGCCCCAACTTGTCGATAAAAAGGGTGGAGCTTACGCTGCTGTTGCCCCTCGACTTGAAGTTGGAAAATTCAACAAGTGGAAAAACCGCATGCTTTACTGCTTAACTGGGATGCAACCTTATTACATTAAATGCATTAATGAAGGTCCATTTGTCCTTAAAACTGTTGAAGGTTTACCAAAACTAGAAGCTCAGTGAACCCAAGATGAGAGAAGGGTGGTAAATCAGGACCAAAGACTCAAAAGCATCATTATATCATGTCTCCCTGATGATGTAATGGAACCAGTCATTAGTTGTAGTACAACTAAACAAACATGAAATGACTTGGTTCATACCTATGAGGGTTCCTCAGATACCAAGGAAAATAGGATCATGGACCTGAAACTTGAGTACAACACCTTTAGAGCTAAAGACTCTGAAACCCTCTCTCAAACATACACTCGTTATAAAACCCTATTGAATGAATTGGAAAATGATGGTGTCAAACTGTCTAAACATGAAATAAATGTAGGTTTTGTCAACAGTCTCCCTAAGAAGTGGTTAAACTTCTCTCAGGGACTTAGAAATACAAATCATATTCAAACTCTTGAAATTCCTGAAATATTTGGGAAGTTCGTTGATAGCAGGGTTCGGGGTCGAGAAAAACTCCTTTTCTACGAGCAAGTTTTTCAACCCTCTAGGCAGTGAACCTAATCGTTGTATTGTAGTATGGGGTAAGCCTCGGGGATTGATTTCATTCTATAGGGGAATAGGAATGCTAGAAAGAGATTTATGACGAGAAGGTGGGGTTGAGGATGATTCTTTTTTGTTCCTTTTTTATGTTCTTTTTAGAAAGCAAAGGTAAATATCTCGGGGTATATGATTGGGGGGTGGTACTTCTACCGATTTCTCTACTTCTACTAATTATCTAATTTAACTAATTAACTACAGATAGTTTATGCTTAATTGAGGTGTGCTCGTATGGTGATTAAAGATGTGTTCACTTAGATACTATTACTCCCTAGTTATCTTTTATTGGTCGGTTGAATTGTCACTTCCTTTATCTTAACGCGTTGTATTCCTATTAGTCGTAGGGGGTTCGTATTCCCTAGTTCTATGAATGTATCTCTTCTATAGAATACACGGGATCGGCAAGTATAATACTATCTTCCCCGAGTATCCTATTGTCCTAAAGCACACTCACACAATAAACACAACGATAGCCTAGTTGCACTCATAGGCTTCTATCAATTAAGACAAGAGACAACCTAACAACAATCAATAACTAGGTTTCATAGATCTAAGCAAACACACAAATAATTTAGCTAGACATGTTAAACAAGCAAGCATACACACAATCAATTGAACATGAGGTAGAAATAATGATAAATTGGAATAACAAACTTATCTTGATGTGTAAAATAGGGTATGGGACGAATACTGTCCAAGTCGGACTACAACTGAGTTAGGGTTTGCTCTCCAAAATTCTACCTCTTAAAATACAGAAAAATCAAATTCTATATATAGATTTACAATCCCGACAGCGTCGCCTATTGCTAGCGACGCCATCAGGTCGCCGTCATTAGGGTTTCGTCTAGGCCAAGTCATCATTGGGACGACGTCTCTTGAGAAGTGTGACGCCATCAGTCTTCATGCAGGATGTCGTCTGAATCTTGGATCTTGGGCGTCTGGTGTGAAAAGTGTGAGTGATGCCTTCCAGAAGTTAGGCGTGACGCCGTCAGGCTTTAGGACTAGAAATTCTGCTGAGCCGTCGCGTGAACATCACTTTTGGATCAAATCTTCATAGAGGGAAGGCGTCGCCCTTTGGATGGGATGCCTTCAGGTGTAATGATCAGGCTTTGAGTGTCTTCGATATTGACTTTGCCATTTTCTTCATGTTTTCGCTCCTTTTCATCCAAATATGCTTCATTCCAGCATTTTGCTTCCAAAAGATCAAAAAAGTGAAAAGGAATGATTTTAAGCAGTAACGGATATAAAATATGTCGATTTAGGGCTTAAATGACCCCTTAAAAGCGTACATTTTAAATCCTTATCAAATATCCCTACACTTGGTATTTGCTTGTCCTCAAGCAAATGTGCTTTTGGCCAATCAATTTATAAGTTAGGGGGCATGAAGAATTGGTTTTAAATAGTATACAACAAGTAAAAGCGCCACAATAGTCATAACAAGCAAGGAAATTATACACTAGCACCTCACATGTGGTGTTTGGATTCTCTCATCTCTTGGGTTTATATGAAATATAATATGAATGGAAATGGAAGATAAACACTCATTACCTGGCATAGTACATAGATTACCATAAGCTTGAGAATAGATCAAACCTCCACCGCTGTTGCGTAAGCACCTAGGAATAAATATGTAAGAGGTCTTTACAAGGGTTGTAACGTTAGGCTTAGGGTAGAGAAGTAAAGGGTTTTGTTGGATAGGGGATATTTAGTGGTGGCAAGTCAAAAATCTTATGTTACAAGAATGTAAAGCGTGGCATTGCTAAGCCAAGACTCGACTCACTAACACTAGATAACTTGAAACAAAACAAACACAAACTTAAGAACATAAACATAAAGATAGAGATGTAGGATGGTAGCCCGTATGTTTTTCTCATCTTTTTCATATATTTTTTTATCTCTTTTTCTTCTTCTTCTTTCGTTTTTTTTTCATACCTTTTTACTCTACCATCCTCTACGATAACATCAAAATATAAGGGATTTATAGGAGCATCCCTACACTTGAGTTTTTATTTCTCTAACACTAATTGACCCGATTTGAAAAGATCAAAACACTTGGGGGTATTTAATTACGTAAAAAAGGGAATTTGAATTTATCGTTCTTTCCCGTTACTCCATAAAATATTACTTTTATCCATGAGTCCCAATCGTCCCAAAACTATGTACAAAAGATATGACTCGACTTAGCAACCATGCACTAAAGGTGAGTGTATACAACGTAGACTAAAGCGATTTGGGTGTACATTTGGCGGTGGATTGTAAACAATGCTCTACATTGATATTTTGAAAAATCAAAACATCATGAGAACCGCGAAAAGGATAGGCTCTGAGGGGTTAATTAAGGGTATCGTGTACTAAAGATGAGTACATCGCAAGGGTGTGGGGTAATTACTCAACCGATGTGGAAGATGTAATTATAATACAAGTTTCAAACAAGGGTTATCCTAATGCCTTTTATCATTTAGTTACTCCTAACTACACAAGTGTAGTCTCACTAGCGATTTCGGAATGCATCACAAAAAAAGTTCTAGAATCTATTATACTACCGGTACACTCACTAAGCATTAAAGGTGAATGCTTTTATTCCTAAAGATCTAGGGGCGAACCTCACATTTTTGGGGTGGAATCTGAGTGGTAAACGGTTTTTCGTGCTAGTCATATAATTCATATCCATGAGACGCTTTATTAAGACCAAAGTTTAGCTTGTAAATATCATAAATTTTTTTTAATTTGGTGCTAAAATTGCTCTAACAAATATTTCTCATAGTTTATTACATAAATTACTAAGGACAAGACAAATGATCAAGTGAATGAATAGTTTCTAAGTTTCCGTTTTATTCTCCCTCCCTACACTTAAACTGAACATTGTCCCCAATGTTCCCCGAAAGTATCAAAGTTATGATAAAGGAAGGTAAGTAAGGAAAAGAAACTAGTACTCCCCTAATTAGCTCGGTAGGATATGTGTGAAGTTGCGGTTAAATCTTCTTCCAAGAGAATGCATAAGTAATAAGCTTCATCCAATGTGTGTTTCTTCTTCTTGTCCAATATAACCTGCATATTCATTAGAAAACAAACGAAACCTTCGCGTAAAGTCGACAGTAAAACTATATATGACACACAACTAAACTAGAAAGCAAGTAAGATATAATGCTTGTGGAATGGATGTTTGCAGTTTTTCTGGAAAAGTAAGACCTGGGAATTTCCAAAAAAATATAAACCGCATAGAAAACAAAAACTGATCATTCTGTTTCTACATAGCCTGACGTCGTCAGGATTTAATCCTGACGCCGTCAGGTTGTCCTGACAAAAAATGGTCTGCTGCGTTTTTCTAGAAAAATTCTGGAAAAGTTACATCATTAAAACCTGGAAAAATTTTTGCAAAACATCCATTATGACTCGGTACAAGTATTTGACTCTAAAAAACACACATATATATCAATTTCAATTATTGTTATTCTCATGTTCGTGTTCTTAAAAACTTATGTGATCTTCCCTACACTTATCGTTTTGTAAAATAACTTTATATGTAATTAAGATGAGGTTAAAGAAAAAATAAAGCATTTTCACAAAGTCTAACATGAGAAAAAACAACAATAAAAAAGATATAAAACACACAAATTGAAAAACAAAACAAGCAAACAATTAAGCATGGGTTGCCTCCCACGAAGCGCTTTTCTTTATTTATGAGTCTTGTAGCTAGACTCGAGGTCGTGCTCCTACGTACCTATGTAAGTAAGTTTATCCTCAAGAATGTCATAGGGATCAAACTTATCTTTTAATTTCCTCTTAGTATGCTTATTCCGGTATGTCTTTCAAAACTTCTCACCATTGGGATTATAGATTGTTATCCTAATGTGCCATTCTCCATTCCCATCACTAGGTGGTCTATCCCAACTCCAATTATACTTAGCCTTCTCAGTCTCAACTTTCCACCAATTCATGTTAAGATTAATGGGCAAGGTTCCTAGGAATTCGGCCATCTTCCTAAACACTAAAGTATCCTGAATGGGCTCACTTCAATGTCCCAAGCCAATTGTTGTTCATTGAGAGTTGAGTAACTCACGAAGGTCACTTCTAGATAGAAAGGTTGTTGATGGCATAAAAAGTCTCTATTGGTACAAGGTTCATATCTAGATGGTTTTCTATCCAACATGATCTTATAAGGTATTTGTTCACCCTCATTGTAGTAGGAATGCTTCTTGACATCTGATAAGGATTTAAAACGTACACTTTTAAGGGTCATTTAAGCCCTGAATTGCCCACTTTTATATCCGTTACTGCTTAATTTCATTCATTTTCACTTTTTAGGTCTCTTGGAAGCAAAATGCTGGAATGATGCTTATTTGGACGAAAAGGAGTGAATATATGAAGAAAATGGCTAAGTCAAGATCGAAGACACTCAAGTTGCTGAAACTGGTCTGACGACGTCCCAACTAAAGGGCGACGCCATCCCTCTCTACGGATTTAATTAGAATACACCTGACGGCTCAGTAGACTTTTTGCTAAAATACACCTGTGGGCGTCAGGCTTTGAAGAGGAAGGGCGTCACTAAGACTTTTCATCTCGACGCCCGGATCCGAATCGACGCGACGTCCCCTGCTGAAGCCGGCGACGCGTCCACAACGCGACAACGTGACACCGTCCCAACGATAACTTGGCCAAGACGAAAACCCTAATGATGGAGATTTGACGGCGTCCCACCTATAAGGCGACACCGTCGCAAGTGTAAAATTATATATAGAAATTGAATTTTCAGAATTTTAAGAGGTAGACTTGTGGAGTAAAAACCCTAAACGTTTGTAGTCCGACTTGGACAGTATTTTAGGTTCCCAAACCCTATTATACTCATCAAGATAAGTGTTTTATTCCATTGATTTCATTATGTATTCCATTGAATGTGTGTATGCTTGCTTGTTTAACACGTCCGGCTAACTTTCTTGTGTGTTTGCTTAGATCTATGAAAGCTAGTTATTAATTATTGATTGGTTGTCTCTTATCTTAATTTTAATTGGCTTAGGAGTGCGATTAGGCTATCGTTGTGTTTAAATGCTTGAGTAATCTTTGTGAACCTTAGTTTATGAATCACTTAGCGGATTTCGTAGTCTAAACATCCAAAGATAACCTTAAAGTTAGTTTATGAATCATCTAGCGGATTTCGTAGGCAATAACCTTAAGGTAGTCTCAAAGAGTTAGGGAAAAAGGCACACCCTACGACCTTAGAAAACACAACGCGTTAAGAATAAGGACATGCCAATTCAACCATCAATAAAAGCGAACTAGGGAGTAATAGTATCTAGGTAAGCACATTTTTAATCATCATACGAGCACACATAAAAAAGACATAGACTACCCGTAGTATTAGATAATTAGAATAGTAGAGTAATCGGTAGAAGTACCACCCCCCAAATCCAAGCCCTGAGATTTTACCCTTAGCTTTCTAAAAAATATAAAAAGATAAAAAAAAAATAATAATCTTCCTCAACCTCAACCTTAGCATAGTACACTTCTTACTAGCATTCCCCCAAGAGAACGATATCAATCCCCGAGGCTTACCCAATACTACACTACAACGATTAGGTTCACTGCCTATGGAGTTGAAAAACTTACTCGACGAAAAGGAAGTTCCTTTGACCCCGAACGCGCTTCGTACGCGCATCAAGTTTTTGGCCCCGCTGCCGGGGAATAGAATAGCTAGTTATATTTCTATCTCATTTAGGTTCCCTTTCTTGATTCCTATCAAGTAAGATTTTTACTCAATTTTTAGCTTCCTCGTAGTCTATCCCCCTTCTTCGTGAAATTGTTCGTAGCCCCATCACTTTTCATCATGGAAGGTGATAACCCGCCACCACTCATTGACCCGCCAAGAGGGCGCACTCTTGGTGAATACTCTAGACCGAACCATCAAGGCTATAGGAACACCGTTGAGCTCCCCGATCAAGCTCAAACTACGGCCCTGCGATCCGACACCATCCGGTTGGTGCAAAATGGATGTGCATTCCATGGACTTCGTTCCGAAGATCCTAATCAGCATCTCAAGGACTACCTAAAAATCGTTGACTCTATCGACCTTGATGCTACCACACGGGAGACCACGCTCTTGCTTCTCTTCCAATTCTCTCTACGGGACCAAGCTAGTAATTGGCTTGAGTGACTTCCCGCCAGATCCATCTCAAGTTGGGATGATCTTACCACTCGTTTCCTGGCCTAATTTTTTCCATCGGGGAGAACTACCAAATTAAGGAATGACATCTTGATGTTCCAACAACGTCAAAGCGAAACTCTCTACGAGGCATGGACTCGATTCAAGGACTTCCTCCATAAATTCCCTCATCACGGCATCGATCTTTAGCTTCAAGTCCAAATCTTTTACGATCATGTCAATCTCTCAACTAGGCAAACCATCGACCAAGCGGCCGATGGCAAACTTAGTGAACTTAATGCGGAAGAGTCGTAGGGTACATTAGAGGACCTTGCCCTTTATGACAATGAAAGTTGGAATGACCCCCGTGAGTTGCCCAAAACCATCAAGGCAATCTCCTTGCCTCTCATTGACTCACAACCTTCCAATTGTAGGATGCTCAAACTTGAAGATCAAGTCAAATTCCTAATGAGCTCCTACGAAAATCCTAAGCACTCACACCAAGTGAACAAAATCACACTACCTTGTGAAATATGTAGTGGCCCCCACGACATTCGTGATTGCACAAGACTTCCTGAACAAGCTTTTCCGGACTACGCCTTCACGCGTACTGACAAAGTGGGAGAGAAGTGGTACACTTTCAAGCCCAAGAAAAACAACTTAGGAAATTCCTACAACCTCTCATGTAGGAATCACTTTAACCTTAGGTGGAGCCAAAACTCAAACCCGTCCCAAAACAACTCATCTAGTCCACCCAATAGGTCCCAGCCAAACCACACCTCCTACAACAACCCTCCAAACACCGAAACTTCCACTAGTCTTGAGGGAATGGTGTCCAAATTCATGTCATCTCAAGAAGCTCGATTGACTAAGCTTGAAGCCGATTTCAAGCAACGACAAAGCGAGATGACAACCAAGCTCGACACCCTTATAAAAGCCTTCAATGACCGGGATATAGGAGCATTCCCAAGTGACACTATAAAGAACCCAAAAGTAAATTTGATTTCATCGAATTCATGTTCTTGCTCACCAAGGGAGAGTGCATATCCGTGCCCCTCACATCCGCAAGTCCGTTCGGTCAACGCCATCAACACGGGTTCCAAACGACCCGTCATGAAATACCAACAACCCGAGCCAATGGTGCATTCAACTCTTGAGATACCGATCAATCAAGAACCTAAATCTACTCTAGAAGAGGAGTATAAGGAGCTCCACTAAGAAAAACCGGTTCTTGAAGTCTTGACTTATGCGCCTTATTATAATGCTTTAAAAGATAAATATGAGCAAGAACTAAAAATAGGAGAATGTGGGTCCGCATTTGTGAAAAATAAGTTTCCTAAAAAGTTAGATGATCCCGGGTTATTCATTCTTCCATGTAGCATTGGAAATTCCAAAGCCTTCGACACATTTGCCGATCTAGGGTCAAGCATTAACCTTCTTCCGTTGTCCCTCCATAAAAGCCTTAACCTAGGTAAAATAGAACAAACGAAAACCATCTTAGATTTAGCGAATGGTAGTATTGCATATCCGGTAGGGATAATGAAGGACATGGTAATACACGTAGGTCGATTAACTCTTTTGGCGGATTTTTATGTGCTAGACATGAATAAGGACGCAACATGCCCATTGTTAGTTGGAAGAGGATTCTTAGCTAACACCAGTGCCATAATTGATTGTAAGATGTGTAAGATTGTGGTAGGAGAAGGGAGTGCTAGGTCGATTTACGATGTCAAGAAGCATTCTTACTACAAAGAGGGTGAACACATACCCTATGAGATCATGTTGGATAGAAAACCATCTAGATATGGACCTTGGACCAATAGAGACTTTGTAGGCCCTCAACGACCTTTCTATCTAGAAGAGACCTTCATGAGTAACTCAACTCTCAATGAACAACAATTGGCTGGGGACATTAAAGTGAACCCATTCGAGGATACTTTAGTGTTTTGGAAGATGACCGAATTCCTAGGAACCTTGCCCATTAATCCTAACATGAATTGGTGGAAAGTTGAGAGTGAGAAGGCTAAGTATAATTGGAGTTGGGATAGACCACCTAGTGATGGGAATGGAGAATGGCACATTAGGATGACAATCTTTGATCCCAATGGTGAGAAGTTTGAAAAGGCATACCGGACTAAGCGTACTAATAGGAAGTTAAAAGATAAGTTAGATACATATGACATTCTTGAGGATAAACTTACTTACATATGTACGTAAGAGCACGACTTCGAGTCTAGCTACAAGACTCATAAATAAAGAAAAGTGCTTCATGGGAGGCAACCCATGCTTAATTATTTGCTTGTTTTGTTTTTCAATTTCTATGTGTTTTATATCTCTTTCATTGTTGTTTATTCGCATGTTAGACTTTGTGAAAATGCTTTATTTTGTCTTTAACCTCGTCTTAATTACATATAAAGGTATTTTACAAAAAGATAAGTATAGGGAAGATCACATAAGTTTTTAAGAACATGAACATGAGAATTACAACTATTGAAATTGATATATATATATGTGTGTGTGTTTGTTAGAGTCAAATGCTTGTATCGAGTCATAACGGATGTTTTCCAGAAATTTTTCCAGGTTTTAGTGATGTAATTTTTCCATAATTTTTCCAGAAAAACGCAGCAGACCACTTTCTGTCAGGAAAACCTGACGGCGTCATGATTAAAGTCTGACGCTGTCAGGCAATGTAGAAATAGAATGATCATTTTTTGTTTTCTATGCAACTTGTAAATTTTTGTAAATTCCCAGGTCTTAATTTTACAGAAAAACTGCAAATCTCCATTCCACAAGCATTATATCTTACTTGCTTTCTAGTGTAGTTGTGTGTCATATATAGTTTTACCACCGATTTTACGCGAAGGTTTCGTTTGTTTTCTTATAAGTGTACAGGTTATATTGGACAAGAAGAAGAAACACATATTTGATGAAGATTATTATTTATGCATTCTTCTTGGAAGAGAATTTAACCGCAACTTCACACATATCCCACCGAGCTAATCAGGGGAGTATTAGTTTATTTTCCTTACTTACCTTCCTTTATCATAATTTTGATGCTTTCGGGGAACATTGGGGACAATGTTCAGTTTAAGTGTAGGGAGGGAGAATAAAACGGAAACTTAGAAACTATTCACTCACTTGATCATTTGTCTTATCCTTGGTAATTTGTGTAATAAACTATAAGAAATATTCGTTAGGGCAATTTTAGCACCAAATTAAATTTTTTTATGACATTTACGAGTAAAACTTTAGTTTTATAAAGCGTCTCATGGATAGGAATTATATGACTAGCACAAAAACCGTTTACCACTCAAATTCCACACCAAAAATGTTAGGTTCGCCCCTAAATCTTTAGGAATAAAAGCATTCATCTGTAATGCTTAGTGAGTGTACCGGTAGTATAATAGATTATAGAACTTGTTTTGTGATGCATTCCGAGATCGCTGGTGAGACTACACTTGTGTAGTTAGGAATAACTAAATGATAAGAGGCATTCGGATAACCCTTGTTTGAAACATGTATTATAATTACATCTTCTAAATCGGTTGAGTAATTACCCCACACCCTTGCGATGTATTCATCTTTAGTACACGATACCCCTAGTTAACCCCTCAGAGCCTATCCTTTTCGAGATTCTTGTGATGTTTAGGTTTTCTAGAATATCAATGAAGAGCATTGTTTACAATCCATCCCTAAATGTACACCCAAATCGCCTTAGCCTACCTTGTATGCACTCATCTTTAGTGCATTATTGTTATTTAACCCTTACTTCAATTATCTAGTTACTTGCATGGTTGTTAAGTTGAGTCATATCTTTTCTACCCATTTTCGGGACGATTGGGACTCATGGGTAAAAGTAATATTTTATGGAGTAATGGCAAAGAACGATAAATTCAAATTCCCTTTTTCTACATAATTAAATACTCCAAGTGTTTTGATCTTTTCAAATCGGGTCAATTACTGTTAGAGAAATAAAAACTCAAGTGTAGGGATGCTCCTATAAATCCCTTATATTTTGATGTTATCGTAGAGGATGGTAAAGTAAAAAGGTATAAAAAAATCGAAATAAAGTAGAAAAAGAGATGTAAAAAAAATGAAAAAAAAAATTAGAAAAAAATATACAGGCTACCATCCTACATCTATCTTTATGTTTATGTTTTTAGTTTATGTTTGTTTTGTTTCAAGTTATCTAGTGTTAGTGAGTCGTGTCTTGGCTTAGTAACGCCACGCTTTACATGCTTGTAACATAAGATTTTTGACTTGCCATCCCTAAATATCCCCCATCCAACAAAACCCTTTACTTCCCTACCCTAAGCCTAACGTTACAACCCGTGTAAAGACCTCTTAGATAGTTGTTCCTAGGTGCTTACGCCAAAGCGGTGGAGGTTTGATCTACTCTCAAGCTTATGGTAATCTATGTACTATGCCAGGTAATGGGTGTTTATCTTATGTTTCCATTCATATTATATTTCATATAAACCCGAGAGATGAGAGAATCCAAACACCACTTGTAAGGTGCTAGTATATAGTTTTCGTGCTTATTATGATTATTGTGGTGCTTTTACTTGTTGTAAACTATTTTAAACCAATGCTTCATGCCCCCTAACTTATAAATTGATTGGCCAAAAGGACATTTGCTTGAGGACAAGAAAATACCAAGTGTAGGGATATTTGATAAGGATTTAAAACGTACGCTTTTAGGGGGTCATTTAAGCCCTATTTTGACACATTTTATATCCGTTACTGCTTAAAATCGTTCCTTTTCACTTTTTAGGTCTTTTGGAAGCAAAATGCTTGAATGAAGCATAATTGGACAAAAAGGAGCAAAAAACATGAAGAAAATGGCAAAGTCAAGATCGAAGACACTCAAAGCTGCTCAGCAGAACCTGACGGCGTCCCATCCATAGGGCGACGTCGTCCCTCTATGAAGACTTGATCAAAAAGTTCACGCGGCGGCTTAGTGGAATTTCTGGTCCTGAAGCCCAACGGTGTCACGACTAATAAATGGAGGGCGCCACTCACACTTTTCACTCCAGACGACCCAGATCCAAGATTCAGACGACATCGCAACTAAAGACCGACGGCGTCACATCTCTTAAGTGACGCCGTCCCATCGATGACTTGGCCAAAACGAAACCCTAATGACAGCGACCTGACGGCGTCGCTAGCAAAAGGCGACGCCGTCGGGATTGTAAATCTATATATAGAATTCGATTTTTCTATATTTTAAGAGGTAGAATTTTGGAGAGCAAACCCTAACTCAATTGTACTCCGACTTTGACAGTACTCTAGGGTCCCATACCCTATTTTACACATTAAGATAAGTTTTTTATTCCAATTTATCATCATGTTTACCCCATGTTCAATTGATTGTGTGTATGCTTGCTTGTCTAACATGTCTAGCTAAATTACTTGTGTGTTTGCTTAGATCTATGAAACATATTTATTGATTGTTGTTAGTTTGTTTCTTGTCTTAAATGATATAGGCTTAGGAGTGCAACTAGGCTTTCGTTGTATTTAATGCGTGAGTATGCTTGAAGATGATAGGGTGCTCGGAGGAAATAGCCTTGTGCTTACCGATCCCGTGAATCCTATAGGAGAGATAACCTCATAGAACTAGGGAATACGCACCCCCTACGACTAATAGGAATACAACGCGTTAGGATAAAGGACGTGACAATTCAACCGACCAATAAAAGATAACTAGGGAGTAATAGTATCTAACTAAACACATCTTTAATCACCATACGAGCACACTTCAATTAAACATAGCTATCCGTAGTAATTAGTTAAATTAGATAATTAGTAGAAGTATAGAAATCGGTAGAAGTACCACCCCCCCAATCAATTGCTTCGAGATTTTACCCTTACTTTCTAAAAAAATATAAAAATAAAAAAATAATCATCCTCAACCACACCTTCTCGTCATAAATTTCTTTCTAGCAATCCTATTCCCCTAGAGAACGATATCAATCCCCGAGGCTTACCCCATACTACACTACAACGATTAGGTTCACTGCCTAGAGGGTTGAAGAGCTTGCTCGTAGAAAAGGAGGTTTTGTCGACCCCAAAACCACGGATCAGCTGCCTATCTAATAACTGAAAAAGAAGAAAAGTTTGTCTCTCATGACTAATTACCTCAACATCTTTACATGCTTATGTAAGGCCCAAGACTAAATACACTCGAGACATTGACCAAGACTAATTTAGTGACATACTACAATATGAATATTCTTCTTAGTATATTTCTTAATAAACTATATGGAAAATTCGAGTTTTACACCTTTTGAATATAGTTCTAAATCGAAACACTTAACTAGATTGTGAGAGACCCACTAGTAACTTTCTAATCTATAAAGCCTTAACACATAACGTTTTCTTCTTAATAACACAACTCATTGGAATTTGACACCTATAAATTCTTCTTCAACTTGTACTTCTAAAACCACTTGGAACCCATACACATTGGCTTCTCATCTAAAAAACACACTTACAATCACATTCTACTTCCTACTCTCTTTATACCTTTTTCGTCTCTCTAATGAGGTCTTCTCGGAGGAGCTTTTCGAGGCCATATCAATCAAGCGTATGGAGAAAACAACACACTTACATTTCATCTTCCATGACATCTGTTGGGTTCAGTCAGTACCCAAACCCCTTAAGTCTAGGATTTGAATAGAAAATACCCTACGTGTTTATGTCCTTAAGCACTAACAAATCACTATGTGCATAGTCACTCAGTGAGTCATCTTAAGGACACTCAGAATGAGACTAAGAAGAAAGTCTCTCCACTCAGTGAGGCAAAACTCAAAGGGTGAAGACTGAGTCAAG
This sequence comes from Chrysanthemum makinoi, assembly GCA_910596185.1. Classification (NCBI taxonomy): domain Eukaryota; kingdom Viridiplantae; phylum Streptophyta; class Magnoliopsida; order Asterales; family Asteraceae; genus Chrysanthemum; species Chrysanthemum makinoi. The sequence continues at coordinate 107,057,214 of OU343224.1, read as the reverse complement.
AAGAAGATGATGAGTTCAGTGAGTGATGAAAATAACTCACTGAATCCCATAACTCTTCAATAACTACAACCACTGAAAACAAGGACTGAAGATTAAGAAGACTGAAGAATGGGCGAGACAAGGCTTGAGAAGTTTGAATGCAAAAGGAGGAGTCCTTATCAACCATAAGTCAAACTTTTCCTGAAAGGCTAACAACCAAGATCAGTGTCATCACTGATGATCAGAAAGTAGTATTGTCTTTTGCCCAAAATAGCTTCTTGTAAACAGAGACAAAATACATAAGTATTTTGTCCTCTATAGCTTACGTCAGTATTGTCTTTTAGGAAATAGTTAAAACTCTCACTTGTATAAATAGGCATATGGATGGAGTGAAAGTTAAGCTTGTGCATTAAATGTGTATAACAAACACAAGCAACTTTCACTCCTCCAAATACAACTAGTATCTGAAATAGTTTAGTGGTTCCATGTAGTTGTGCTTAGACTTAGTCTAAGCTTAGTGAGGAGTATTCCACCACACTTGTCATTCAATCCCAAGTGTTATTCCGAAAACAGTTGGGTTATATATTCTTTGATTCGTTTTAATAAGAATATAAATGTTGAAAAATCTCTTGTGCATTTAATTTATTTTAACTTGTTAAACTAATTTTTCAAATTACTTTACTTAAGTTATGGATCACCATTAGCTTTATTTGTAATTTTTCTACTTGTTATACAGGAACAACAAGTGGTATCAGAGTAGGCTGATTTATAAAACTTTTTAAAGATGCTCAAAACGTTTTTAAAATCAAGATCCTACCATGGCTGAAAGTTAGGTTCCCCAAATTTTTGATAAAAAGGGTGGAGCCTATGCTGCTGTTGCCCCTCGACTTGAAGTTGGAAAATTCAACAAGTGGAAAAACCGCATGCTTTGCTACTTAACTGAGATGGAACCTTATTACATTAAATGCATTAATGAAGGTCCATTTTTCTCTAAAACTGCTGAAGGTTTACCAAAACCAGAAGCTCAGTGGACCCAAGATGAGAGAAGGGTGGTGAATCAGGACCAAAGACTCAAAAGCATCATTATATCATGTCTCCCTGATTATGTAATGGAATCAGTCATTAGCTGTAGTACAACTAAACAAACATGAAATGACTTGGTTCATAGCTATGAGGGTGCCTCAGATACAAAGGAAAACAGGATCATTGACCTGAACCTTGAGTACAACACCTTTAGAGCTAAAGACTCTGAAACCCTCTCTCAAACTTACACTCATTATAAGTTGAATGAATTGGAAAATGATGGTGTCAAACTATCTAAACATGAAATTAATGAAGGTTTTGTCAACAGTCTTCTTGAGAAGTGGTTAAACTTCTCTCATGGACTTAGAAATGCAAATCATATTCAAACTCTTGAATTTCCTGAAATATATGAGAAGTTCATTGATAGCAGGGTTCGGGGTCGAGAAAACCTCCTTTTCTACGAGCAAGTTTTTCAACCCTTTAGGCAGTGAACCTAATCGTTGTATTGTAGTATGGGGTAAGCCTCGGGGATTGATTTCGTTCTCTAGGGGAATAGGAATGCTAGAAAGAGATTTATGACGAGAAGGTGGAGTTGAGGATGATTCTTTTTTATTCATTTTTTATGTTTTTGTAGAAAGCAAAGGTAAATATCTTAGGGTATATGATTTGGGGTGGTACTTCTACCGATTTCTCTACTTCTACTAATTATCTAATTTAACTAATTAACTACGGATAGTCTATGCTTAATTGATGTGTGCTCGTATGGTGATTAAAGATGTGTTCACTTAGATACTATTACTCCCTAGTCATCTTTTATTGGTCGGTTGAATTGTCACTTCCTTTATCTTAACACGTTGTATTCCTATTAGTCGTAAGGGGTGTGTATTCCCTAGTTCCATGAATATATCTCTCCTATACAATACACGGGATTGGCAAGTATAATACTATTGATCCGTGCCAAACCGTCAAGTTTAATCACTCAAGCCTGCCACTTGTGAATGGCCGACCGTAACAAACTTAAAACAGTTTAAGCACGAATGCAATGAAGATCAGGAGAGTATAGTGTTTCCCTAGGTCGTTAAGTCCCAACGAGCTGTGCGAGAATAGTCAAACGTAAAGTGATCGAGAGGATTTGAACGGGAAAAGATAGTGATTGATCTATACCTAAAGAGAAAGCCCATAAACTACAGGGGCTTAAATGCAAATTAAAGGAAATTAAAAGATAAGAAATATTAAATAAACGCTATCACTATTTTTAAAATGATGAACGTTTAAAACCTAAAACGTCGTTTAAATAAAACTTACGAAACGTAAAATAAAAAGTGATAACTAAGAAATAAAAGACCTAAAAATATGAAAATGACATTTTTACAAACCTAATGATAAAAGAAAATTTATAGAAAAAGAAAATTATTTTTATAACTATTTAATTAATTATTATTAATTAAAAACTAATTTTAACTATTAAATATTAACCTAAAATACAAGAAAATATGAAACAAAGCTAAAAAAATAAACTTATGACTTAGAAAAATCTAAAATAAAAAAATAGAATTTTCAAAACTATTTTTGTAATTTTCTGATTATTTTTCTATTTTCTAGGAATTAAAAACTATTTAAAACTACTTAAATTACTTAAAAATACAAATTTAACTAATAAAAATCTGGAAAAATATTTTTTTGGCTTTTTATATTTATATTAACTTAAGAAAAATGAAAAATTATTTTTTTGAAACTTTTCTTAATTTTTGGTATTTAAAACTAATTAAAAATGCTTAAAAACTAAATAAAATGCAGAAAAATAGCAAACCAGCTTGGAAAAATATGAAAATTTCAGGAAAACTCTAAAATAATATTAGGAAGCTAGGAAAATTGGAAAAACAGGTACTTGTGTGTGGAATTATGGAACTGAAGTGTAAAGTGCTTATAAATAAGCACTTTGAATAAGCAAATGGAGACCAATGAGCACCAAACCAAAACAGGAACTTGGATAAGCTAAAAGATCCTAAATGCAACAGATTACAACTATCTAAAACCTCAAAATCACAAGCTCAACAGATTTGATGAAATGAGCTTTTGAGCTAAAACAGATTTGGGGTGCCAAGTTTGAGCTCAAGCTCAAGCTTCCTAATAAGCTAAAACTAAAATCCAAAAGTGGGAACCTAATGGAGACCTGGCTAGGTGTTTATAAACCAAAAATGAGCCAAAGATGAGCTCTAATGAGCTTGTTACAAGGTACGCAAACCCAATGCAGACTCACTTAAACCGAGTCAGTTGCACAGGGCATATCAAGCCCTTTTGACAAGCTCATTTGGAACTTATGGAAAATTCACAAAAATACATAAAAATAACAATAATGAACTAGACCAGTAGAGCTTTTCAAAACCACAAGTTTTATAGAAATTGGTCCAGAAATGAACTCAAAACAAATCAACTCAGTTTGGTAAAAACTGAGTTTTCAGTTTTGACTTTTGAGCAATTTGGAGATTTTGACTAAATTGAACTTTGGAACCAATTTTATGGACTGAAATAGATGTTTATGGATGAAATGAAGTTAACAAAAGCTTTGTCTTTGTATTCTAAGCACAAAACAAGTGACTTGATTTTCAAAAACCAACATTAAGACAGTGAGACAATTTGTGGAGTTTTGACTTTCAGTGTTAGCAAGCATAAGACTAAGACAGATATGAGCATACAATAGCTAAACAAGCATGAGACAACAGATTCCAATCAATGAACCAGCCTCTAATGCAGATTAATCAACTAATCCAAACATCATCACTGTTATAAGCGATATATAATTTCAAATAAGCTAACTGATGAACAGACTTGAGTTATTGATCAAACTGATCATAAATCTCCTAAATACAACTAAATAAACATATTTGAACTATTTATAAACACAGATACAAGTGCAAACAGAAAATTGCAAATTGACATGAAAATGAAAAATGAGAAATAAACTCACATAAGTCCAACTGCTATGCAGGCTAAACCCAGACGGTTGCTAACCTATTCTATATCAACCCAATTTCAACACTGGATCAACCCATATCATCACCAATTTGCTTGAACCAAAATTTCTTGCACCATTGACTTTTGTTGACCACCAACAAAATGTATCCAAACTTGAGTTTTAATCTTGCCAAGAGCTTTAAATGACTTAAATAAGCTCATTGGAACTTAAAAATAAGGTATTAAAGATTTGGATATAAGAACTTGAAAATGCATTTTCCAACAGTGAAGATGAATATTGGAATCTTAAGAAAAGCCTTGAAGTATCACTTGAAAACAGATTGTATTGATTAAACAACTTAGTTTGAGTACAATATAACAAAAGATTACATCTTTAAACTTAAATTAAAGCATAAATGTTAAAAACGACATACAAGAGAAAAATAAAACTAAACTACTGCCCTTTTGCTTCTTCCCTCTTCCTTTTTATAGCTCCAAAAGCTTCCACGTGTCCTCTTGATCCAATCCCACCACTTTATTGAGCCAATGGGTGAGTAGAGGCCATTTTGCCTTTTTAATGATTTTGGCGGGAAAGCTTATTTTGACCTCTGTGGACTCTGATTTTGCAAGTAGGGGGGAGTGGACTGGTGTGATGATGAGGGGGGTTGATGGGTGTTGGGATAAGGCGATAAGGCATTGGTGAGTGTGATTTGGGTGTAAATTGCAGAGTGTAGCAGGGCTAGAGGTTGAAGAAAGTAAAAAGGCGGGTAGGGGTTTAGTCAAACACATTTGACTTGGCAGTGTTATTAAAAAGGGGTCCAAAAATGCAAATTGACAGGGGTCAAAATGACTTGTGACAAGGGGCCAAAGTTTGCAAAGGTTTAAAACACAAGGACTATTTGTGTAAATCCTGAAAATTGGAGGACCATAGCTGCCAACTCATCAAAGATGTTCCAAGGACTTAAAGTGACAATCTTCAAAAGTACAAGGACCAATCTTGCCATTTTCCAATTTTCCAGGGGCCAATTTTGCCAATTTTCAAACTTGAAGGACCATTCTTGTAATTTTCTCAAACTTTTGATATTTTTCACCAAAGGACTAATTTTGACAAGTTATGATTTAAAAGGACCTTTGGTGATTTTTCTTTTGAAATAAGGACTCAGGGACTATTTTTGACAATTTTAGAAACTTGGGGGTGGCGCCAATTATGCAAACATAGCTCATTTTTCATCTGATTTTAAACATTTTGCATCTGAAACATATAAAATGCATTTTTGGAATATTTTCAGTATTTCTGAGCATTTTTAAACGTTTTGCAGTTCAGATTTGACTAAAAATGATGAGTATTTACACACTCATCAACTATCTTGCCCGAATATCTATTGTACTAAAGCACACTCACTCAATAAACACAAAGATAGCCTAGTTGCACTCCTAGGCTTCTATCAATTAAGACAAGAGACAACCTAACAACAATCAATAACTAGGTTTCATAGATCTAAGTAAACACACAAGTAATTTAGCTAGACATGTCAAACAAGTAAGCATACACACAATCAATTGAACATAGGGTAGACATAATGATAAATTGGAATAACAAACTTATCTTGATGTGTAAAATAGGGTATGGGACACTAGAATACTGTTCATGTCAGACTATAACTGAGTTATGTAACAACCCCTATTTTAATAGAAAATAATAGCGGATTTATCAAAAATCCTATTCATTACATCTAGTATTTTAGTAGAATAAATATAGAAGCCTCACCTTGACGGTATTAATAATATAGTTAGTGGGGACTTGATATAAAAATAATATACGACCCAGTTTGTAAGACATCCTAACTACAGGGGCTAATTATGTCAAGTGCTTAAGTTAGTGGGAATTACCAAAATAACCTTTTATTTAATAAACAAAAGTTGGTTCCCATCCTTATCTCCACATATACGAAACACAAAAACACAGGGAATTCATACTCCCCCCATTCACGACATGGAGAAGAAAAGAGCACGAAGAAAAATACTTTCTTCACTTTGAAGAATTCTTTACATATCATGATCTTTATCAATTTCTATCAAGGATTAAGCAAGGGTTATAAGGGTTTAACATGGTATGAATGATTAAGGAGCTTCAAGTGATTTCATGTTCTTCCCTAATTCAAGGTAAGTAGTGAATTATATGTTTAAACATGAATATAAGCCATGAGTTTATGATTATTAAGTGTTTTACATGATTATGTGATGAATCATGATTTGTGTTTTGTGGGTTATGCATATGATTATTAGGGTTTATGATGGGATTATGTTTGTGATCAATTTATGATGTTTAGGAGGTGTTTATGTTGATTATTGAGTTGAACCAAACACTCCTTTATGCGATTTGTGCGATATATGATGTTAAACAAGTTGCTGAAATTTTCAGCAATGAGTGGTCATGTTTGAAAAATAATATAAAATTGATAGAAGCTCGGATTGAATCATGGCCAGACTTTCTGGAAAGCCTAAGGTGTCTACTTCAGTTGTTATTCATAAAGTTTTTGCTCATTTAGTAGTTAAGTTGGTCTAAAACGTGATTTGGTACAACAAGGGCTGATCTTAAAATGTGCAGCAAACCAAACTTTAAAAATTCATACCGGATAGACCGTAGCTCCGTTTGGAGCGTGCCATACCTATTCAAAAAGGGAAAATAGTATAATTTCATGAAAAAATAGCCTCATGACCTGTTTCAGTAGTTAAGTGAGTCAAAATGATGTATTTGTAGGCTGCTGCAGAAAATCAGCAAATGCGTTATTAAGTGTTTTGATGATTATGACATGATATGATGTTTTTGCAAGTCCCGGGTGGTTATATGCTATGATAACTTATATTCTCAGCCCATATGGTTATAATTCATGTTATGAAAGTATAGAACCAAGTGACAATACTTGGTTAGCTTAGCTCGAGTTCACGAGCATAGTAGTGCATGTTTGGCAAGATTTATGCCATGACTAGTTTATCAGTTTATGCATTATAGTTAGTTTATGTGTGCTTAGTTGCACTTATATTTGCATTATCATGTTATATTTATGCCTAGTTACTATGTGTTAACATTATACGTGTGATTGTATCATGATATAGGTGTTCGAGGCATATTCAGAATCATTCATCTTGCATTATACGGCCCAGGTGAGTAACGGATTTTCAGATAACATGTTTAGTAGATTAAGCGTGTTTAGTATATAATGCCTTGCTATATCTCAAATACTATGCAAATTAAGTATCATCTTGACTTCTTTGGTCATATTAAGTATCATGATGACCCGTGTGGTCATATTCAGTATCAAGTTGACCCATTGGGTCATATTAATATCATGTTGACCCGTGCGGTCATATTAGTATCATGATGACCCGTGTGGTCATATTCAGCATCAAGTTGACCCGTTGGGTCATATTAGTGTCATGTTGACCCGTGTGGTCATATTAGTATCATGATGACCCGTGTGGTCATATTTAGCATCAAGTTGACCCATTGGGTCATATTAGTATCATGTTGACCCGTGTGGTCATATTAGTATCATGATGACCCGTGTGGTCATATTCAGCATCAAGTTGACCCGTTGGGTCATATTAGTATCATGTTGACCCGTGTGGTCATATTAGTATCACGATGACCTGTGTGGTCATATTCAGCATCAAGTTGACCCATTGTGTCATATTAGTATCATGTTGACCCGTGTGGTCATATTAGTATCATGATGACCCATGTGGTCATATTCAGCATCAAGTTGACCCGTTGGGTCATATTAGTATCATGTTGACCCGTGTAGTCATATTAGTATCATGATGACCCGTGTGGTCATGTTTTGCATCAAGTTACCCGTTGGGTCATATTAGTATCATGTTGACCCATGTGGTCATATTCAGTATTATGTTGACCTCTTTGATCATATAAAGTATTAAGTTGACCCGTTGGGTCATATTAAGTATCATGTTGACTTCTTAGGTCATATTAAGTATCAAGTTGACCCGTGGTCATATTAAGCAACAAGTTGACCCAAGTTGACATCTTTGGTCATATTAAGTATCAAGTTGACCCATTGGTCATATTAAGCATCAACTTGACCCGTTTGGTCATATTAACTGTCATGTTGATCCGTTTGGCCATATTCATTATCATGTTGACCTGTTTGGCTATAATTAGTATTAAGTAGACCCGATTGGTCTTACTCAGTAATATGTTGTGGCCCAACCTCGGTATTATTTATAGCGAAACTTAGTTATATGCCATAACGGTCTCAACATCATTTTTGATAGTTCATCTTTATATTATAGTTCAGTTATAGTATCAAGTTATAGCTCAGCCTTGGTTTATGTTATAGTACAATTTTAGTAATTAATTCAATTTTAGTATCATGTCTTAGTTTAACCTCGTAACCATATTACTGCTCATATTTTATATTCAGCTTAGTCTCAGCTCCAACTCAGCTTAGTATCATGTTGTAGTCAAGCCTAAGTATTTAGCTCAACCTTAATTTATACATGAATGTTATATGTGTTTAGTAATATGTGCAAAATGCTTTATGCACTTTTGGCATGTGATGCATTTATATATGCATGTCAGATTCTATTAGGTATATGCTTATGCAGTTTATAAGGCGCGCTAAGTGCTTTATGCACTTAATTGGTCATAATGGTACTTTATGCATTACTCAATGTATTTAGTACTATCAGTATATAGTCAGTTATGTGATCACACATGTATTCCAGACAAAGTTGGAACTTATACCTCCTTAGTGGAGAATCGAGCCTTAGAATAGTGAATATTCTAAAATCGGAACTCAGACATCCTACATGGATGATTAACATGCTTATATGGCTCGTCAGTTATGTATACAGCCAGTATTGTACTATAAGTAGTCTGTCAGTATGTGCTTATGCACTCAACCAGTATAGTACTATAAGTACTCAGTCAGTATGTGCTTGTGCACTCAGTCAGTATGTGCTTATTCACTCAGCTAGTATGGTACTATAAGTACTCAGTCGGTATGTGCTTATGCAATCAGTCAGTATGTGCTTTACGCACTCACTGTGTGCTTATGTTCTCAGTCAGCTATGCACTAAGTATGTGCTTAGTTATACAGTCAGCTATGCACTCAGTATGCTTATGTACTCGGTCAGTAACATGGTGTATCATGTATTTAATCAGTCAGTCTCATGCTTATGTTGTTAGTTAATATTATGATTCATGTAGTCTGGATAGCACTATATATACTTATTCAGCGGCATGCTTATGTTCAGTTTATGATTAATAAATAATTCTGTTATCTCACTAAGTCTTATAGACTTACCATTCTCAGTTTATATTTATGTAGGTATGCAAGATGAGACCATGTACATGCTAAATGGGGCGTAATGGGTTAAAATGCTGTAGCTCGCGGGGTTAGGTAACGAGCTTCTCATTTCCATCATTTGTTATCATTTTGGAATGCCATAAATCAAGAACCAACTTCTTTACCAAGTTTAAAGATTCATTATTATGTATTTTGCAAAGTTTAGTATTTTAACGGTACGTTTGGAATAAGCCCGCGTGATGAAGAAATTACGCTTCCGCTAGTTTTATCAATGTATACAGTTTACAGATTTATATATATATATATATATATATATATATATATATATATATATATATATATATATATATATATATATATATATATATAGGTAAAGTTAAAATAAAAAGACAAATATCCGTAAAAAGAATAAAAATATTTTTTATTTTTTTAAAATTCTCCAAAAATTACAAAAAAATTCCATAAGACCGGGTATGTTAGTGCATAAAACTTTTGTGAAAAGTTTTTTTATAATTCTGAGTTTTGATACGTTTTTTTTTTAATGCGCAAAAAACAAATTTTGATGCGCAAAAAAAATTTGATGCACAAAATTTTCAACTTGTTTTAGTTAGATGCGCAATGTTATTTTGATGAAAAAAGTCAAAAGAAGTTGGGTGCAAAAACCAATTTTTGATGCACAAAAAAAGGATTTAATGCGCAAACGTATTTTTTCATAATTTTTTTTCGGGAAAAATATCCACTTTTAGAAAAAAAAATTTCACAACTTTTTCATGCACCATCATACCCGATATTGTGGAATTTTTAGGGAATTTTTCGAGAACTTTTTTTGAAAAAAAATATTTTTATCTTTTTACGGATATTTGTCTTTTATTGATCTTTATCTATATATATATATATATATATATATATATATATATATATATATATATATATATATATATATATATAATTTGGGCGTTTCAAGTTGGTATCAGAGCGATGGTTTGCGAGATTTAAGTATCCACTATTAGTAGGGGATGCTTAGACTTGAACCTTTGCTCACTGATTGCATTTAGAGTTGAATTGCATCGAATGTTTATATGTTTATCAGTTATTGAGTCATGTTATTCAGTATATAGTTCATGTTTATTAGATAATCAGTGCATGTCTAGCGATGCATACCAGTTTATGTGATTAGCAGTATATATTATATGAATTTACAGATATAGTCGTGTAATTCATAATGCATTTTCAGATATCAGAAAAAAGTTCAGATCGTGAATCAGATACTCACGATATAGTAAGCATATGGAATTAGTATGCATTATCAGTATAGCACTATATAGTTAGCATTTACATCAGCTTATGTGAAGTATATGATACGTTTTAGTTCAGTGACTTGGGATAGATTATGATTGCGATGAGTTCATGATTATATGATGTGACTATTATGACGCCTGATCAACGTAATAATATTCACATGATATGGCATGAACTTATTGAGATCATAAGATATCTTGGGGAGCTCGCTAAACCGTTATGTGTTAAATGAATCATGAATATTGCATTAGATCATGTACTGTAGCATAGACATAGTCATTATAAGAGGTATAATTTACATACTCCAGCATATTTAGATTTACCACTCAGAAAAAGATTAATTTAGAAATGCTACAGAATATGACAGAATAGATATGAAAATGGGTTTCAGTATTTATGGATTTGAGCAGTTTAAAGAAAAAGGGCAAAAGAATTAAAATGAAAACGTGTCAGAACGGATACGGATCATTCAATAAGAAATATTCCTTATCAGAGTTGTGAAACAGAATTTCAGGATGTGTCATTTTAGCGAAAATTATGCGAATTCAGGTAAATAAATTCTTTCTTTTAACGCCAACTTATGAAATTTTGAGATATTTTCAGAAAATAGTCGAGATGAGCATCAAGAATACAGATGATTATGGATCTATCGAGTTATTTTCAGAGAATAATCAAGAAAATCTCAGAGTTCATATGATCAGGTGAAAGGATTTCAACATGGACAACAGGTACCTATAAACCTGTTGATAAATTTGATACATATATAAATAAAATGGATTCTAGTTTGATCCTTATTAGTGGATTATCAATTTTATTGTTAGAATACAGACATGATACAAACCCAAGTGGGGGAGTACTTACAAATGATCCAAAGTAATTTAGGGGACCACTTAATTACAAAAACAGTAGTTCGTGAGGACACGAACAGTACAACCGGGGGAGAGTTGTAACATCCCGATTTTTATAGAAAATAATAGCGGATTTATCTAAATTCCTATTGGTTACATCTAGTATTTTAGTAGAATAAATATAGAAGCCTCACCTTGACGGTATTAATAATATAGTTAGTGGGGACTTGATATGAAAATAATATACGACCCAGTTTGTAAGACATCCTAACTACAGGGGACTAATTATGTCAAGTGCTTAAGTTAGTGGGAATTACCAAAATAACCTTTTATTTAATAAAAAAAAGTTGGTTCCCATCCTTATCTTCACATATACGAAACACAAAAACACAGGGAATTCATACTCCCCCCATTCACGACATGGAGAAGAAAAGAGCAGGAAGAAAAATACTTTCTTCACTTTGAAGAATTCTTTACATATCATGATCTTTATCAATTTCTATCAAGGATTAAGCAAGGGTTATAAGGGTTTAACATGGTATGAATGATAAGGAGCTTCAAGTGATTTCATGTTCTTCACTAATTCAAGGTAAGTAGTGAATTATATGCTTAAACATGAATATAAGCTATGAGTTTATGATTAGTAAGTGTTTTACATGATTATGTGATGAATCATGATTTGTGTTTATGGGTTATGCATATGATTATTAGGTTTTATGATGGGATTATGTTAGTGATCAATTTATGATGTTTAGGAGTTTTTTATGTTGATTATTGAGTTGAACCAAACATCCCTTTATGCGATTTGTGCGATATAGGATGTTAAACAAGTTGCTGAAATTTTCAGCAATGGTTAGTCATGTTTGAAAAATCATATAAAATTGATAGAAGCTCGGATTGAATCATGGCCAGACTTTCTGGAAAGCCTAAGGTGTCTACTTCAGTTGTTATTCATAAAGTTTTTGCTCATTTAGTAGTTAAGTTGGTCTAAAACGTGATTTGGTACAGCAAGGGCTGATCTTAAAATGTGCAGCAAACCAAACTTTAAAAATTCATACCGGATAGACCGTAGCTCCGTTTTAAGCGTGCCATACCTTTTCGGAAAGGGAAAATAGTATAATTTCATGGAAAAATAGTCTCATAACCTGTTTCAGTAGTTAAGTGAGTTAAAACGATGTATTTTTAGGCTGTTATAGAAAATCAGCAAATGCGTCATTAAGTGTTTTGATGATTATGACATGATATGATGTTTTTGCAAGTCCCGGGTGATTATATGCTATGATAACTAATATTCTCAGCCCATATGGTTATAATTCACGTTATGAAAGTATAGAACCAAGTGACAATACTTGGTTAGCTTAGCTCGAGTTCGCGAGCATAGTAGTGTATGTTTTTTTCAAGATTTATGCCATGACTAGTTTATGAGTTTATACATTATAGTTAGTTTATGTATGCTTAGTTGCACTTATATTTGCATTATCATGTTATATTCATGCCTAGTTCTTATGTGTTAACATTATACGTGTACATGTATCTTGATATAGGTGTTCGAAGCATATTCAGAATCATTCATCTTGCATTATATGGCCCAGGTGAGTAACGGATTTTCAGATAACATGTTTAGTAGATTAAGCGTGTTTAGTATATAATACCTTGATATATCTCAAGTACTACGCAAATTAAGTATCATCTTGACTTCTTTGGTCATATTAAGTATCATAATGACCCGTGTGGTCATATTCAGCATCAAGTTGACCCATTGGGTCATATTAGTATCATGTTGACCCGTGTGGTCATATTAGTATCATGATGACCCGTGTGGTCATATTCAACATCAAGTTGACCCGTTGGGTCATATTAGTATCATATTGACCCGTGTGGTCATATTAGTATCATGATGACCCGTATGGTCATATTTAGCATCAAGTTGACCCATTGGGTCATATTAGTATCATGTTGACCCGTGTGGTCATATTAGTATCATGATGACCCGTGTGGTCATATTTAGCATCAAGTTGACCCGTTGAGTCATATTAGTATCATGTTGACCCGTGTGGTCATATTAGTATCATGATGACCCGTGTGGTCATATTCAACATCAAGTTGACCCATTGGGTCATATTAGTATCATGTTGACCCGTGTGGTCATATTAGTATCATGATGACCCATGTGGTCATATTCTGCATCAAGTTGACCCGTTGGGTCCAGTGTTGTAAATATCGCTTGGCGGTCCCTCGGCGGTCGACCACCGCCAAGCGCCATATCGGTCTTGGCGGCGATATATCAGTGATATAACGGAGACCCTAAATTATAAAGAAATTAATTTTTTTTATAGGTATTTATATATTTTATATACATATTTATAAATATTTATTAGTTTTATTGTTATATTTAATATTTTTAATTATATATTTTATATAAATATTATAAATTTTACATTGTATAAGCATTTAGTTATGTATTTCCCACTCTTAACCGATATTTGACCGATATGACCGATATAACCGATATTTGACCGATATTTGACCGATATTTGACCGATATTTAACCGATATTTTACCGATATGACCGATATAACCGATATTAAACCGATATTTGACCGATGTGCCGATATTGACCGATATTTACCGATATTGACCAACCGATAAATTTGACCGATAAGTGAAATATCGTATCGGTGGACCGCCGATAAGCGATATATCACTGATATATCGGCCGCCAAGACCGATATTTACAACACTGGTTGGGTCATATTAGTATCATGTTGACCCGTGTAGTCATATTAGTATCATGATGACCCGTGTGGTCATATTCAACATCAAGTTGACCCGTTGGGTCATATTAGTATCATGTTGACCCACGTGGTCATATTCAGTATCATGTTGACCTCTTTGGTCATATAAAGTATCAAGTTGACCAGTTGGGTCATATTAAGTATCATGTTGACTTTTTTGGAAATATTAAGTATCAAATTGACCCGTGGTCATATTAAGCATCAAGTTGACCCAAGTTGACATGTTTGGTCATATTAAGTATCAAGTTGACCCATTGGTCATTATAAGCATCAAGTTGACCCGTTTGGTCATATTAACTGTCATGTTGATCCGTTTGGCCATATTCATTATCATGTTGACCTCTTTGGCCATAATTAGTATTAAGTAGACCCAATTGGTCTTACTCAGTAATATGTTGTGGCCCAACCTCGATATTATTTATAGCAAAACTTAGTTATATGCCATAACGGTCTCAACATCATTTTTACAGTAGTTCATCTTTATATTATAGTTCAGCTATAGTATCAAGTTATAGTACAATTTTAGTAATTAATTCAATTTTAGTATCATGTCTTCGTTTAACCTCGTAACCATATTATTGCTCAGTTTTTATATTCAGCTTAGTCTAAGCTCCAACTCAGCTTAGTATCATGTTGTAGTCAAGCCTAAGTATTTAGCTCAACCTTAATTTATACATGAATGTTATATGTGTTTAGTAATATGTGCAAAATGCTTTATGCACTTTTGGCATGTGATGCATTTATATATGCATGTCAGATTCTATTAGGTATATGCTTATGCAGTTTATAAGGCGCGCTAAGTGCTTTATGCACTTAATTAATCAGAATGGTACTTTATGCATTACTTAATGTATTTAGTACTATCAGTATGTAGTCAGTTATGTGATCACACATGTGTTTCAGACAAAGTTGGAACTTATACCTCCTTAGTGGAGAATCGAGCCTTAGAATAGTGAATATTCTAAAATCGAAACTCAGACATCCTACATGGATGATTAACATGCTTATATGGCTCGTCAGTTATGTATTCAGCCAGTATAGTACTATAAGTACTTAGTCAGTATGTGCTTATGCACTCAGCCAGTATAGTACTATAAGTACTTAGTCAGTATGTGCTTGTGCACTCAGTCAGTATGTGCTTATTCACTCAGCTAGTATGGTACTATAAGTACTCAGTCAATATGTGCTTTACGCACTAACTATGTGCTTATGTACTCAGTCAGCTATGCACTAAGTATGTGCTCAGTTATGCAGTCAGCTATGCACTCAGTATGCTTATGTACTCGGTCAGTAACATGGTGTATCATGTATTAAATCAGTCAGTGTCGTGCTTATGCATTTAGTTAATATTATGACTCATGTAGTCAGGATAGTACTATATATACTTATTCAGTGGCATGCTTATGCTCAGTTTATGATTTAATATAGTTCTATTTTCTCACTAAGTCTTATAGACTTACCGTTCTCAGTTTATATTTTTGTAGGTATGCAAGATGAGACCATGTACATGTTAAATGGGGCGTAATGGGTTAAAATGGTGTAGCTCGCGGGTTAGGTAACGAGCTTCTCATTTCCATCATTTGTTATCAGTTTGGAATGTCCCTAAATCAAGAACCAACTTCTTTACCAAGTTTAAAGAGTCATTGTTATGTATTTTGCAAAGTTTAGTATTTTAACGGTACGTTTGGAATAAGCCCGCGTGATGTAGAAAATACGCTTCCGCTAGTTTTTTCAATGTATACAGTTTATATATATATATATCTATATATATATATATATATATATATATATATATATATATATATATATGGGCGTTTCAAGTTAGGGTTTGCTCTCCAAAACTCTACCTCTTAAAATACAGAAAAATTGAATTCTATATATAGATTTACAATCGCGACGACATCGCCTTTTGCTAGCGATGCCGTTAGGTCGCCATCATTAGGGTTTCGTCTTGGCCAAGTCATCGTTGTGACGGCGTCACTTGAGAAGTGTGACGTCGTCAGTTTTCATGCAGAACGTCGTCTGAATCTTGGATCTTGGGCGTCTGGTGTGAAAAGTATGAGTGACGCCTTCCAGAAGTTAGGCGTGACGCCGTCAGGCTTTAGGACTAGAAATTCCGCTGAGCCGTCGCATGCACTTTTTGATCAAATCTTCATAGAGGGATAGTGTCGCCCTTTGGATGGGACGCCATCAGGTGTAATGATCAGGCTTTGAGTGTCTTCGATCTTGACTTTGCCATTTTCTTCATGTTTTCGCTCCTTTTCGTCCAAATATGCTTCATTCTAGCATTTTGCTTCCAAAAGACCTAAAAAGTGAAAAGGAATGATTTTAAGCAGTAACGGATATAAAATATGTCGATTTAGGGCTTAAATGACCCATTAAAACCGTACGTTTTAAATCCTTATCATTCGTCTATGAAGATAATCTTATCAATAGGTGACACCCTGATTTAAAGAAGTCTTGGGAAGTTAAAAAGTCTCTGAAAATTACCTTAACACCTATTTCAACTGCTTTCTTTTCTAACAGTGTTGTTCAAGATTTTCAAGAAAACTCTGATGATGAGGCTGATGAAAGAACTAGTGTGGAGTACCTGAATTACTTACACAATGAGTTTCAGGAAAGGGTACTCCTTGCTAACTCAAAAAGATTTATAAAAAGAAACAAAAACTTTTCAAGTGCTAAAGCTAATGAGGACACTGAGTGTTATAAATGTCACAAAAAGGGTCACTTTGCAAGAGATTGTTTTTCTAAAACTGTTTTAGAACCCTCATACAAGTCTTAAGGGCCTAACCAGTCCTTTGGATTTAGCAGGTTTCAACCTAAGCTTAGATCTTTGACTGGGATGTAGAGCCAGTTTCCTCAGATGATGAAATGGTACAAGTCAATGCACTGATGGCTCTTTCAAAATAAGACAAGCTCACTGTTGGAAAGAATCATGCAAGAAATGGAAAATGGGTTAATATCACCATGAAGAAGGTAAACATCTTACTAACCATGGATGAAGAATTCCGACTGGCAATCTTACATGAATTATATTAATGTTGATCTTAAGTTTATTGAAGAGCAAAGAATAATTCTGTTTTCTAAATATAACAAATTAAGTTTTGAGCTAAATAAGTGTAGAGATGAACTTCTTGCTTTAAAACAAGCTAAACTTGAGGCTGTTACACTTCAAATTCAAAACTCTGAGTTAGTAAATTGAAATCAAGCTCTTCAGGAAGAACTTAAGAAAGAGAAACAAGTTATTGAAAGTTGGACCACTAAAAACCCTAGAGTCTATGAAACAGTTCAAAACCCTAGTAATAAAAAGAGAATACTAGGAGAGGATCAACTCACTGAACCGCTCAGTGAAGGTCAAAATCCAAAACTTTTTGTGTCTGCTGGCCTGCTCTCTAATCAAGGGACATTAACTAAGCCCAGTGACTGTGCTGAAAGAGTAAACCCTGATAGTAAACTACCTAACTTTGATTCTGGAAGAATACTTGAACCTGAAAGTCGGGCACTCAAAAACATGCTTGGACTTCCTGATGTACCCAGTCATACTAAGTCCGTCACTGAGTCTGAAGCTGAATCACAAGCACCACTTCCACCCCTGAAATCCTTTCAGGGAGCTGCACCTAACTCTAAGCTCACCCTTGAAATATAGTCCACACTCTCCCAGAGAAAGATCAGGCCTTGGTAGAACAATATTAAAAAGACCTAAAAAAATCAAAAAAAAGAAGATTCAGTTTCTACTGAAACTTCCACATCTTTAGTTCCTACTAAAGAAGACCAAATCAAACAGTTGACTGAACTTGTGAGGAAACTGAGTGAAAAGATTAACTCAACTGAGAAGGTTCCTGATGCAATAATCAAAGAACCAAAGTCAACCTCTTCAAGTTCCTCCAAGTCAAAAACTAACTCCAAACCCAAATAAAAGTGTGAATTGTGCCATTATGCAAGTCACTCCACTGATAATTGCTACAGAATTCTCTTTTGCTTGATCTGAAAAAGAGAAGAGCACAGAACTTCTGATCACTTACAATACACAGTGTCACTGAATGAAGCAAATTATAAGAACCTTGGTCACAACTATGCTCCGTCATCCAATCAGGCCCACTGGCCAAAAGCTAAACCTTTTCCTCCTTGTCCACACTATGGATTTAATGACCATTGATGTGCTATTTCATCCTGCTTTTAATATTGATAAAACTGAGATAAGCTAGGATAAACACATGCTAACGGACAGAGAACCCGATCAGATGAAGTAAAGCCTTAGGTAAATCTGAGTGTCGTCTCAAGAGAGCTGTGACCTTGAAAGAACTATTATGATTAGAGATAACATAATTTGATATAGATATGATATGATAGATATAATTATTCTAATCACACAGACATAAGAATTTAGGATAAAGAGATAGAAAAGTGAAGCTTAACCAGCATCATAGATAAGAATTAATTCTCGATATAAGGGTTCAATATAGTGGTTAATTATCGCCAGACTCCTTTGGCCAATTCGTCATGGCCTATGGTTCTTAGATTCCTGACCGAGATGAATAGGTCACCCGGGATCATTCGATAACCTAATAGCAGTCATTAAGAGCCAAATCTACTAGATCAAGTCTATGGAAACCCGACCGTTAGGAACTTAGGTTTCCCCCAGCTTCTTAAATACATCCACTTGAAAGGTGATCATTTGGTCACTTCGCACACAAAGAATGGTTGTACTATGGCCAATTCCTTCCATACTTCACAACCTATTAAGCTAAGGTCAGTTGGTCAATTCTCCCAACCCTTTAGATACTAACAAGCTTATAATATTACCGAGTCTAGCGATCTATGATAAGACTAAGTAGATGTCAATAAAGAAATAAAAGGAAAATCAATAACATAAATGAAATCTTGAATTAATGACATGAATTCATAATATAAACCATAGAAAAATATAAAAGGAATCCAAACTCGAATACAAAGGAAATCGTAGACGAGAACTTCGTTCTTCACACTCCTAAGCCATGATTCTTCTTCTGTGTTTGATCTCCCCAAACCCTAGAATGGTTTGGGGAAGGAGAGATGCCTAAAACTTATGAAATCTTCATCTATTTATAGGCCTGAATACTAGCTACGGCGTAACACTTATTAACTAGTTACGCCGTAGCTGTTCATAATTTAATACTTATCCATGGTTATGGCGTAACCTGAGCTGATGGTTACGCCGTAGTCTTTGTAAAGTTGATGTTTTTCCATGGTTACGGCGTAACCTGAGCTGAGGGTTACGCCGTCGTCTTGGTAAAGTTGATGCCTCATAATCTGTAAACACATTACGGTGTAACTTCACTCCTTTGTTACGCCGTATTCTTCGTAAAATGTTCTGTAGTCTTGTTACGGCGTAACTCCACCATATTGTTACGCCGTATTTCCTCATGCACTTTATTACGGCGTAACTTCATCACTTAGTTACGCCGTGGTCTTCAGTAAATGTGAGAGAAAACCATCCATGAGCTTAGAAATGTCCAAATACCGCTTCTTTATATGAAATAATTCCTGAAACGAAATAAGAAGGAATAAGGATTTTTCTAATAGCATTTTAATCATAATGTGACGATAAAGGGGGAACTTAACACTTAGAATATTAGGATTATTTGATGTTATCAAATATCCTCCCACTTGAACTCTACTTGCCCTCAAGTAGACTTTTTAGATTGTAAAAGATACATTCCTGGAGTAGACCAAGGAATGTGCAGTTAAGAGTTGCATGCTAGAATAATTATAAAAGACGAACACCTCACGAAACGGGGATGAAAACACTCTCACTCTCATCCTAATCTAAGTGTTTAATTTTGGGGTGATCACTCAATTGCACAGACATAGCAAGTATTCTATCATAAGCTTGGCAATTACACACGTCTCCACCACTAGAGCTAAGGTCAAGATAATCTTTAGAAGGCAATGTTGGGTTTATAGTGATTCAAAGGTTAAGGGGGTAGTGTCATTACTAACGTGTCACGGAAAAGTGGACAAAATCAATGATACATGACCAAATCCATGGCCAAGACATCAAGGATTGCTCACTTCATTACCTAGACACGCTTCATGACAAAAAGGGTAAGGTAAGGCATGGGATATTTTAATGGGTGTAAAGAAAAAGAAAACAAATAGTCTTAGCTTAAAACTAAGTTGCCATCGCCCCACCGTTCATTCAAGGTTCAACTTCAAGGTACGAAAACTAGATCATGGTGCGTCAGGGGAATGCACCATTTAGTGAATACATTTCCTTCATCGATAACTGCTGGTATCTTGACCATCTTCCAATCTTTGAATGTGATCGAGGTTTTTTCCTCGATGCTAGTATCTTATAGCCACTTATCATAGTGCTACAACAATTTGCACTTTTATCAACAAGAACTAATCATATACACTTTTTTTTTCAAACATAATACAATGATAACTTATCCCCCCACTTGAGATGAACATAAGGAGAATATTGAGGGATCTTCAATGATCTTTAATAGGATGCCTTTGTTTTAGCGTGCTTTCCAAAACTTTCACTCAAACCTTGAACTATGGTGAACAATAACTTCTAGATCATAATATAAGACTACACGGTAGGGGTATAAAGGTGTAACGAAATAAGATAAGCTCAAATTGGTATAACTAGGGGTATCTTGCAATAATGGTGAGTGCAACAAAAAGGGTTACCACGGAGGTCAAAAAGTCAATGCGACTAATCGTTAAACGCACACAAGTGAACACATATGGGCTATTTGGGTTTAATCCTAAAACATTTTCCTCTTCGAATTGCCTTTTCCAAATGAACCAAGATAACTTGATACACTACTCATCTATGGTCTCGAAGTGATGTAAGAGCCAAGTTCTAAAGTCTACAATACTATCGGCACACTCAAGTTTAGGTAGATTTGGGTAAAAGAGGGAAAACGGAAAGGCTAAATCTCACCAATGACATTAAGGCTTATAGTGCCCTTGGCTTTATGCAATTCAAGATTGGTTAAAAACATGATAAATTTTTTCAAAAGAGCTCAAATTTTTTTAAAACCAACTAGAAAATTAGGGCAACTAGGCTAAGTAATCATACACTTCATTTCTATTCCTATCCCCCCACTTGAAGTGTACAAAGTCCCATTTGTACGAAAATAAAAAGGAAAAGAAAATAGAAATGAAAAAGAACTGAGAAAGAAATAAACTCCCCTCTCAAATGCTTGGCCAAGATGTCTCACTGAGGGTTAGAAGGCTGCTATGGCATATCTTATTCGGGTGACTACGCCTTAACTAAATTTCCCTCAAATTATTCTGTCTGAACAAGGGTTACGGCGTAACTTAGCTACAAGGTTACGCTGTAATTGTATCACAGTTCCACAACCTGCACAAAAACACTTAGGAAAATTCGTACCTATTGGTACTAACGATTAAAAGCAACACAAATATCCTAGTAGTAACGTTATTACAGACATAGATAAATTGTTTTAAAAGTGTTTTGAGATTGTTCAAATCACAGGGGAATCACTCATCCCTGTCATGATCATGCTCCATCAACTGGTACTATGTTGGGTCAAATAAAGTGCTAGTTGTGCTTCCAGGAGTCGGTTGTGCATTCATAAAGGCCACTTCTTATTGGACGCCAATGTCCGAGATATCCGGCTAGTACACATAGGGGGCTTCATGCCAACGGGGATGGCTTAAGTGCATCTCTTGGAGCATTTGACTTGTTCTGTCTGCGCTCCAGCTGAAGAAATCCTGTTGAAGCTCCTGCACTTGATCGAGAGTACCTGAAAAACCTTCAAACTGAGAACTAAGTCCATACAAGCCTACAGTTTGGCTATCAATTTCCTCATTAAAGTGGTTTTCCATGTCATCAAGCCTCCCGTCAATCATATGCAACCTGTCCCCAATGTTTAAATTTGCCCTACGTCAGACCCTAGGGACTTGCTCCTCAACCTCCACTTGGCTTCCACTCGCACTAGCACCACTACCACCAGCTCCACTACTCCCAGCTTCACCTGCTTCTCCACCTCTCATTGGAGCCACCGGCATCAACTCAGGTTTACCTAGCACATTAAGGCAACAAATCCCGAATTTGACCAGCTTATTTTTCCTAATCAAACTGGTATCCCTACCACGGGTGACCAAAGCTAACGCCTCATCAGACATCAATCCGTAGCTCCTTGCTAACCTACCAACAAAATGAGCCCCCTTAATCGGACTTTTTGTGGAGAAACCCTTGGCTCCATTAGCCATAAACCTAGCCAAGAAATTAGGGACATCGATGTGATTCCCTCCATCCATACCATGAAGGAGATAAAGGTCATCCATAGTCATCTTCTCATTCTCCGAATGCCTTGCCTTGAGAGAACATGCAATCAACCTGTGAACAAGCCGGCGAATCAGACTCCTTACAATGGTGAATGAAGGGGGGGGGGGTGCTTCGAGCTGTACCCCTCTACTGCAGATATGCTGTTGAAATAGGTGGTGACGTTGTAAGACTCGAGCCTAAACCTCCAACAAGTGCCATAAAACTCCTCAAACAAATCGTTGTCCAAATCTCTCTCCGTGTACAATCCCATTCTAACAATGAACTAATTTAAAGTCAACTCTCTTCTAACCCCTCCAAGCTGAAACCATGACGCGACTTGATCATCATTGTTAATTTCATGCTTGAACTCGACGGATGCCAAAAATTCCCTGACATACTCGGGAATCACTGGCTCTTTGATCTTGAAGAGCCTGAGCCATGCATTGCAGGTAAACGAACGACTACGCACCGTGTACTTGATCTTGCAAAATTTCCTTAATTTCCTGGTAGCAGCCCCTTCATTGACTTCATCAAATTCATTAAAGTCAAGAGCTTCAGGGGTGTCGATCTCCTTCCTTGCTAGCATCACGTAGTCGTCCCTGCACAATTTCCTTATTTCTTCATCGTCATAGGCCAAGAATCTTACCCATTGGGTGGGATTGTTGTTTTTTCCTGAAAGGAAAAGAAACTTAAATTATTATTCTTGCAGACTGATGACAAGTTACGGCGTAACCAACACTACAAGTTACGCCGTAATTACATTATAGACATGGTTACGGCGTAATATCTCCCACTGATTATGCCATAACTCCCCCAAAAACTCAGCACAACACATGGTTATGACCAGAAATAGATTACGCCGTAACCATCAATTTTATCCCAAAGGTAAAAAGAATTATAAGTTTTTAACCTATTTAGTGCTGAGGGACCGCGCCTAAACCATTATAATCATGTTTGACCAAAACCCACTTTAAACTTGATCAAAACAACTCAAACAACCAATAATGATAATCATAAATTAATCAGGTCAATAACAACAATTATTGTGAAAGAAGCAAGATCCCCAGTTATGAACACACAAACCCTAATTGAATAATAATTGGAAAAGAATCAAAAAGAGTAGCGATAGATCTTACCAGCCATTGATTGATTTAAGGAATGAGAAAATCTTCACGAAATTTTTTTTGGGAAAATTTTTACTGTAGCTAGGGGCGGTGAAAAAGTTGTGTGTTGGTAAAAACCTAATTCTTAGCCGTAGATGGGGTTTTATACCGCCCAGGTTACAGCGTAATGGGAAGATAAGGTTACGCCGTAGATAATTTTTAATTATTAAAAAAATTTATTATTATTTAATGGTTATGTCGTAACTCTTAATAGAAGTTACGCCGTAACTAATAGTTTCAAAGTAAAAATGTGGAAAATTGCAATACAAGATATTAAGATACGTACCTTATATGGTATTGAAACTATTTGCGTCTCTTAACTTAGGTCAATATTATAGTTCATACCTTAGATCTTTCATTAATTGCTCCCCGGTAGCGGCGCCAATAAGTTGATGTGCTATTTCATCCTGCTTTTAATATTTATAAAACTGAGATAAACTAGGATAAACACGTGCTAACGGGCAGAGAACCCGATCAAATGAAGTAAAGCCTTAGATAAATCCGAGTGTCATCCCAAGAGAGCTGTAACCTTGAAAGAACTAAGATGATTAGAGGTAACATAATTTGATATAGATATGATAGGATAGATATAATTATTCTAATCACACAGACATAAGAATTTAGGATAAATAGATATAAAAGTGAAGCTTAACCAAGATCACAGATAAGAATTGATTCTTGATATAAGGGTTCAATATAGTGGTTAATTATTGCCAGACTCCTTTGGTCAATTCTCATGGCCTATGGTTCTTAGATTCCTCACCGAGATGAATAGGTCACCCGGGATCATTCGGTAACCTAATAGCAGTCATTAAGAGCCAAATCTACTAGATCTAGTCTATGGAAACCCGACCGTTAGGAACTTAGAATTCCCCCAGCTTCTTAAATACCTTCACTTGATAGGTGATCATTTGGTTAGTTCGCATATGAAGAACGGTTTTACTATGGCCAATTCCTTCCATACTTCGCAATCTATTAGGCTGAGGTCAGTTGGTCAATTCTCCCAACCCTTTAGATACTAACAAGCATATAATATTACCGAGACTAGCGATCTATGATAAGACTAAGTATATGTCTATAAAGAAATAAAGATAAAATCAATAACATAAACGCAAACGTGAATTAATAACATGAATTCATAATATAAACCCGAGAAAAATATAAAAGGAATCCAAACTCAAATACAAAGGAAATCGTAGACGAGAACTCCATTCTTCACACTCCTAAGCCATGATTCTTCTTCTGTGTTTGATCTCCCCAAACCCTAGAAAGGTTTAGGAAAGGAGAGATGCCTAAAACTGATGAAATCTGTGTCTATTTATAGGCCTGAATACTAGCTACGGCGTAACACTTATTAACTAGTTACGCCATAGATCTTCATAATTTAATACTTATCCATGGTTACGGCGCAACCTGAGCTGATGGTTACGCCGTAGGCTTTGTAAAGTTGATGTTTATCCGTGGTTACGGCATAACCTGAGCTGAGGGTTACGCCGTAGTCTTTGTAAAGTTGATGCCTCATAATCTGTAATCATATTACGGCGTAACTTCACTCCTTTGTTACGCCGTATTCTTCGTAAAATGTTATGTAGTCTTGTTACGGCGTAACTGCACCATATTGTTACGCCGTATTTCCTCATGCAATTGATTATGGCGTAACTTCATCACTTAGTTACGTTGTCGTCTTCAGTAAATGTGAGAGAAAACCATCCTTGAGCTTAGAAATGTCCATATACCGGTTCTTTATATAAAATAGTTACTGAAATGAAATAAGAAGGAATAAGGATATTTCTAATAGCATTTTAATCATAATGTGACGATAAAGGGGGAAATTAACACTTAGAATATCAGGATAATTTGATGTTATCAACCATCATCCTGATGATTGTCTCATGAACTCCTGTTGTGGAATATGTGGAAATCCAGCACATGAGACATCTCAACATGACATGGTCATACATACAAGGAGAAGCACAAACATCAAATCACCTCACACCCTGAGTCCTCCTCAGTCAGTAAGTGTAAGACTTGTTGTAGCACTATTCACTTAACCACTGACCATGATACAGTTCAAACAGTCCATCAGACCCAAGCCAACTAGGAAGTGGGTTAGCAAGAGAAACTAATTCAGTTTACTGTTTGTACAGAGACATGCCAGGGAGCCTGTTTGGCATCTAGATAGTGGATGTTCAAGAAGCATGACTGGTGTGAAGGAATATCTACAAAAATATGTAGAAGAACTAGGACCTAAGGTAGTATTTTGATGATAATTCATCATGTCTCACTGAAGGTTATGGTTCAGTAAACTGTAGTAGTATAGTCTTCTCTAAAATTGCTTATGTCAGTGGTCTGAAGTATAATCTTATTAGTGTCAGTCAGTTGTGTGATGCAAAATACATTGTGCAGTTTGATAATAAACAAGGAACTATTTTTAATGCCAATAAAAAAGTTTTTCTTATAGCTCCTAGGAGAGATGATGTATATGTACTTGACATGTCAACTCTCTCTCAGAATGGAACATGTCACTTTGCCAGGGCCACTGAAACCATCAACTAGCTATGGCACAAGAGACTGTCTCACATTAATTTTAAAAATATTAACAACTTGGCTAAACAAAACAAAGTCCTTGGTTTACCATCACTTATATTTGCAAAGGATAAACCATGTTCAGCCTGTGAAAAAGGAAAACATTACAGAGCCTCCTTCAAAACAAAACAAAAATTTTCAATCAAAAGTTGCCTTCACCTCTTGCACATGGATCTTTTTGGACCTTTCAGTCCTAGATCAATCCAACATGAGAAGTATACCCTTATCATTATTGATGAGTTTTCAAGATACACTTGGGTATATTTCCTCACCAAAAAGAGTCAGGCAACTGATACAATAATGTCATTCATCAGGAAGACTTAAAATCAAAATGACATTAAAGTAAAACAAATCAGAACTGACAATGGTACTGAATTCAAGAATCAGGAGCTTGAGTGTTTCTGTGATGAAAAAGGGATTTCCCAAATTTTCTCATCTCCTTATACCCCTGAACAAAATAGGGTAGCTGAAAGGAAGAACAGAACTCTCACTGAGGCAGCAAGAACTATGTTAAATGGTTCAGTACTCTTAAAGCACTTCTGGACTTAAGCTGTTAAGACAACCTGTTATACTCAGAACATGTCAATAATTGTCAAAAGACACAACAAAACTCCCTATGAGATCTTCAAAGGAAGACTCCCTGATATCTGCTACTTTC
Organism: Chrysanthemum makinoi; assembly: GCA_910596185.1. Lineage (NCBI taxonomy): Eukaryota > Viridiplantae > Streptophyta > Magnoliopsida > Asterales > Asteraceae > Chrysanthemum > Chrysanthemum makinoi. The sequence goes on along the minus strand of OU343224.1, from coordinate 107,030,291 downwards.
ATGTGTTTAGGTGTCCAGTGTTCATTCACAATCACAAGGATCACTTAGGCAAATTTGATGTAAAAGCTATTGATGGTTACTTCCTAGGTTACTCACTGATGTCTAAAGTTTTCAGGGTGTTCAACACCAGAAGACAACAAGTTGAGGAAACCTTCCATGTTACCTTTCATAAGAGCTCTGAAAGCATCAGGTTCTCTTACACCTTAGTAGAAGAAATACGAATTGATGACTCATCTAAATATCCTCCTGATGAATTCAACTATGAAAAAAATTCCTCATGTCAATATCAAGCTGATGCTGACATCTCTTACTACATTATTCCTCACAACCTCCCTCAAACAACCATCAGTGAATTCATTGATACTCAAATAGTACCTAAAGGGATATGTCATACTAAACCAAATGTTCAGGAACCTGAAGTTCATGATTCCTAATCTGAACAACCAATCATCTTCTCCTCTAAAGAATGATAAGGTTTTAAAATGTACCTTTTTGAAGGGTCATTTAAGCCCTTATTTGATCACTTTTGTATCTGTTATTACTTAATATCGTTCCTTTTCACTTTTTAGGTCTCTTGAAGGCAAATTGCTGTAATGGCACTTATTTGGACGAAAAGGCGCGGATATACGAAGAAAATGGCCAAAGTCAAGAAATCGAGACACTCAAGCTGCTGAAATATAAGGTGACGGCGTCACTGCTTAACTGCGAAGCCGTCGGAGCATTTTGTGATGGGACAGAAGCCAAATTTCTTATTTTCAAGTGATGGTGTCAAGCTTTAAAAGAGTAGGCCGTCACAACTCAGACGGCCTAGATTTGATCCAGACGGCGTCATAAGCTGAAGAGTACGGCGTCACAAGCACAAGGTGACGCCGTCGCAAGACTAACGTGGCCAAGAGGAAACCCTAATGACGGCGACCCGACGGCGTCACAAATCATAAGGTGACGCCGTCGCATTTGTAATCTTATATATAGAATCCGAATTTTTCAGTATTTTTGGGTAGTCTTTTGGAGTAAAAACCTAAACCGAACCAAGGCTGTCTTGTACAGTATTTTAGGGTTCCAAACCCTATCTTACATCAAGATAAGTGTTTTACTTCATTAATTCAATTATGTCTTTGATTATTTGTGTGTATGCTTGCATGTTCTCCATGTCCGGCTAATTTACTTGTGTGTTTGCTTAGGGAATATAAAACTTAATTATTGAATATTGATTGGTTGTCTCTTATCTTAATTGTTAATGATCTAGTAATGCGATAGGTCATTCGTTGTGTAGTTAATGCTTGATTAATCTTTGTGAACCTTAGACTATGACACCTAGAGTAGTTGTAGGCTAAACCACCCAAAGAGTGCCTTAGAGTTAGAGTGTATAAATCCTAGAGATTTTGTAGACGAGACCCTTTGGTAAGTTCAAAGAGTTAGGGATAAACGCATACCCTACGACTTTAGAAACACAACGCGATTAAGAATAAGGACGTGACAATTCAACCATCAATAGGAGATAATTAAGGAGTAATAAAACCTAAGTAAACACATTTTTAAACTATCATACGAGCACACAATAATTAGACATAGACTACCTACACCTAGATTAGATAATTAGATAAGTAGAGTAATCGGTAGAAATACCAAACCCCCAAATCCAAACCCCGAGATTGGTACCTTTCCATTTCCTAAAAAACATAAAAAGATAAAAAAATAATCTTCCTCAACCCCAACCTTAGCGTAGTAACTTCTCACTAGCATTCCTATTCCCCTAGAGAACGATATCAATACCCGTTGCTTACCCTAATACTACACTACAACGATTAGGTTCACTGCCTAAGGTGTTATAAAACTTGCTCGAAGAAAAGGAAGTTCCTTTGACCCCGAACGCCGCGTGTAGCGTTATCAAGTTTTTGGCACCGCTTCCGGGGAATAGAATAGCCAGTTAGTAGTCCACCTCGTTTAGGTTTCTTTGCTTGATTCCTATCAAGTAAATTTTTCTTATTTTTAGCTTTCTCGTAGTCTATCCCCCTTCTTTGTGACCTTTGTTCGTACCCCCATCACTTTTCATCATGGAAGGTGATAACCAACTACCATTTCCCCCTACCAACCCTCTTAGACAACTTAGAACCCGCAGTTCCACCAAAACCCTTCTTGAACCGTTTGCAGAACCCGAAAGAGAGCTCAATAGGCGAAGAAAAGCTCTCCATGATTCGGAAGCTCAAGGCACTTCCATCAAATTTGATGAAGTCACAACTGACGAGGAGTCGTCTCATTCCCCACACTCCACTGAAACCATTATCATTGACGATCTGAGCCAACATGGCGAGGAAATTCCTGCCACTCTGGTCAATGGACCCATCAATCCTCCTGAAGCAAAATCCCTCGGGGAATACTCTTCCCCTTCTGCATCTGGATTTACTAGTGCCATTGTCTACCCTTCAGAACAAGTCAATGAGGTATTGCATGCCTCTGACATTTGGCTTATCCAAAATGCATGTCAATTCAATGGATTCCACAGCGAAAACCCAATCCACCACATCAAACAATTTTTAAAAATTGTTGATGCTATCTATGCCGACGGAGCATCCAAGGAGACATCTAGACTCCGGTTTTTCCCATTTTCTCTTCAAGGACAGGCCAAGGAGTGGCTTGATAAGCTTCCTCCAAAGTCTATTTTCACTTGGGAACAACTCACGACCAAGTTCACCAAGAAGTTCTTTCCCCCTGTAAGGACTACAGTAATTAGGAGCAAAATTTTTCACTTCCATCAAACAGATGGAGAATCTATCATTAACTCCTGGAATCGTTACAAAGATCTTATTCAACAAGCCCCACACCATGGTATCAACCTTTGGTTGCTTATTCAAATCTTTTATAACAATGTCCCCCGTAAGGATAAAAAAGGCATTGACTTCTCAACTGGCCGAAGAATTTCTAATCTCACTGCAGAAGAAGGGTGGAACCGCATTGAGGAATACATTCAATACCAAGACAACCATTGGAATGAGCCAGTAAATGCTATAAGTATCTCTACTTTCTTGAATGAAAATTCATCGTCTTTCGATGATCGGATTAAGAAAGCACAAGAGAAGCTTGCATACCTGACAAAATCGCCAGAACCAAAAAGGTTATTTAACCCATACCTTATATGCAACATTTGTGGAGGGCCACATGAGAGTGATGAGTGTGATGACACACACCAAGAGAGCATCTTCCTTTCCAGTCATGATATTTATGATGACCCTTCACTCCTCACATTCTATCAAAACGATGAATGCAACCCTTGGGGCAATCTTAAATGGAAAACTGAAGGAAAGGGGGGATCTGAATACACCATCCGTGATGACTTTGAAGAAAAACTCGGGCAGTTTACCATAGAAGGGGCCACACTCTTAAAAGGTCTTGAGGAGTTTATTCAAGAGCAGCAAGCTGAATTAGAGAGTCAATTCGCCAACCTCCACAAAAGAATAAGTGAATCTGGCCCAACCCATCACGATCCAACTTGCGCTATCACTACTCGATCAGGAATTACTACTAAGGATCCCCCTCATCCTAACCAGAATCCCACCACCAGGGAACCTGTGTTAGGAAATGAAGCCATTCCTGAACCGCCTTCGACCCCTCACTACCCCCCTCCACAAACATCAGCACCTGCCCCTGACCAACTCTCACACGGATTCCTTATCCCTCTCATCTGAAGAATCAAAAGGCTGAAGAAGACAATGAAAGAATATTGTCTTATTTAAAACGAGCTTCTGTTAACATACCACTTCTTGACGTATTCTATCACATCCCTAAACATGGAAAATACTTCAAAAGGTTAATATCTAATCGGAAGAAACTTGAAGGGTTGATATCATTGGGAGAAGAGTGCTCGGCTATCATCCAGAAAGGCCTGCCCAAGAAGAAAGAAGATCCGGGCAGTTTCACCATCCCTTGTTCTATAGGGGCACTCTCTATGAAAAACGCCTTGGCAGATCTTGGTGCTAGCATTAACCTGATGCCTCACTCCCTGTTCCTCAAACTCGGATATTCAGGGCTGAAACCAACTTGGATGAGTATTCAATTAGCTGATCGATCAATCAAATATCCCATTGGGGTTTGTGAAAATGTTCTTGTAAGGGTGGGAGAATTCAAGTTTCCAGTTGATTTCGTGATTTTAGTAATGCAGGAAGATAACTCAGTCCCAATAATCCTTGGATGACATTTCTTGGCTACAGCTCGTGCCATTATCGATGTTCATGATGGTAAACTCACTTTACGAGTGGGATCCGAGAGCTTAACCTTTGACATCAAGGATTCTATGAGTCACTCCTCCTCCTACGATCATCCTATTTATTTTGTTGAGGAAGTTGATGAATTTGTTGATGATATAGATGGCTGCATTGATGAGTATCTATTGAATGAATTCAGAAATGATGATAACAACACAATAGGCGACAACGAAGAAATTGAGATGGTTGGAGCTGTTTCCTTTTACCCGCGTAAGGAAGAAACTGAACCCCTTGAGCTGCAAAAGTCAGGAAACAAGCTAAAACCATCAATCAAGGAACCCCCTACCTTAGAACTAAAAGATCTCCCGAGCCATTTAGAATACGCCTTCCTTCAAGGAAAGGACCAACTCCCTGTTATCATAAGCTCGTCACTGACCGCTGAACAAAAAGAGAAACTCTTGGAAGTTTTAAAAGAATACAAAGGAGTGATCGCGTGGAGTATGGCTGACATTAAGGGTATTGATTCTACATTCTGTACTCATAAAATCCTTATGGAAGAAGATTACAAACCAACCGTTCAGCCACAGAGGAGGGTCAACCCTAACATTAAGGAGGTAGTAAAGAAACAAGTCATCAAGCTCCTCGATGCCGGTCTTATCTACCCCATTTCGGATAGCCCATGGGTTATCCCAGTCCAAGTAGTTCCAAAAAAGGGAGGAATGACAGTTGTAAAGAATGAAAAGGGTGATTTAGTGCCGCAAAGAACGGTTACGGGTTGGCGTGTTTGTATCGACTACAGAAAGTTAAATGATGCCACCCGAAAAGATCATTTTCCTCTGCCATTCATTGACCAAATGCTCGAAAGGTTAGCCGGGCATGAATACTACTGTTTCCTTGATGGCTTTTCAGGATATTTTCAAATTCCCATTGCCCCTGAAGATCAGGAAAAGACTACATTTACATGCCCATACGGGACGTTTGCCTACAAGAGAATGCCCTTCGGGTTGTGTAACGCACCCGCCACCTTTCAGCGATGTATGATGGCCATATTCCATGAATTAATTAAAGACAACATGGAAGTTTTCATGGATGATTTCTCGGTATTTGGAAATTCCTTTGACCTTTGTCTTTCCAACCTTAGGAAGATGTTGAAACGGTGCGAAGAAACTAATTTGGTCCTAAATTGGGAAAAATGTCATTTCATGGTGAAAGAAGGAATTGTCTTAGGGCATAAAGTTTCTGGAAATGGAATTGAGGTCGATAGAGCAAAAATCGAAGCGATATCCAAACTCCCCTATCCTACCACCGTCAAAGCCATTCGCAGCTTTCTAGGTCATGCGGGTTTTTATCGAAGGTTTATTGAAGACTTCTCGAAAATTGCCCGGCCAATGACACAGCTTCTTGTTAAGGATGCCCCTTTTGATTTTTCTAGAGAATGCAAAGAAGCATTCAACCGACTAAAGAAGGATCTTACTCAGGCGCCTATAATGGTCACCCCTGATTGGTCTCAGCCATTCGAAATCATGTGCGATGCTAGTAATTATGTTGTTGGCGCCGTGCTTGGCCAAAGGAAAGAGAAGCATTTTCAACCAATCTACTATGCTAGCAAAACCATGAATATAGCACAAGAAAATTACACAACTACCGAGAAAGAGCTTTTAGCTGTGGTTTTTGCCTTCGACAAGTTCAGGCAATATCTCGTTCTTTCTATGATCGTCGTCTCATGATCACTCCCTGCTTATTTGTTCTCCAAGCAAGATGCAAAACCCCGACTAATTAGGTGGATTCTATTACTTCAAGAATTCGACATTGAAATTCGAGATAAAAAGGGGGCTGAAAATCTTGCTGCCGATCATCTATCACATTTGGAAAACCCTGATCTTAAGAAACTCGATCATACCGAGATTCGCGACTCTTTTCCCGAGGAACGGCTAATGGCAATTAAGGAGATTGAGCCATGGTATGCAGCCTATGCTAATTATCTGTCCAGTAGAGTTTTGCCAAACTACATAACCAAGCAAGATAAGAGGAAATTCTTCACTACGCTAAAACATTACTTCTGGGATGAGCCCTTCCTATTCCGCATATGCCCCGATCAAATCATTCGACGTTGTGTGGCCAGAAGGGAGATTGATCGAGTTCTGAAAGAATGCCATGTGGGACCATCTGGAGGGCATCACGGTGTAAATGTCACGGCACGAAAGGTTTTCGATGCCGGGTTCTACTGGCCTACTATTTTTCGAGACGTTAAGAGATTAGTTCAAACGTGTGATGCATGCCAACGATCGGGAAACATCTCGCGAAGGGATGAATCACCTCTGAATTATATCCAAGTCTGCGAAATATTTGATGTCTGGGGTATAGACTTCATGGGACCCTTTCCATCATCCGGAGGAAATGAATACATTCTCGTAGCTATTGATTATGTTTCTAAATGGGTGGAGGCTCAAGCTCTTAGAACTAATGATGCGAGGGTGGTTATTCATTTTCTTAAAAAGCTCTTCGCACGATTCGGGATCCCCAAGGCATTGATCAGTGATAGGGGAACCCACTTTTGCAATGCTCAAATGGAGAAGGTAATGAAGAAGTACGGTGTTCCACATAGATTTTCTACCGCATATCATCCTCAGACGAATGGACAAGTAGAAAACACAAATAGGGCATTAAAGCGGATACTTGAAAAACGGTCCACCGAATAGAAAAGATTGGGCATTCAAACCGGATGAGGCACTCTGGGCATTCATAATCAAGCTTACAAAACACCTATCGGAACAACCCATTTTCGCTTAGTATATGGGAAGGCGTGCCACCTCCCTATTGAACTTGAGCAAAAAGCATATTAGGCACTTAAGGCCTGTAATACGGATTATTCGAGGCAGGGTAAATAGATTCTTACAGCTTTAAGAATTGGATGAACTAAGGCTGGAAGCATATGAATCGTCGATCACATACAAAGAAAGGGCAAAGAAATGGCATGATCAATGAATACAGAATCCTAAAGATTTTTTGGATGGAGATAAGGTGCTCTTGTATAATTCAAGACTGCGGTTATTTCCGGGAAAACTCAAATCGAGATGGTATGGACCTTTTTCAGTAAAGAAGCAAATGAGCAATGGAGCGGTGGTACTACTAGACCACGATGGGAGGGAATTTACCGTAAATGGACAACGTGTGAAACATTATCAGTTAGATAATAATGACATGGTGAACGATGAAGATATTGTTTTAGAAGAAGGTGACGGTAACGAAGTCACGTAGGGGCACGACTACGAGTCTAGCTACAAGACTCTTAAATAAAGAAAAGCGCTTCGTGGGAGGAAACCCATGCTTAATTGTTTGCTTGTTAGTGTCATATATCTTTTATTGATTGTTTATTCTCATGTTTAAATTTGTAAAAATGCTTTATTTTGTTTTTAACCTCGTCTTAATTGCATATAAAGGTATTTTACATAAAGGATAAGTGTAGGGAGGATTACACACGTTTTCAAAAGAAACGTAAACATGAGAATAGCAATTCATTAAAAGATATATATGTGTGTTTGTTCGAGTCAAATGCTTGTATCGAGTCATAATGAATGTTTTGCAGAAATTTTTCCAGATTCTAAAGATGTAAATTTTCCGAATTGTTTCCAAAAATCGCAGACCAGTTTTTGTCAGGATAACCTGACGGCTTCAGGAAGGAGTAAAAACAACATATTACTTTTTTCTCGTTTTCTGAGCTACTTATAAATTTTTGGAATTTTCCAGGTCTTAATTTTCCAAAAATTCTGTAAACATCTATTCCACAAGCATTATATCCAAGTAGAGTCTTATATATATTATTACCGCCAATTTTATGCGAAGGTTTCGTTTGTTTTCTTCGAACGTGCAGGTTTTATTTATCAAGAAGAAGATACAAAAGATTGGAAGGAGCTTTTCATGAATACATTTTTCTTGGAAAGGATTTAACCACCACTTTACACGGATCCTACGGAGCTAATCAGGGGAGTACTAGTTTCTTTCATTTTTTAATTACCTTCCATTATCATAACTTTGATACTTTCGGGGAACATTGGGGACAATGTTCAGTTTAAGTGTAGGGAGGGAAAATAAAATGGGAACTTTGAAACTATGCTTATCCTTGATTATTTGCTTTGTCCAATTGCATTTGTGTAATAAACCATGAGAAAATGTCGGTTAGGGTAATTTTGGCACCAAATTTGAAATTTTTCATGACATATAGGAGTGGGCCATTAGTCTTAACAAAAGCGTCTCACGGATAAGAAGTTGCATGACTAGCACAAAAACCCTTTACCACTTAAATTCCACCCAAAATGTGAGGATCACCCTTAGATTAGTAGGAATTAAAGCATTCATCTTTAATGCTTAGTGTGTGAACCAGTAGTATATTAGATTCTAGAACTTGTTTTGTGATGCATCCCGAGATCGCTAGTAAGACTACATTTGTGTAGTTAGGAATAACTAAATGATAAGAGGCATTAGGATAACCCTTGTTTGATACCCATAATATAATTACTTCTTCCACCTCGGTTGAGTAATTCCCCCCACACCCTTTGCGTTGTACTCATTTTTAGTACACGATACCCCTAGTTAACCCCTCAGAGCCTATCCTTTTCGCGGTTCTCGTGATTTTTCGGTTTTTCGGAATATCAATGAAGAGCATTGTTTACACCCCACCCCCAAATTTACACCCAAATCGCCTTAGCCTACCTTGTATGCACTCACTTTTAGTGCATTATTGTTATCAACCCAAACCCTTAGTTCAATTATCTAGTTGCTTGCATGAGTTGCTAAGTCGAGTCATATCCTTTGTACACAGTTTTGGGACGATTGGGACTCATGGGAAAAAGTTAAAGTTTATGAAATGACTAGAAAGGAACGTTAAATTCCATTATTTGCGTAATAACGTACCCCAAGTGTTTTGATCTTTTCAATTCGGGTCAAATTAGTGTTAGAGTAATAATAACTCAAGTGTAGGGATGTGCCTATAAATCCCTATCATTTTGATGTTACCGTAGAGGATGGTAGAGTAAAAGTGTATGAAAAAAAAATCGAAAAAAAATAGAAAAAGAGAAAAGAAAAAAAAATAGAGTGTTCAAAAAAAAAAAACAAAAACATACGGGCTACCATCCTACATCTATCATTTAAATTTATGTTTGTTTGTTTCAGTTATCTAGAGTTTAGAGTGTCGAGTCTTGGCTTAGCAACGCCATTCTTCGTATGCTTGTAACATAAAGATTTTTGACTTGCCACCACTAAATAGCATATCCTACCAAACCCTTTATTTCCCTACCGTAAGCCTAACATTACAACCCTTTAAAGACCTCTTTGATAGTCTTTCCTAGGTGCTTACGCGAAAGCGATGGAGGTTTGATCTATTCTCAAGCCTATGGTAATCTATGTACTAGGACCGGTTAATGAGTGTGATGTAGGGCACGTTCGGGCTCCCGCTCCTTTGGCTTAGCCGTCGTTTCTTTGGTCTAACATGTAAAGTCATATGTTTCAATGGTTCGAGAAGATTGAAGGGTAAAATGACAATATAATATATTGTCATAATATATCTTTTTCATTTTTAATAGTTTACCTATTTTCGTTAAAGATTAGTTGAGATTTTTAGGAGTTATTTCATTTCCTTAATTTATTTATAGTCGGGATATTTAGCTTTCTCTTCAAGATTCATCCAGACTATAAATCATTGTAATAGGTTTAGGTTTTTAAAGAAGTGATGAGTTTATAAAAAGAGAGTTTTCTGAAGTCCCGTTGGGCACCCTTGAGGTTTATGAAAATTCCTTTGTTCGTTGTTCTTTGTGTGGTTTCTTTCATTCACAACGGTTCCGCCATCATTTGGTATCGAGCAATGGTTCGGGGAAAAGAAATCACGCAATTTGGAGAAGCCAAATCAAGAGAAACAAAAATAGTTGTTTCACTTCGTCATAATCTGCACAGTAGTGAGATAATTGGCGGCACGCATTCGTTCACCGTTGGATTTCTGTGATTTTTGGGCACGAGGTTCAGGACACATTAATCTACAATCTCACCGTTCGGATTCACGATTGGAGTTCTCTACAGGAGTTATACCGCCGAAGTTGCTATTTTGTTTGGTGAACTTTCTCATATAATGGCTCTTTTACCTCATAATATGTGGGCGTGGACAACCATTTGGTTATGTGACTCGTAGATTCGCCGGACGAGGCAACGATAAAACTAACCAACAAGGATCACGTGTTGTAGAGAATGAAGACCTCATTAAACAAGTGAAGGAACTTTAGACGGATTCCAAAAATCAAGCTGATCAGAGTCACGAACGAGGCAACGGTTACGTGAGTGAGGAAGATGTCACTTCACCTAGATGATCTTATCGAATGTTTGGCATGATGGAACATGATTTTCCATAGAGAAGTTGTGGTATAGAAACGAAGAGGGGTTAGAAAGTTTCAGAGTTCGAGACTTGGAAAGACAAGACTCGAGGACGAGTCTTTTCCAAGAGGAGGAGAATGATGCAGGGCACGTTCGGGCTCCCGCTTTGGCTTAGCGTCGTTTCTTTGGTCTAAGATGTGAAGTCATATGTTTCAATGGTTCGAGAAGATTGAAGGGTAAAATGACAATATAATATATTGTCATAATATATCTTTTTCATTTTTAATAGTTTACCTATTTTCGTTAAAGATTAGTTGAGATTTTTAGGAGTTATTTCATTTCCTTAATTTATTTATAGTCGGGATATTTAGCTTTCTCTTCAAGATTCATCCAGACTATAAATCATTGTAATAGGTTTAGGTTTTTAAAGAAGTGATGAGTTTATAAAAAAAGAGAGTTTTCTCTTGAAGTCCCGGTTGGGCACCCTTTGAGGGTTTATGAAAATTCCTTTGTTCGTTGTTCTTTGTGTGGTTTCTTTCATTCACAACGGTTCCGCCATCATTTGCAACTGATGCAGTTTCTCACGCAATCAAATGGCTCAAGAACAATTGATTAATCAAAGACCAAAACCATAAAGGTTTTCTTGACAAACGTCAAATTTCATAAACTTAATTTAATCAACTCCCTTTTTACAATAACCAAAGACTCCTATAAATATTAATCCTGGCACCACTAAAATAGGAAAGGAAATAAAGCCCAATCAAATAACAATTGGGTAATATTCAATTACTAAAAATAAGCTAAAAATATAATCTCCAACTTTGTGACAATTCTTCATGCACGTGATTATTTGATACCGAATTCGTCAAACGAGTCGTTAAGAAACAAATCCACATTATTAAGCTCATGACCCGTATCCGCATCATTCTCCCCTTCTTCGAAAAAAACTCGTCCTCGAGTTTTGATATGCCTTAAAAACGAACCACCCGGATCGAAAGGAACATCAACGTGATTCCCCTTCATTATTATCATCATAACCTCCATAAACAACTTAACTTTTCCGACCGTATTCATCATTGATCCATTAGAATTAGACATCCGAAGGTTATTCGCCAGGCACATCACCATTTAAATTCTTCACAACTCTCATGTGCATGGCCATATTTTCATTAAGTTGTTCAATAAGCATTACTGGCCCACATGTAATAGTCTCATGCATAGACAACTTAAACCCAACCTTGTATAACTCAAAATTCAAACTTTCCGTAGTTGGCGGCTGAAATATGGGAACCTTCAAATTCGGCAAATCACCAACAGTAGCCACCCCAATGCCGTCTCCACCTAATCTAGCACCACCTTCAACCAGCTTTTGACCGGATAAGTTCCGATCACCATGAATAAACAGAGAATACCATTCCTCGTCCGCGTATTCATCATACACGGGTTGTGAATCATAGATAAAATCGCCATTGGTAAGATACTCCTCGTCCCTAGTGGACTCGTCCCAGACGGGTTCAACCAGTTTCGTTTCCTCCAATGCCGACGATAATACTAATCCCAATCCAGGGACTAGGTGTGGTAGTCGTTCGACTCGATCAACCGCTCCCAATCCAGGGGTAAGCCACGCGAGTCGTTGGGGCTGCTCAACCTCATGATCAAACAGATCCGAAGCACCTCCATCGTTGCCTCGCATCGGCGATTCTACGATTAAGATACCCACTTCCACAACGAACCATTTGAATCAACCTGGCTCTGATACCAACTGATGTAGTTTCTCACGCAATCAAATGGCTCAAGAACAATTGATTAATCAAAGACCAAAACCATAAAGGTTTTCTTGACAAACGTCAAATTTCATAAACTTAATTTAATCAACTCCCTTTTTACAATAACCAAAGACTCCTATAAATATTAATCCTGGCACCACTAAAATAGGAAAGGAAATAAAGCCCAATCAAATAACAATTGGGTAATATTCAATTACTAAAAATAAGCTAAAAATATAATCTCCAACTTTGTGACAATTCTTCATGCACGTGATTATTTGATACCGAATTCGTCAAACGAGTCGTTAAGAAACAAATCCACATTATTAAGCTCATGACCCGTATCCGCATCAGAGTGTTTATCTTCCATTTCCAACTTGGTATATTTCATATACACCCGAGAGAGATGTGAGTATCCAAACACCCCATGTGAGGTTCTAGTATGTAATTTCCGTGCTTATTAATGACTTTTGCGGGGCTTATATGTGTTGTGGACTATTTTAAACCAATGCTTCATGACCCCTAACTTATAAATTAATTGGCTAAAAGCACATTTGCTTGAGGACAAGCAAATACCAACTGTAGGGATATTTGATAAGGTTATAAACCCTAAACCCTAAACCCTAAACCCTTATTTGATCACTTTTATATCCGTTATTACTTAATATCGTTCCTTTTCACTTTTTAGGTCTCTTGAAGGCAAATTGCTGTAATGGCACTTATTTGGACGAAAAGGCACGGATATACGAAGAAAATGGCCAAAGTCAAGAAATCGAGACACTCAAGCTGCTGAAATATAAGGTGACGGCGTCACTGCTTAACTGCGACGCCGTCGGAGCATTTTGTGACGGGACAGAAGCCAAATTTCTTATTTTCAAGTGACGGTGTCAAGCTTTAAAAGAGTAGGCCATCACAACTCAGACGGCCTAGATTTGATCCAGACGGCATCATAAGCTGAAGAGGACGGCGTCACAAGCACAAGGTGACGCCGTCGCAAGACTAACGTGGCCAAGACGAAACCCTAATGACGGCGACCCGACGGCGTCACAAATCATAAGGTGACGCCGTCGCATTTGTAATCTTATATATAGAATCCGAATTTTTCAGTATTTGTGGGTAGTCTTTTGGAGTAAAAACCTAAACCGAACCAAGGCTGTCTTGTACAGTATTTTAGGGTTCCAAACCCTATCTTACATCAAGATAAGTATTTTACTTCATTAATTCAATTATGTCTTTGATTATTTGTGTGTATGCTTGCATGTTCTCCATGTCTGGCTAATTTACTTGTGTGTTTGCTTAGGGAATATAAAACTTAATTATTGAATATTGATTGGTTGTCTCTTATCTTAATTGTTAATGATCTAGTAATGCGATAGGTCATTCGTTGTGTAGTTAATGCTTGATTAATCTTTGTGAACCTTATACTATGACACCTAGAGTAGTTGTAGGCTAAACCACCCAAAGAGTGCCTTAGAGTTAGAGTGTATAAATCCTAGAGATTTTGTAGACGAGACCCTTTGGTAAGTTCAAAGAGTTAGGGATAAACGCATACCCTACGACTTTAGACACACAACGCGATTAAGAATAAGGACGTGACAATTCAACCAACAATAGGAGATAATTAAGGAGTAATAAAACCTAAGTAAACACATTTTTAAACTATCATACGAGCACACAATAATTAGACATAGACTACCTACACCTAGATTAGATAATTAGATAAGTAGAGTAATCGGTAGAAATACCAAACCCCCAAATCCAAACCCCGAGATTCGTACCTTTCCATTTCCTAAAAAACATAAAAAGATAAAAAAATAATCTTCCTCAACCCCAACCTTAGCGTAGTAACTTCTCACTAGCATTCCTATTCCCCTAGAGAACGATATCAATACCCGTGGCTTACCCTAATACTATACTACAACGATTAGGTTCACTGCCTAGGGTGTTATAAAACTTGCTCGAAGAAAAGGAAGTTCCTTTGACCCCGAACGACGCGTGTAGCGTTATCAAAGAACCTCATGGTTCTGTTACACTGCTCCTGAACCCATATCTCAAACCCCAGTGAGCTCATCAAGCTCAGATCCCAAACCACAAAATAAGTGGACAAGATTTCAAGACATTGAGCTTTTGAACATCATTGGAGAGCCCACTGAAGGAATGCTCACTAGGAGCATGGCTACTAAGTTATCAACAACTTTAGCTAATGAGTGTCTATATGCAGACTTTCTCTCAGAATTTAAGCCCAAAAGTGTCTTAGAGGCTTTGAAACATCTAAGCTGGGTTCAGGCTATGCAATAAGAACTTCATCAGTTTGATAGAAATAAAGTCATGACACTGATCAAATGTCCCAAAGATGTCATAGTTATAGGGATGAAGTGGGTTTTCAGAAATAAAACTGATGAAAATGGCACTGTCATCAAAAACAAGGCCAGACTTGTAGCGAAAGGATACAATCAATAGGAAGGCATTGACTATGATGAGACATTTTCTCCTGTTGCTAGAATGGAAGCCATCAGGATCTTCCTTGCATATCCAACATACATGAACTTCAAAATTTACCAAATGGATGTCAAAAGTTCCTTCCTGAATGGTAAACTTAAGGAAGATGTTTATGTTCAGCAAGCCCGAGGCTTTGAAAGTAGTGAGTACCCTGACTATGTCTGCAAGCTTGACAAAGCCCTTTATGGACTAAAGCAAGCTCCAGAGTGTTGGGTCTATTATAGATTTGATGATACAAAACAAGAAGAATGAAACATGAAGGACTAAAAGTGACAAGAAGGGAAACTACAAAAAGATGGAGGATTTGGAAGATTCTAGAAGATATGCTTAAAAGAATATTTAGTTTCCTAATTGTATTATGATTCCTCTTGTAAACCCTAGATGTCTCTAGTATATAAAGAGACATAGGGTCATTAGTTTTATAGTACGTACAAGATGTAGACGTCTAAAGGTGTGTGTGTGGGAACCTAGGCGTAGGGATTGGGAAAACGCCTAGGGTTTAGTTAGTTAGTGTTAGATCAAGTCTTTGATCTTTATTATAGTTAGTTAGTTAGTTTATGATAATGAAAAATCTTATTCATAATAATATTGATTCTATGTTTGAATATTCCGCTTTTCTTATTATGTGTTCCTAGATATATTATTAGACCTCGTCTAAGAGCTTACAACGATCTTCACATGTGGTATCAAAGCCTGGGGCTCGTGATATCTAGGGATCTACAAGGTTTTCTTGAAGAAGAAAGAAGAAAAATTTGAAGCTGTAAAAAATTCGTAATACTTCTGCAGCACAGTTTTCCAGAGGGCATAACTTTTTAATGAACCGTTGGATCGGGCTAAAATTCGAACTGGAGCTTCTTGGTATATCTATCTTTAATATCATCGAAGGGATTGTCAATCGGAGCTCTCAATCAAAAGTTATAAGCAGTCGAAGTCTGCTGCAGAAAAATTCGTAAGGTTACAACAGCACTGTTTTGTAACGATCATAACTTTTTCGTTAACCGTCGGATCGTAACGAAATTTTGGGTGGATGTTCTCTATATATCAATCTAACTTTCCACCGGAGGGATCTTCCATCTGAGCTTTTATGTGAAAGTACTGCTGTGTATTTTCAAAGTACTGCTGCACGTTTTGGTTAAAGTACTGTTCGACCCCGAAAGTACTGCTTGGACGCGAAAGTACGGCTTGGAATTCTAAAGTACTGCTGATTTATGAAAAGTACTGCTTATGCTTCAAAGTACTGCTGGTCTCCTTATGAAAGTGCTGCACGTTTAGATGAAAGTACTGTTGCAAAGTACTGTTTCAAGGTACTGCAGATTTTATTAGAAAGTACTGTTCGAGTTCTTATTAAGGTACTGCTTCGACGAAGATGAAAGTACTGCTGGTCGAATTTTTTTTAAAGTACTGCGCTTTAATGAAAGTACTGTTAATTCAAAGTACTGCTGCTGCGTTTCCTTCTCAAAGTGCAGTTTATACGAAAGTACTGCAGTTTATATGAAAGTACTGCTCCTTCCCAAAGTACTGCTCATGGTTTATTACGAGAAGATTTGAATTTAAGGGGAAGTTGAGCATATTAATTGTTATAGTTTTTGGACGACACACACACAGGTTATTGTTCACACACACAAAGAGTTTGGTTATTTGTTCTTAAAAGGATTTAAAAAGGCTAGTTTTGGAGATTTATTGAAGAATTGATTACGAAGAGGATTATTTATCACTTATTTGAAGGTGAAGTGGAATTACTTAGTTTGTGTTCTTATCATATAGCTTGTTGAATCTAGCAATGTGTGATTTTTCTTATGATGCTCTATGCACACATTGGCTATCACTTGAAGGAGTTACATTGTAGTGCTCAGTGTCTCATACTAGTTGAGGATTCTTTTCAAGGGATTGCGGTCTACTTATATTTGGTTCGTATAAGTATGGAGTTCCGTGGATAGTAAAAGATTTAAGACACAAGTTTGGGAAATTCTACTTCTTCATCAAGTTCGTTATATTTGGTTTTCTTCACAAGTGATCATTACATGGAGCCTACAGATTTTGAAGAATCATTGATATACATGCATCACTCAAGGGGAAGTGTTTGATTTTTACTATTGTTGATCATTATTACTACTGCTAGTTGAAGTTTTCTACTGTTTTGGATCCATTTTTCTTATGATGCGTAATGGTGGGTGATTTAAAGCATTGGAAGTCTTAGATTGTAAGTATGATATTGGTTCGTGGTGGTCAAGATCATTATTTGCATATGTTCCCTATTTAGATAATAACAAAAAGGGGAAGAGATGTTTGAGTGACATGTTCAAGTCAAGGGGAAGCTTGGAAGACAAGATTGTTTCATTCATGGTGAGATTTAATTATCTCAACTTCTGCTACTTCGTCTAGGGAAGTTCGTACAAGAATTGTGTTTGTTTTGTCATCATCAAATAGGGGAAGATTGTTGGGTCTATTATAGATTTGATGATACAAAACAAGAAGAATGAAACATGAAGGACTAAAAGTGACAAGAAGGGAAACTACAAAAAGATGGAGGATTTGGAAGATTCTAGAAGATATGCTTAAAAGAATATTTAGTTTCCTAATTGTATTATGATTCCTCTTGTAAACCCTAGATGTCTCTAGTATATAAAGAGACATAGGGTCATTAGTTTTATAGTACGTACAAGATGTAGACGTCTAAAGGTGTGTGTGTGTGTGTCCTAGGCGTATAGTCTTGTAAACGCCTAGGTTATTAGTTTAGTTAGTAGACGTGTTCCTATAAACGTCTATATAAGAGTATTAGTTAATGGTGATGAAAACCTTGTTCAATAACAAAGTATTGTTTTGATTATTCCGCTGCGTATTATGTTTATTTTCTTTGTTATTGATCCCTAGCTGAGCTTATAAACGATCTTCTCACAGAGCATGGTATGAAACACTCTCAACCTTTGTTAGGTCACCATATTGTAACACAAGCATCAATATGTAAGAAATATAGATGAGATGTAGAGCGGATGAACACAAACACAAAACACATGATAGAATAGTAAATTTTATGCATAGGAATTAAGTGTAAAGTGAACAACCAACTTTCAAATGAAGGTTTACATGACTATTTATAGGAGAAGGGACTAGGGCAATACTACAAGTCCCTTTCCTTCCTTATTGGATATGGGCAAAGGCTTATGGGCTTTCTACATAAGCCTTGCCATTAACACTAACATAAAAGCCTAATTAAGCAACTTATTACATGTTAATTACAAACACTTGAAATATAGTTTAGGAGTGATTCCAACAATCTCCCCCTAAGTGTTGGTAATTAATGACTTAAGTAATCTTGAAACGTTGTAGGTGCTGATGTAATAGTTGCTTTGACGTCTTCTGACATTCTTCTTTCTTGTGAGAAGAAGTGCCTCAATTCTAACAATCTCCCAGTGTGAGGATCTTGTTTTTCTTTGAAGTTTTCAGCATTGACGTCTTCATTTATCTTTTTTCTTTGTTATGGTATGGATATGGTGATGTTATGTTGTGGTAATCCGCATCAGGTCCGCTTCACTGCTCAGGTGTCTACACGTCCTTCTCCAACATGCTCACACACTCTTTGACGTTGGATTTCAGTGTTGATGTAGTTCTCTTTATTCTTTGAACTTTGTAGATTCTTTGGCGAAGAATCATTTTGACTTTTGTGTTGCCTTTCGAGAGAACTTCAATTTGTGGTGTTGTTGGTATGAGCATGTGGAGAATCAGCACGATCATCTCCCAGGAGCATCCATAAGAAGAAAACATAAGAATTGGTTAGTGATAAACACCAATCGATCATTGTGGTCGTTTCTTAGAGAATTGACCACTCGATTGTTCTTAATGAATGTCTTGATTCCATTCACCTTGGTGGGCGAATCAGCCGTCCGAATCCCATAAGGGGCGATTGGCATTACATTGAACAAGTTCAAGTAATGACCCACATCTTCAGGTTGGATTCTTGAAAGGAATATCCTTAGCGAGATTTCCAAAGTTACAAGTTCGAACCGGCGTGTTAACAGCATAGTGTTAAAACACATCTCTAATTCTAGCAAAGGCTGTTCCTGAACTGGAGTCCCTCAAGTAGGATAACAAGATGTACCGAAGTACACCTACAGTTCAGGTGAGTCTCTGAGGTACACCGAAGCATCACCCCATGACTGTAGACCGTTTGAGACAACACTAAGCGTAACTCACAAGGAGTTACCCAAGTAACCTGCTGTCGGGCTGTTTGATGTTGACCACTGGCAGAGTTTCCATTCAATCGAGGATCACAGTTGTGAACCCTCATAAATGTTCTCGTGATTGCTAAGATATGTAGGACTCTAGAATTGTATCACTTGCGTCCTTATTGTTGAATGACAAGTGATGAAATGTCAAGTGTTCCTAAGAGATCTTTTGATGAATCTCGTGGCTCTAAACTCAATAGTGCACTTTGGTTTTCCTAAGCGAAGACTAGGGAGAGGGTCTCCTTCTTCAATACCGACAATCTCTAAGAGAAAGCCGATAGTTTACGTAGGGTTCCCTGTGAGAATGAAACAAGCTTCTGTTGAGAGAAACTTGAGTGGCTAAGAAGGTTTAGTGCATGCGTCCTTTGGATCCATGACGACTTTGATCTTCAATACGGTGTCATCTAGTGACATCCATAGCATATGTATTGAACCGATTGCGCGCCCTAAGTTGAACAATTTGGAGGGCTATTTCTTTTCACCCTTTTCTTTACTTTTCTTTTTAATTCTTCAACTCCTTCTTTCTCCGATTTTCATTTTCTCCTTTTTATAATCATACCTAAGGATTTCTAAGTTATAACTATTGGTGGTGTCCTTGGGTAGATCCCTCCGGCTCTGGCGGATCATAGGACGGTTATTCCTAACTTTAGTCACCTTATAACTCCATGACTAACCTATGTTGCCATAAAACCATTTTCTTGATGTTAGTATTTAGAAAATCCAGTTATTAAAGTTTCGGTCACCTCAAGTATATGTAATCATTAGAAAGCTCGTAGTCGTAGTTATTTAATGTTAGTTAGTATTTAGTTAAGTAACACCGTGGAGGACGGACGGGTCTTTACCCACTGTATGCCTGATCCACAGCCCGTAGGAGGCGTTTTGTGTAAGATACTATAAATACCCTGATAACGCCTAAAATGGACATGTTTTTAGTAGCGTTATTGTTGGTTTTGTGCATGATAATCGGCTATATTTACTCATAACTGTTGCAAAAGTGCAAAAGATGCGTATTGTGTATGTATATGTAGCAAGGTATCACGAATGATGAAGAAATGAAGTTTTTATGCACATTTGGAAGATTCTCGAGGAAGGAAGTCGAGCTAGGAAGCTTTTGGATTCAATGATTGGGAAGCACAATGATTTCTAAGTATCTACAACAAGGAAAGATCAAGTTTTGCCTTGGAAATCATCAGCGAGAGCGAAGAATGAAGCGTATAACAAGAAAGTCAACAAAAAGTCAAATCAGCAACACCCAGCCGTTCGGTCGTAACCCGTAACCGGATCCGGCTGGGCATTTGGTCAAAACGCAACCGATCCGGTTGCCATCGTAACCGATCCGGTTGCATGCACTGCAATTACACAAAGTTGCATTTATTGTTGCCTTAACTCCCCATAATCATTGGAGGCCGATCATTTCTTGATATTTACTTGTTGGGAACGTTTTTGGTCAGTTGAGCAAGCATATTTGGCTATATAATGAACCTAGTCCTATTTTACTAGGTTTGACACAACCAAAAATTTTATTAGTTTACACCTAAACTAATACCAACCATATTATTCAGCCCAAAAGCTTGGTTCTTACTGAAAAACGTCCAAGAGCAAGGAGGGAACAATTCTCACCCATAGTTTTGGTAGTTTGGAGTTTTACGGTGAATCTAGGTGATTGGAGGCGCGTGGTTGCTACAATCCACGATTTATAATTCTTGTAATCACAAAATTTTAGGTATTCTATGAACTTTGTTATGGAATTCTATTCTCTTGAATTATTGGAATTACTTTGTTATGATTTGTGTTTAGTTATTATTATTATCATGGAGTAGTTTTGGGATATACTTGTGTGTTGGGATGTAGTTAATCATATTAGTGTTCTCAAAATGTGATGCATGTATATATGATCTTGTTTAAATGAGTTTGTTGGAAAAATACTAGTCTTGGTTTGATTTGTTGATAAAACATGTTTTAAAAAAAAAGGACTGAAAGGATTTCTCTTGTGTTTTATTCCAAAAAGTTGAGTGACAAACTAGTATGGGGATATGGTGATTGACAACCACCATGTTTGCTTACTAAAACAAGACTAGGAACATTTTCATCACAAAAGGGTCGAAAGATTCGTAAGAACAAATTTAATAAGAACATGTTGCAAACAAATGGAATTTCTAAAGGATAATCATTAGGATAAGGACCGAAAGGATTACCTATATGTTTTTGTTCTTAGAATGATTTTTACAAACATATACCATGGTTGGGGGATCATTTGCTTATGATTTGTGCATCACATCAAGAGTATACACCAAACCATCATGAATACTATTTATGATTGACTATAGACTACACACAAATATATATATTTCTTATTATTGAATTTCACTATAACATAATTATTTGAGGAAGCCTTGACAAGCTTTCTTGTTGGAATCTTTTCATACAAAAACAGTTTCAAACACAAAATCCCTTGGGACGATCTCGACTTACCAAACTTTGCTATCACGGACGAGTATACTTGCTCGTATGTGTTAATAGATTAGACGGTTAAATCATGTTTATAAATTTTTTAAAACTTGCACCACGGTAGCACATCAAGTTTTTGGCATACGCCGGGATTTTCTTTGATTTTTTGTAAAATTGGTAGTATTGGAATTGAATTTGTTGAAAAGTAAAAAAAAGAAAGAAGTTTTGGTTAAAAGCTGACCGATTCGGTTGCTCTGCAACCGAATCCGGTTAGAGTTTCTGTGTAAAATTTTTTATTTTCGATTTCATGGTTCTAGTTTACTTAGTTATTTGTGTTATAGTTCCTAGAGTAATTCTTGTCATTTTAGATTTTATTTGTAGATTATGTCTTGTAGTTTAATGATTTCTTAGATTTATTTATATTTTCTTTACATTTGTTATTTATTAGTTAATTAAGTTTTAGATTAATTTCAGTTTTAATCTTAATGATTAGATAGTAATTTTTCAGTTATATGTTTAATTATCTTAATGGTAGATTTTAATTGGTAGTTAATTTAGTTTTTAGTTTAATGGTTTTATTATTAAGTTTTGGTTTATGAAGAGTTTTTATTAAATTAGAGTTTAGTACATCTTAATGATTCCTTAATTGCAATTAAAATTCTGTTTTTAATATTAAAAAAAAATTGATCAAACCGATCGGTTGCAACCCTTAACCGGATCGGTTCGATTACTTGGTCTAGTTATTTCAATCAACCGATTTGGTTGGTGAGCCAACCGGATCCGGTTAGGAGTTTCGGGTAATTTTTATGATTTTTAGATTTTGAGTTTTAACTTATGTTTTTAGTTTTGTTGAGTATCTTAACTTGTTTAGTATATGTTTCTATAGATTGTTCTTGTTTTTACTAACTCTAACGCTAATGATTCGGATTTTGTTTTGTTTTGTTTTGTTTAGTTAGTTAGTATGGATAGTTTGAGTGGAATCTCGGAATACCTTCGTACTTTGGATGAAATGTTCAAGGATACCGGAAGTTCACTAGAAAAGATTGGAGGTATCTTGGAAGAGAGTAAGAAAGATTTGGGGATTGATATGGTTAATATGGAGGAAACGGGTGAAAACAAGGTTCAACTTCCCAAGAAGGGAAGGGTCGTAGTATTCACACAAGCACCTTTAACGGTGTATGATTCGCCACTAATGAGGTTTGGAACGCCATGTAGCGTAGAAGGAGTAAGTACTTGGGACGCGCAACTTAATATGGCTTATGGAGAAAACTACATTTTGGAGAAGATTCATGATGAAATTGGTCATGTACGTTTGGACTATGAAGCATATGGAAGAAGGATGGTCAAAAATCTTAAGGTCAATATTCATGGACACATTTTTGAAACAGATTTTGTTGTGTTAGAAGAAGGGAATGCGGATGAACCAAATGTATGTTTTGGTCGAGACTTTCTTGTCACGACCAAGTGCCAAGTTGATTTTGCAATGGAAGAAATAAGGATTAATATAACTGATTTGGAAGAAGGAAAAGGAGTGAAAGAGATGCTAGTGGAAGTTTGTGCAAACATGGAAGAGAAAGATGTGGAAGTAGTTAAAATGGGGAAAGAAAATCGGAAGAAAACTTCATCAAACAAACTAACCCCAACAACAACCACCAAAAATGATTACACAGCATCATCACCTACCACTACAAACACTTTTAAACCCTTAACCGACAAACAAAATGAAGCTATTTTAGAAAACCTAGAACAAAAGTTTCTTGAGCTTAATGAAAAGAAACCGGTGATAGAGGTACTCCAAGATTACGTCTTTTACCGTAAAAAGTTGGACGCGGTGATGCTAGTGAGGGCTAGGTTGGAAGATAAGAATCTCACGGAGGAAGAGAGAGATCGAATTTTGTTTAGAGGCATGCCACGGAAGGAAAAGGATCCGGGTAATTTTGTGTTGCCGATAAAAGTGAATGGGACTACACCAGTTTATGCTTTAGCCGATACGGGGTCAAGTGTTAATGTGATGCCCTATCCATTGTTTATGACTTTACGCCTAAGTAATCCGCAACCTAATCATTCGAAGCTTACTATGGCGGATAATTCTCAAGCCAAAGCAATGGGCGAGGTGAAGAATGTGAGACTACAAATTGGCTATCAACCGTATTTGGCCGATTTTCTTGTCCTAGATATTCCGGTGGACAAGAGTTTACCACTACTATTGGGGAGACCATTTCTACGAACTTGTGGTGCAATTATAGACATGGGAAGAGGCACAATGACTATTGATGATGGGATTTCAAGGCAAACATACTATCCGAAATCAAGAGGACCAACTTTGGAATTTATGGAGGAGTTAGAATGGATGGAAGCAAATGCTGATTTGACGTGTTTTGAAGTGGGACGTGATAACCAAGGAAACCTAGTGTATGGACCGTTAGCTCTGCCTTATTTTGATATAGAGGACGAAATGGAACGTGCATTAGCGGTGGAAGCTTTCTATAACCCATTCAAGAACATACTAGTTTACAAGAAGTTGACCGACTTTTTAGGTTCTTTACCGGTGCAACTTAAGAATTTGGAGTGGAGACCCGAGGGGTCGGGGACTTACAAGAGGCAAACTGGAGATGGAGAATGGCATGTTAAGTTCGATATACTTTGTCCGGACGGAAGAAGATTCATGAGAAAGTTCAAAACTTTTGAAACATACCGTGAGTTAACCGGAAAAGTTCAAAGTGAGGACATCCTAAGACAAGAGTATTTCGAGGAATTCTAAGGAGAAGACAAGGGACCATAATAAACAAGCAATTATTTGCTTGAATTTCATGAACTATTTTTTTATTTGATTCATTTAGGATTTTTGTTTCTCATTTTATTTTTATTTTTATTTTATGATTGAGGTAATTTGGTTAATGCATTATGACTATGAGTTTTGAGTTGAGTTTGGTTTAGTTCATTAGTATGATGATTTGAGTTTTTAAGATTGGATGATTGTTGAAACTTCCTAATGGTAGATGGTGTGTTTTTAAGAGTAATAGATGCCACCTTATTGATTAGAACTTATGATTGAAGAGTATAGGTCTTATTAAGTTAAGTTCTTAGATGATGAATGTGTGATGATTTGAGGTTTGGAAAGCGAATTTAGAGTAATTCAAGGATGTAGAAATCATTGAGGATGATAGAATGCGATTTAGGAGTGGATTGGACTTAGAAATTCGAGTGAATTAGGGATTTAAAGGCAAAAGCCTTATGCAGATTGCATAACCGATCCGGTTGCGCAGTGCAACCGAACGGTTGGATTTGGCCAAAGGAGTAACCGATTCGGTTTCTCTTAAATCGAATCTGGTTACGGTTTCTGTGTTGGAAATTTTTGAAATTTTGAAGTGGATCTTAGAGGGTTCCATGAACCTTCTTGTTTGTTCTAACACTCTTATATGGTCTTATATTTGTGATTTCTACAGAGAATTGTTGTAGGTAGCTCAAGCTCGGAGCCGGTTCCAATGAACCCGATTGTTACGAAGTTTTGTCAAAGGAACGAGAAGAAGAAAGTCAAGTATAGCTTGAAGACGGAAGCAAATGCCAACTTAAAGTTCAAAGATCTCACCGACGGGGAGAAGCATGCTTTTCGGGAAAGGTTATCGAAAATGCAAAATAGGACATGTTTGGTTCCGAGGGTGATTGATTGGGATTTGTTTGCGGAGTGTGATTGTGAAGATGAGTTGAGAGGAATGATGCGGACATCTTATGTGTATCCAGCGGACGGGGATTCGTTCAATGATTTGTCATGGGAAAGAGCATTTAGCATCAATGAAGAGGTATATCAAGAATGGTGTATGGAGTTCTTTTCAACCATGTATTTTGAAAGAAAGGTGAATGTTCGGAACTTGATGAAGGAAGTTTGTGTTTGGTTTAGGCTTTGTGGAAGGGATCATGCTTACAATTTGCTGGCTTTTAGCGTGGCTCTTGGTTTGTATAAGCCACATGAGGTTAATCATCGATTATTTGAAGCTCACTTTTCGAGGCTTCGAAGGTTTGAAAAAGACTTTCCTAGTATTCCCAGCTATTGGAATCGAGTGGGAGATCCTTCTTGCACTAGGAGGAATGCCGCGACCCTTAGGAATCCATTAATGAGGATACTTCACAAATTGATAGTTACTGGGCCGTTTAATAGGTTTGGAAGTAGGGACAAATGTCAGAAACCGAACTTATGGGTTATGATGTTATTGGAGGAAACTAAGGACGGTAATGCAGTTTGGCAGATAGCCGAGTATTTGTCTAGGAGGGCCCCGGGAATCAAGAGCAATAGCAACATTTGTGGAGGAAATTTTGTGACAAGGTTGGCGAAGAATCTTGGGTATTATGTTGATGAGGAATTGGCTAAGTGTGGAGAACCAATGTATAGTGAGATGTGGAAAGCACATAGTTTTGGAAATGCTTTGAATAGGATATTGAAAACCATGGGGTTATGGGTTGAACCTCAACCACAAAAACAACCACCACAACAGCAAGAGAGTATACCAATGGAGAACGTGCAAACGGGTACGTCCAGTAGTTTTGATTCAGGTTGGGGAGAGTGGAACCAACATTTAAATGAGATTCAATGTAGGGATGTGTGGAGAGACTCGATGATGTTAAGAAACAACTACATCAATGATTATTCTATGCCTATTTTTCAACACATGGCTCGTGAAGCCGATTACGAGTTGCCACCCTACAATCCACCCAATGTTCCACCATATCCTTTTCCTTACACTTCTTATCCTGGACCCTATCCGTATCCATATCCTGGATACGCACCATTTCCTGATCCAGTGCCCGCATATGGTCGATTACCTGAGGTTGGTGGAGCAAGCTACGATGTTGGAGGATCGTCATCAGGAGTTGGAGGAAAGAAGAAGAAGAGGAGAGTTCGTTCGGAGATTATAGATGAGAACTACGTAATCGAGAGTGATGATGATGAAGAAGGAGACGAGATGAGCGAGGACGACGAGTAATTGTGGATCATTCATGATTTATGGTTTCATAGACATTGGTTATGATGTGTTAAACAATATTATCTCTATATCTTTAACTATTTCTTTAGGATGCTTAACATATTTTGCTTGGTTTTATCTTGTTTTTAGTAGCTTTTGTTTTGGATTGTTTTGTTTTGTTTTGTGTATTGTGTGTTGCAGTTTTTGTTTGCAGGATGGATGTGTTGGAAGTTTATTGATGGTCAAATATTTGGAGTTGGATAACTCACATAATTTCTTATGACCCAATATGCGTGTTGCATATTCTATCCCGTGGTATCTTTTAACTATTTCTTTTTCCTATTTTCTTTACTTTGAAGTTTATTTTTATTACATTGAGGACAATGCAAAACTTAAGTATGGGGGAGGTAAGAAAATAGAAAAAATGATACGTATTTTTAATTTTTAGATAACTTTTGGATGCAAGTGATTAGAAGGAATTCGCCCTTGATGGTCTAGTTGTTTTCACGCATTATTGATAAATATTAAAAAAAAATAACTTGGGAATTTCAATGGTAAAATGAGGTTTTTGAAAATTTTTGGATTTGAACCAAATTACGGAAGTAATTCATTTTGGATTCGATAGCATTTTCTAGCATGCATAATAGCCTTTTTCCACTTAATTGTGAGGTTTCTTTTTGTATAAAACACATCTTTTGTTTTATATTTGCTATGAGTGTGCCGGTGATTATGTCGATTCTAGAACTTGTACTAGTTATGCATTACGGTTAAAATCACTCTCGAGTGATATAAATTTGTTCAAGTGATAAGAGGCATCGTAGGATTTAACCCAAATGGCCTTCCGTTTACATCTAATGATATATTAGCTAGCCACATCGGTTAGTTAACCACCTTTATATGGACCCATTTGTTAGTGCTCATCTTTAGCACTAGATACCCTTAGTACACCCTCTGAGCCTATCTTTTCATTTGTTACATCCAGAAAAATACAAAAATATTTTACACTTTAAACTTTAGCCAACCCTTGTCATGTCTATTGGTTTGTTGCTAGTTGTTTGGAATGTTAGATTGTTTTTGATGATTATGAAGAAGCTACACTTTGTTCATAGTGTGTACCATTTTCCATCAATGATGAAAGAGACGTCTTTCTCGATTTTTTTGTAGTCTATGCTTACACTAAGTGTGGGGGAACTTTGTTATGAAGAAAAAAATGGTTATAGCCAATGAGCTATATGAAGGATATTGATTAGCCAATGAGCTAAATTGAGTTATACATATTTGCAGAGATCGATATTTGAAGAGGTGAAATAATCATTTACGGGATTGTGGTTTGTATTATGGCTAGCAACATGGAGGTTTAGACTTGATTTTATTTTCTTTTAACACCAATTTCATAAACCATCCCATGCCTTATCCATACCCTTTATGAACCCTTAGCCTTAACGATATAACCCGAAAAAAGCCCTCTTTGATGAATTTACTTTCTTTGTTTTGATACTTGTACAAGCTTATGGTAAAAAGCATTGATCATGAATAGGCATTAAGTGATTTACATATACCCACCAATATATGAGTGTTGAGTGAATTCTTAAAATCATTCGTGAGGTGTTCTAGTTATGTTATCTAAAGTGTTTGGTTCATTTTTAAAAGTTTTCACATATTAAAAGCAAAACAATGATTATCTCTTTTGGGATGATTGTTACATTTTTGGAACCATGGTGTCAAGACCATTGAAATCAATCTTTGCAAATGTTAGACCTACTCGAGGGCGAGTAGAACTTAAGTGTAGGGGAATTTGATAACGCCTAAAATGAACATGTTTTTAGTAGCGTTATTGTTGGTTTTGTGCATGATAATCGGCTATATTTACTCATAACTGTTGCAAAAGTGCAAAAGATGCGTATTGTGTATGTATATGTAGCCAGGTATCACGAATGATGAAGAAATGAAGTTTTTATGCACATTTGGAAGATTCTCAAGGAAGGAAGTCGAGCTAGGAAGCTTTTGGATTCAATGATTGGGAAGCACAATGATTTCTAAGTATCTACAGCAAGGAAAGATCAAGTTTTGCTTTGGAAATCATCAGCGAGAGCGAAGAATGAAGCGTATAACAAGAAAGTCAACAAAAAGTCAAATCAGCAACACCCAGCCGTTCGGTCGTAACCCGTAACCGGATCCGGCTGGGCATTTGGTTAAAACGCAACCGATATGGTTGCCATCGTAACCGATCCGGTTGCATGCACTGCAGTTACACAAAGTTGCATTTATTGTTGCCTTAACTCCCCATAATCATTGGAGGCCGATCATTTCTTGATATTTACTTGTTGGGAACGTTTTTGGTCAGTTGAGCAAGCATATTTGGCTATATAATGAACCTAGTCCTAGTTTACTAGGTGTGACACAACCAAAAATTGTATTAGTTTACACCTAAACTAATACCAACCATATTATTCAGCCCAAAAGCTTGGTTCTTACTGAAAAATGTCCAGGAGCAAGGAGGGAACAATTCTCACCCATAGTTTTGGTAGTTTGGAGTTTTACGGTGAATCTAGGTGTGTGGAGGCGCGTGGTTGCTACAATCCACGATTTCTAATTCTTGTAATCACAAAAGTTTAGATATTCTATGAACTTTGTTATGGAATTCTATTATCTTGAATTATTGGAATTACTTTGTTATGATTTGTGTTTAGTTATTATTATTATCATGGAGTAGTTTTGGGATATACTTGTGTGTTCGGATGTAGTTAATCATATTAGTGTTCTCAAAATGTGATGCATGTATATATGATCTTGTTTAAATGAGTTTGTTGGAAAAATACTAGTCTTGGTTTGATTTGTTGATAAAACATGTTTTAAGAAAAAGGACCGAAAGGATTTCTCTTGTGTTTTATTCCAAAAAGTTGAGTCACAAACTAGTATGGGGATATGGTGATTGACAACCACCATGTTTGCTTATTAAAACAAGACTAGGAACATTTTCATCACGAAAGGGTCGAAAGATTCGTAAGAACAAATTTAATAAGAACATGTTGCAAACAAATGGAATTTTTAAAGGATAATAATTAGGATAAGGACCGAAAGGATTACCTATATGTTTTTGTTCTTAGAATGATTTTTACAAACATATACCATGGTTGGGGGATAATTTGCTTATGATTTGTGCATCACATCAAGAGTATACACCAAACCTTCATGAATACTATTTATGATTGACTATAGACTACACACAAATATATATATTTCTTATTATTGAATTTCACTATAACATAATTATTTTAGGAAGCCTTGACAAGCTTTCTTGTTGGAATCTTTTCATACAAAAATAGTTTCAAACACAAAATCCCTTGGGACGATCTCGACTTACCAAACTTTGCTATCACGGACGAGTATACTTGCTCGTATGTGTTAATAGATTAGACGGTTAAATCGTGTTTATAAATTTTTAAAACTTGCACCACACGTAGCACATCATACCCTCTACCTCCCAAGGTAGAGGGTTGGAGCTCATAATAAGATTTTTCTTTCTCTCTCTAAGTTCCCTAAACCTCTAAACTTTCTCTTTCTAAAACCTTAAGTTATACGCCTATATACATCATGTGTTGATGTGTTTACGAAACCAATATGTTACAAATGGTATCAAGAGCCATGGTTTGATCATCTCTCTTACATGTTCTTGGATTTCTAGTGGTTTTATATAGTTTTTGGGTTTGAAAAGGTTTAGTGGTATTTGCATCATTTGGATCATTTCTAGTGTTAAAGTTTGGATTTTGATTCTACTTTCATGTTTAGAATCATTATAAGTGTTTAGTTTTTGATTTGGAAGGCTTGAATCTGCGTGGTTGGGTTGGTTTTGGATTGAAAAGTGTTGTTTTTGAATATTTCTATCTAGCGACTTGTGTCTCGTACTTGAGTTCTTCGTAGCGATTTGTCTTTAGATTTTTAGCGACTTGTCTGTGTTGTGTGAAGCGACTTGTGCACTAAGCGATTTGTCTTTTGAGACAAAACGACAAAAACGACAAAAGTAGTGGACGTACTATTTTGTCTTGCGATTTGTCCCTAGCGACTTGTCCATCTAGCGAGTTGTTACTCTAGCAACTTCTGTGTCTAGCGATTTGTCACTAGCGATTTGTGTCACTAGCGGCTTGTTCTTCTAGCGAGTTGTCACTTTAGCAACTTGTGTGCCTAGCAACCTGTTACTAGCGATTTGTCTTCATAGCGACATGTGTCTCTAGCGACTTGTCCATTGAGCAACTTGTATACCTAGCGACTTGGTGCTAAGCGACTTGTCTTCAAGGTTTGAAGCGACTTGGTTAATTATTGTTTCTGACTATTACATTTTATGGTTTTCTCTAGATTTAGTAAAATCCGGTGAAAGAATCTATTTCCCGGTTTAATCATAGAGTTATAAAATCCCGTGAAATCTGTAATCATGTCTACCAACGTGCCTACAATCATCTCTTCTGTAGCTGAGGACGTTCAAGCAGCTGGATCAGATACTCGTCCACCTATGCTTGACAGAACTGATTGTGACTCATGGGCTCAACGAATTAGGTTGTACTGTATGGGAAAGGAAAATAGGGTTAACATTCTCAAATCAATTGATGAAGGACCTTATCAGATTGAGACTACCAGAGACATACTTGAAACTGCTGCGGATGGTTCAGTAATCTTAGGTTTGGACAGACCAAAGACGTATGATGAGCTCAATGATAAGGAGAAAAAGAGATACGATGCTGATATCAGGGCTTCAAACATTATACTTCAGGGTCTTCCAAAAGACATCTACAAGTTAATCAATCACAACACTGAAGCCAAGGCAGTTTGGGAAAATGTTAAGATGCTTCTCTCTAGTTCTGAATTGACCAAAGAAGACAGGGAATCTCAATTGTATGATGATTTTGAGAACTTTAAGATGAACCCTGGAGAAAGTGTCGCTGAATACTATGTGAGGTTCCACAAGCTTGTGAATGATATGAGGAATATCAAAATGACCATGCCAAATCTTCAGCTCAATTCAAAGTTTGTGAACAACATGAATCCCGAATGGCAAAAATTTATCACCTCAGTCAAGCTAACCAAAGGATTAAGGCACACCAACTATGAGCAATTGTATGCCTTCCTACTTCAGAATGAGAAGCATGCTATGTTTGAACGAATGATTCTTGAAAAGTTCAAATCTAATCATGGAGATGCAAGCTCATCAAATGACTCAATAGCATTCTACACAAATGTAGGAATTACCACCAAAGCTTCTCAAGTCATACCAACGGGTAACGGTAACCACAAGCTCATTCCAGATCCAGCATATAAGCCTCCAGACTCAAACACAATCATGGAAAATTTCATCAATCAACTGGCTCTTATGGTTAAGCAAAATCTGAACCTCACTCCACACACTAACAATGATATCAAAACTGCATCCAATCTACACAATCATGCTATTGTCAGAGATGGTAAGATCATGGTGCAACCAGTGCAAGGAAGACAGTATGAACAAGGAAAAGGTGGAGTAGGTGGAGGGTATGTGGCTAATCAAAATCGTGGAAGGAATGCAAATCAAGGACAAGGAAAGCCAATCAATGCTACAACTGTGGTGGTGAAGGACATATTGCAAGGAACTGCACATCTCCAAAACACCCTCAAAATGCAGAGTATTTCAGGGACAAGATGCTGTTGGTGCAAGCTTAGGACAATGGAGCGGTTTTGAATGAAGAAGAGTTGTT
Source organism: Chrysanthemum makinoi (assembly GCA_910596185.1). Classification (NCBI taxonomy): domain Eukaryota; kingdom Viridiplantae; phylum Streptophyta; class Magnoliopsida; order Asterales; family Asteraceae; genus Chrysanthemum; species Chrysanthemum makinoi. The sequence continues at coordinate 106,998,118 of OU343224.1, read as the reverse complement.
GTTTCTTGCTGAGGGAAATGCCAAAACATATGATGCTGATGTGGATGAGCAGCCAATTCAGGAAATAGGTCACAATCATCAAAATGCCTTTCAAGTTGCTGACTGTGATGCATTTGACTCTGATGTCGATGATGAACCTACTGCCTAGACAATCTTCATGGCTAGCATTTCACCAATGGTCCCTCCAAAGGTCTCATCACCACAACAGGCTAGTCCATCCAAAGATTCAATCATTTTAGAGGTATTAAAACTATACGATGAAGTTGATGAGCAAACGATACATAACGAAGTACAATCACATGAAACTAATGAATCAGATATAGATAATGTGGGTAATAGTAATATTGTCCCATATGATCAATATGTGATACAAAGTGAAAGTGAGATCGTACCAAGTGATGCATCTTCTGCAGTTAATGATGACTATGTTTTTTATGAATACAGTGCATGTGCCCCTGATGATTCTGTTATCTCTGAACTGAATGCCTATAAAGAACAAGTTGTCATTTATGAACAACGTGCTAAGTTTGAGTTAACTACCCGTGAGCAGGAAATGGATGACCAAATGCGTACAATTATTAGAAAAAGTAATTTTAGGGAAGAAATATTAAAACAAGAGCTAGATTCCTTAAAAGACAAACTAAACAAAACTGTTAAGCAAAAGCAAGAACTTCAAGAAAATGTTAAAGTGCTTAAACAAGAATTTAATGCTAAGGAATCAAAACTTTTAACTGATTTTTCCAACCTAAAAACTTTGGAAAACAAGCTTGAAAATAAGTTGTACATTCAAGGGAATACCATTCAGACTGCTCACATGATCACTAAGCATAGAGTTCTAAGTGACAAACATAGTGTTGCGCTAGTAGAGGAGCCAAATCCCGAGTATTGTTTAGCTTTTCATACGATTGTATATGATGGTAATGAGATCCTCAAGTCTAGGCAAACACCATCATGTATTGGAAGCACAGAAGAGGATAGAAAATTAAAAGATGCCTCTAGGGAGAAAATGGATAAGAAGCTAAAAGATCCTCAGTGTAAAAAGCAAAACATAACGGTCAAACCCCATGATTACACAAAAGAAAATTTGATTTCCCTGAACATGTTTAAGCCTCAAACTCAATTAACCTCAGAACAAGTTTTTTGGAAAAAAGACATGGATAAGCAAAAAGCAAATGTACTTGTTGAAACAAACACTCCCCTTAGGAAATGCCTCCAGCTACTGTGTATTCTCCGAATACACCAATGCATTTAGTTCCTAGAACTATTCCCACTAAGAGCAAGACCTTAATCAGCCTGTATGTTGTTTATCAACTATTCATTGATTTTGAAAGGACATGTAAGAAAAGAATCACACCTACTGGGATAACTGAAGGGGAGAGGGGTTTTGAGGAAACTAAAGAATGCTATTTAACTAAAGTCATGCCTTTCTTTAAACAATTAAAAAATCAATTTGAGAGTCTTCAAAAGGGGATAGACTCAGAGATTAAAGAAATGGAAAAATAATTTGATGCAATGATAGTTGAGGTCAATAATTATGAACGGGAACTTAAATATAATGAAATTGAAAGAAAGAATCTGCATATCTTAAATGAGAACTTGATTTCTAGTTGTGTTGCTCAAGATGTGTTTTATACTGTAACTAAGTATTCTATTACTGCTTCTCAATTTCATGAAATATCTGTTGCTTTGAAAGTTTCCCATGATCGTGTCATTGAGCTTGAAAACAAAAACTCAAAACTAATTGAGAAAATTGACCAGGATGATCACGATAATTTGGTAAAATATTTTTCTAAGCTGGAAGTTGAACATTTTGATTTGCAACTAAAATATCAACATCTCAAAGAAAGTGTTAAAACCTCAAACATCAAGATATCATCGGATGTTCCAGAGTTTGATGCAGTTTTTGAAATAAACAAACGTGACGAACAGATTCAAGCTCACTGTAACACGATCAGAAAGTTGAAAACCCAAATTTCACAATTAAAGGGTGAAAAGAACAATGTGACTGGCTCCCAAATGCCTCCTCCTTTAGATTCTCAACTTTCTCAAAACTTTCATCTTAAAAATATCATTAACGTATTGCAACAAGAAAATGAGAGTTTTCTAGAAGAAAATGAAAAGGTCAAACGACACTTCAAAGAGTTATACGATTCAATGAAAGTCACTCGTGACAAGAACAATGAAAAAATAACTTCGTTACAAAAGGAAATTGAGAATCTGAATAGTCAGGTAAAAAGGAAAATGCCACTTATCTTTAATGAAAATGTTGCATCAAACGCATCTGCAAATTCTAAATATACTGTGACTGTTAAATACATTCCTCCTCATCTTAGAAATAACGAACTTGTGTTTCATAACTATTTCTGTCACCTTAAGGATAGTCTAGAATGTCTCCGTGAAATTGTAGAAGAGGATCGCATAAATAAGCCACTTCATAGTGAAATTAGGTATGCTTGCTTATATGCCAAACGATCTCAGGAGCTGTTAGAATGTTTAAGAGCAACATGCCCTAAATCCTTATGTGAGAAAGATAAAGTTGTGATGCCTTGTTCTATGCCTAGTGCTAAGCATGCAACTCATTCTATGCCTTATTCTATGCCAAAAGTCAAGCATGTGAGCTTTGATATGCCTATAAGTACTTCAGATCCCAGCACTTCTAGATCAGGAATGCAAAAAGTAGCAAAACCAACTAATGTTCCCATAATTCCCTCTACAGGAGTAATCAATGGTACAAAAGCAAGCGGGTCAAAGCCTCCAGGAAATACAAAGCAAGATAGGACCTCGCAAGATAAGAGTGATCAATGGAAGAGAGTAGAATACCACCCTAGGAACATTAAGTTTGATTTGAATAAAACGAATCGTATTGATTCTAGTATTAGCTATAAGCGTACTGTAATTAATTCGAATTCTGCTACTATTTGCAAAACATGTAATGAATGCTTGATGTCTGGTATTAATCATGAATGTGTTGTGAATGAGATGAGTAATACTGCAAAATTTCCTACTAAAATGGTTAACTCTAGTCAACAGGATAAAAAGGTCAGAAGACCAAGGAGGAAGAGGGCTAGAAAACATTGGAAACCAACAGGAAGAAAATTTAGTAATGTAGGTTATCATTGGATACCTACTGGCCGTAAATTCAATCTTAATGAGTTGTGCCCATTAGGAAATGGTTGCCCACTGGTAGAACTATACTTTTAAGAAGTGAACATACTTTGAATAGATCTACCGTTTCTACTAGCCCGACACCTACCTCTAATGATTTTATTGATTTTGTTTCTAATGTGGATGTTCCAATCTCGTTTTCTAACCAAGTGGAACCCATTCTTGCATGGGGATCCCAATTATCCAGTTATCCATTCTTGTCTGTGTTCAACTGCAGGTCGTTCAAATCGTTCTATGGTACTTAGATTTAGGCTGTTCCAAGCATATGACTGGAGACCGCTCGCGGCTCATGAACTTCGTGAGTAAATTTATTGGGACTGTTAGATTCGGGAATGACCATTTTGGTGCAATTATGGGTTATGGAGATTATGTTGTTGGTGATAGTGTAATCTCCAGGGTATATTATGTTGAAGGTCTTGGTCATAACCTGTTTTCTGTTGGTCAATTATGTGATTCCGATCTAGAGGTGGCTTTTAGAAAACATACTTGTTTCTTTAGAGAACTTGATGGTGTCGAACTGTTAAGAGGAACACGTTGTTCAAACCTATACACCATCTCTATCGAAGACAAGAAGAAGTCTTCTCCAATCTGCTTGTTGTCAAAGGCTTCGAAAACAAAGTCATGGTTATGGCATCGTCGTCTCAATCACTTGAACTTTGGCACCATTAATGATCTTTCCAGAAAGGACCTTGTAAGAGGCTTACCCAGATTAAAGTATTAAAAAGATCATCTGTGTTCAGCATGCCAATTGGGAAAAAGTAGGAAATATGCCCGCAAACCCAAACCCGAAAACTCAGTTATGGAAGTTCTTCATACTCTTCATGGATTTGTGCGGACCTATGAGAGTGCAAACGATAAATAGGAAGAAATATGTATTAGTCGTTGTTGATGACTACTCTTGATTTACTTGGGTTAAGTTTTCAAGGACAAAGGATGAAACTCCAGATGTCATCATCAAACTTATCAAACACCTGCAGGTTCGACTTAACAAGACTGTTAGAATTATTCGAACAGACAATGGCATTGAGTTTGTTAACAAAGACCTAAGTCAATTCTATGAAAGCATTGGAATCAGTCATCAAAGAATTGTTCCACGCACGCCTCAACAGAACAGTGTAGTTGAAAGACGAAATCGGACCCTTGTTGAAGCTGCAAGAACAATGCTAATTTACTCAAAGGTTCCAATGTTTCTTTGGGCTGAAGCCATTGCTACTGCTTGCTACACCCAAAATCGTTCCCTCATACACACCTCACAAGGAAAAACTCCATACGAACTTGTCCATAAACAAAAACCTGATCTCTCCTACCTTTGTGTATTTGGTGCTTTGTGTTATCCAACGAATGACGGTCAAGATTTAGGTAAATTAAGAGCTAAGGCGGACATTGGAGTTTTTGTGGGTTATGCACCAAACAAGAAGGGTTACCGAATCTACAACAAAAGAACTCGAGATATCATGGAAACTATTCACGTCACGTTCGATGAGCTGTCTGGGAAAATGGCTCCAGGACAATCAAGTTCTGGACCCGCATCACAACCTTCATTAAGTAGTCCCATTAGTTCCTTATCTTGTACAAAATCCCTCACCAGCAATTCCATATGTACCCCCTTCAGAAGATGATTTGAAGATATTATTTGATCCAATGTTTGATAAACATTATGAGCCTATTGCTAATGATCAGACAAATCCATCAACATAGGCTGCCCCTAACCCAGTCAACGTAGATAACCCTTCAGTTTCTATGTCATTGAGTCAAGAAGCGCCTACTGCAGATCATTCATCCTCATCATCAAATCCTCAATCATCTAGTGTACATCATGGAAATGTTTCTGGCACCTATGATGAAGATAACCCCTTACTCCCGAAGATGCTCCATTTGAGAACATATTTGCTCCTGAACCAACTTCAGAACCATCTTCATCAGGAGATCCAAACTCTGCTACTTTAGTTCCTCAACAACAACCACACGAACATCTTAGAAAATGGACACATGACCATCCATTAGACAACATCATTGAAAACCCTTCTCGTCCAGTATCCACTCGTAAACAACTTGCAACTGATGGCTTATGGTGCTTCTTCAACTCCGTACTATCTAAGGTCGAACCAAAAGACGTTAAAACTGCCATGAATGAAGACAGCTGGTTCAATGCCATGCAAGAAGAAATTCATGAGTTCAATCGACTAGATGTATGGGAATTAGTACCTCTGACGTGCTATGATCATTGTTCAAAAGTGGATCTTCAAAGTAAAACTTGATGAGCATGGTGATGTGTTAAAGAACAAGGCTCGATTGGTTGCAAAAGGATACCGTCAAGAGGAGGGTATTGACTTTGAAGAATCATTTGCTCCTGTTACACGTATCGAGGCAATCAGAATATTCCTGGCTAACGCTGCAAGTAAGAACATGGTAGTATATCAGATGGATGTAAAGACGGCTTTTCTTAACGGAGATCTTAAAGAAGTCGTATACGTCAGCCAACCTGAAGGTTTTATGAATCCAGAGCATCCTACTCATGTCTATCTCTTGAAGAAGGCCCTTTACGGTTTGAAGCAAGCTCCAAGGGCATGGTACGATATGCTATCAAGGTTTCTTCTATCTAATGGATTTAGAAAAGGAGCATTCGATCCGACATTGTTCACCAGAAAGTCAGGCAAACACTTAATTCACGTTCAAATTTATGTTGATGATATTATTTTTGCCTCGACTGACCCCAATGAATGTGACCATTTTTCTAAGGAGATGGGCTCCAAATTTCAAATGTCAATGATGGGACAAATGTCATTTTTCTTGGGATTACAAATTTCACAAAGTCCCGGAGGCATTTTTATCAATCAATCTAAATATGCTAATTAAATTTTAAAGAAATTTAGATTTGATTCTTGTGACCCTGTTGACACTCCCATGGTGGAGTGTACTAAACTGGATGAGGACCTCTCAGGGATCATGGTTGACCAAACTAAATATCATAGTATAATTGGGTCCCTGATGTACCTTACTACCAGTAGACCAGACATTATGTTCGCTGTATGCATGTGTGCTAGATACCAGGCTAAGCCTACCAAAAAGCACCTTGAAGCGGTTAAACGGGTCTTTCGGTATCTCCAAAGAACCATTAACATGGGACTTTGGTACCCGAAGGACACCGGTATGTCACTAACAGCCTATGCAGATGCTGACCATGCAAGGTGTCAAGATACACGTCGAAGCACGTCAGGAGGTGCTCAGTTTTTGGGTGATAAACTTGTGAGCTGGTCTTCAAAGAAACAAATGAGTACTTCTATATCCTCTACAGAGGCAGAATACATAGCCATGTCATCTTGTTGTGCTCAAATCCTATGGATGAGATCCCAATTATCTGACTATGGCTTTGAATTCAACAAAATCCCTCTGTATTGTGATAACAAGAGTGCCATTGCTCTCTCATGCAACAACGTTCAACATTCAAGAGAAAAGCATATCGACATTCGACATCATTTCATCAGGGAGCAAGTGGAGAATGGTGTGGTGGAACTATATTTTGTGAAGACTGAATATCAGTTAGCAGACATCTTCACCAAAGCTCTTCCTAGAGAACGTTTTGAGTTTATCCTTCCACGACTTGGTCTCAAGAGTCTACAACCGGAAACACTCAAACATCTTCAAGAGGAAGACGAGGAGTAAAAGTTATTCTTCATCCATCTCTTGTAAATATTTATTCAAAAAGCAAAATACAAAATTATAAAACCCACGAAATATATATATATATATATATATATATATATATATATATATATATATATATATATAAAATTTCAAAAAATCCATAAAAATCAGAAAATCTTTGAAAAAGCTAAAAAATATTTTTTCCATCCTTTCTATTATTCGATTTCATCTACGGTCTTTGTGTTGTCATTCAAAGAGTGACACGGGTCTTTAGATGAAGTTCGAATGCACATAAATTGTTAAAAAAAATAATAATAAAATAAAAAAAAATTTTGAGAGAATGAAAAACAAAATTTTTATAGTCATTTCAGACTGTACCCGTTTTAAAAGAAAGAACAGAGCCATGATTTATCTCAAGTTTCAAGTCTCATGCTCTGATTCTAAAAACAAATGTTTGTCACCAAAAAGACAAATGTTTATCTAATGAAAACTAAATAGCTTTGAAAAATAACTCGAACACAATTTTTGAAAATCATCTGGACTTGACATTTGTCAAAATCTCTATCTCTCAATCAACAACTTATGTCATTGATTGAGGGGGAGAATGATTTCAATTAAATCAAAAGGTTATTTTTCATACAATTGGTTCAGACCAAGGCTAATGTCATGTTTTCAAAAGATACTCAAGCATGTTTAATCGTTGGAGTTTAAAGTCTCAGATTTGATTCTTATCAGTTAAATGTTTTCATAAGCAAGTCACAATTCTCCTCAAAAGCTTTCAAAAACAATTTAAATCTATAGAGATCACAAATCTCAAATGACTTGAAAATTGTGATCGGGGGAGAATTTGTGATTTAAATTGGATTTAAACTGATAATTCAACAAATGGTTTGCAAGTGATTAGCAAGCTCTCCTCCCTACATGTGCCAAACGATTTCAAATTTTCCATGCACATGTTAAAGGGGAGCATCTGTATCAAACCAAAAAGGATTGAAACGTAATTGATTTGCCTCTAAGTGCAGGTTTTCCCTGGTATGTGCAAAACACTTTCGAATCTCAATGCACATATTGAGGGGGAGCAATTTTTTTGAAAACCACATCCTTTCCCAAAATTACCTTTAACAAAGTATTTAAAAATACTAATTTTGATCGGGAAAGTGATGTCGATAGTTTTATAAAATGTTGATCAAAGAAGTGAATTCTTAATTCTCAATCTGAAGATTTTCAAATCCTCTTGGGTCCATTTGCCAAAATGATTTCAAACATACGATGCACATGTTGAGGGGGAGCTTTTTCTGAAATATAAAAAACAATTCAGGTATAAAATTCTTTGATAATGTATCACAAGTACCTGAATCGATTTTCAAATGGTTTTCAATTGGTTCCAATGGCAGAAGAACAATACTAAAAGGACCGACCAAATTTACTTTATGTATGGAGATATAAGGATGGTTAGGTTAGGTATTCGTTCCCACGATCCCGCCAGAGCCGGAGGGATCTACCCAGGGACAATCCACCAGATAGTGTAGAGTCCTTAGGTATGATGAAAAAAGGAGAAAAGTGATAAATGGGAAGAGTGCGGACTGAGATAGAGCTAGAATTGGAATAAACCCAACAAGGTTCTAGTAATGAAGTCTCGGTAAGCACTGAAGGGGTTGAAGAATGAAAAAGAAATGAATGTGAAAAGGGTGAAAAGAAATAGCCCTCCAATAATTCAACCTTAGGGCAGAAACCGGGTTCAATACATATGCTACTGGTTGTCACTAAGGTAACACCGGTATTGAAGACAAAACGTCATGGACCCAGTGACGCACTGCACTAGAACTTCCTAAGCTACTCAAGTTCCTCTTAAAATGACTTGTTTCATTCTCACGGGGAACCTACATTATCTATCGACTTTCTCTTAGAAATTGTTGATATTGAAGAAGGAGACTCCCTAGTCTCCGGCACAGGAACCAAATGTGCACTATTGAGTCTAGAGCCACGAGATCATCAATAAATCTCATTAGGATACAAAATTTATTAAGACTTGCTGTTTCACACAATGTGAAAAGTGAGATTATATTTTAAGAGTCCTACGCATTATCCTTGTGGTATTGCCAGAACATCTGAGTGATATGTAAAATATTCACGATGAAGATGGAAATCCTTCTAGAGCCAACATCAAACAAGCTCTTGGTAGGTAACATGTGAGATCTATCAAATAGATCAAACTTGTGACAACTGGATTGAAACAATAGGGCGATTCATCATTGAGTCAACCTTGGTCCAGGAAATGGATTGACGGATACCTTTGAAAAACTGGTCGTTGTGCTTAAAATTCTATTCTCTAGCACATCGACTGTGTATTAATATTTCAAAAATGAAAGGTGTTTATGATTGATAATTGATTTTCCTTAAAACCTTCTTTGTATTGCAAAAACACCTTATATTGAGCAGTACACGATTGTTTTTCAAATCTCTTTTCATCAATCAGTGAATCTCAATTCACTGGTTCACTCACTCCGTGTAGTCTTCTTTGAGACGTTCCGGTTTGAGAACAGCTAGAGCAGCTGCGAAACCCTGTCAAGGAGATTCTTCGGAATTATACCTTATCACAGGCAGTACTTGTACTGATCAACGGGGAACAGTGGGCCGTGTACCTTAATTCAACGAAAGTGATCAAAGACACTTTTGTGCGCTTTATTGCTAACTGTTGTATGTAGGTACACCCAACGCTTGCAGCCGATCAGAATTGAGAGGTCAATCCATAGCCGCATGCTCATACAACACATTAATTTCTAGAGAAATCATGATAAGTGGTTCAACGACTTTGATATTTTCACTCCATGCTTCTGCTACGCTGCTGCAAATATCATGAATCAACTAAAGCTTCTGCTACTCTGATGAGAAGAATTCATGATCCAAAATGTGAGCATGTCGGTCCAATGTTACAACATCACATTATGTCAACACTACAAAGGAAGAGTCAGAGATTTATGGAAGCTGATGATCTCAAAGCTGGCTCAAAATTCATCATCATGTGGATCAGTTAAAGACCTCCACTTGGATTAACAAAACATGCAAAACATGAAGAATCAAAGACTACGGGCTACAGAGAAAAGAACATAAAGAAGAATCCAAGAACAATTTTAATGTAATATCTTTTTGTATTCAATGTAATTTGAGGTGACCTCCCTTAGGGGGAGATTGTTAGGATTTAGAAAATCCAGTTGTTAAAGTGTCGGTCACCTCAAGTATATGTAATCGTTAGAAAGCTCGTAGTCGTAGTTATTTAATGTTAGTTAGTATTTGGTTAAGTAACACCGTGGAGGACGGACGGGTCTTTACTCCCTGTATGCCTGATCCTTAGCCCGTAGGAGGCGTTTTGTGTAAGATACTATAAATACCCTCTACCTCCCAAGGTAGAGGGTTGGAGTAGCTCATAATAAGATATTTCTTTCTCTCTCTAAGTTCCCTAAACCTCTAAACTTTCTCTCTCTAAAACCTTAAGTTATACGCCTATATACATCATGTGTTGATGTGTTTATGAAACCAATATGTTACACTTGAAAATCTCTCAAAGTGTTTATGAGTAAAAGACATTTTGTACCACTGTGAGAGTTTTATCATTTGCAGAAATCCTCCCCTTCCACACGTGCTTAAGTGTTTTGACACAAATCTGCACGGTGAGAGAAGAGCGCGCACTTTTGAATTGATCGACTCAAGATAGACAATTCCCCGCGAGACACGGTTACGTTGCGTAGTTAAAGAGTTACATTGTCAGCTTTTAGGTGACAACTAGCTCTAATAACTACCTTGAAGGTGTGGACAAACCTCGAAGGTTGTCAAACCCGTCAAAGTTCATGTCTATCAAGAGCTTCTCGAATATGTACAATCTACTTGGATAAGTCTTGAAAGACAAATCTTTTCGATGTATGATAGTTCAGATCTCGTAAATTCATTGGTTAAGTCTTAGCATGAATATTCAATCACAAGTTTCACAACATATTTGTATCACACAATTTTTCTCCCCCTAAAAAATGGCATATATATGTTATTTTTGATGAAATTTTGATATCAAATATGACCATTATGAGTTTTGTGGGAAGATTTCCACGAAGAAAAATTTGTGAGCAAAGATTTTAGAAAGTACTCCCCCTCAACAAGTAATACTAACTTTTGAGGTTTTGAAAACATAATGGGAAGTAATTGTTCTTGTAAGCAAAACATTAAAAAATGAAAGTTTTGATAAGTTTTACTCAAAAGTAAGAAGCTTTCGCTTCTTTTATAGGATTGTGGCACTGAAGCGTACCACATGGTCCTTTCATTACAAGTACGGGTTGTACAATTTTATGTATGCACAAGCCATTGTCAATTATACAGATCAAAATATGCAAATATCAATCAAGGAAACAAATTAAGGAGTACCAGGCAATCCTTCAATGACACCAGGAGTTCTCTCTTGACGTTGATACCCCGTGAGAGAGAAACTCTGTCGTCCACCCACGGAACTCTCCAAATTCCTTATCTGATCATGACGAAAGAACCTTTCATCAATCTTCGTGATGATTTTCTTCACATCCCTCTTTTCCCTAGAATTCCATCGCTTTTTTGACCCTATGCCTTCATGAATCTCCTTTAACCGATATGCTAGCCCGTCACGAACCTTCTTCAGGGTGTGATCACCAAACTTGTGAAGCTCATTGCACGCCATGAAGCAATTATGGTGAAATTCACTGCGGTAAACTACGCCAAACTTTGGTTTCTTGAGGATGGTGTACTGAGCAAGTTGGTTGATATCAGGAAAGTTTAGCAGTGGTTTGGTGAGATTAAAACGTTTTTGTTATGATTCCACGGCAAGTTGAAGGTCTTCAACACGTTCCTGGATAACGATGCTTCTAATGAATATCAGCAAAGACTTGATGTACTGGAGCTAGATGTTGGTGGAGAACTGTCGCATTCGACCTTGTACCTTAGCAAGATACATGTCTTCAATGTCATTGAGTGACAATCTCGAAAAATCCACTTCAGTAAAATCATATTCCTGTTCTTCTTGGCGTTTGACTTTGATTGCTTTCAGGAATGAGTAGTCCCACTTAGTAGACTGGCTGACATGGATTATAGCAACGATCCGTTTGTCACTGTACACCTCTTTGTTAGATTTGAGAACTTGGCAGCTTCTGTAGTAAAGTCTTCTTCGTTTACACCAATGATGAATTCCATACAGTGCATTGAGGTCATAATTTACCACATTATCAACAAACATTCGTGTGGCTTCTTCCTCGATGGCAACATTATTGGAGAAGACTGCTGCCGGGATGTTGAAGGTGAGTGAGGTAGCGTATTTCTTACTAACATCGCTACCGTGTTGAAGAAATTCCAGGTCGTTGTTGAAGAGGTACTGGTAGGGAATCCGTTGTTGATCTGGTCGACCAATGGTTGGTAGTGGCTTTGTCCAGTCAGTGTAGTATGGAGTCTTGTCAGGTCTGATGAAGTCGATGTTTGATTCAAGGTTGAGCCAATCAATATTGATAGACATAGCTCGTGCTATGTTGTCGAGATGATATTCGACTTCAATGGCACTGTCGGAGCTGTCCTTGAGCAGTTGAAAGGAATCGTTCTTGATTAGTTTTAACTCTGCTTTCGTCATCTTCTTCACTTTAAACTTCTCTTGAATGATCTTGACATGCTCCATGGTTTGACCATCTACCGGTTCTTGGCCTTCTGGTAATTGAGGGGTTGCATCAACAAGCTTGGAGAACCATTCGTATTCTTCAGTGTCATCTTCATCCAACCAAGGTACAACTGTAGTAGACTTTTTTTTCTGTGGCTTGGAGGATGATGCTTGTTGGTGCCTGGTTGATGGTGTTGATGAGGGCGGTTGTTGGGGCTCAGGGGTCTCTTCGTCATCACCACCGGTGTATTCGAAATGGTCACCAGTTTTCTCTGTTGGTGGTGGAGACTCAGAGTCCTGAGGTTTGTCGCTAGCAGGAAGTCGTTGTGAAGATCTTGTGGAGGTGGTGGTCCTTGGGGGTGGTGGAGGCATATATGAGGATTCGCCAGTGTTCTTTTTGCGTTTTGGCTCAGAATCCTTGTCTGCATCATCGTCATCTCTTGGTCGCTTAACCTTACCAGCCGACTCTTTACACGATGTCTTGAGTTGATATTCCAGTAATGCCTCAAATAGTTTAGCTTCGTCAGAAGTGAAAGTTGCAGATCGTTGAGACATTTTCATAACCAGCTTGGAGATCAATTCAGCATCAGAGACAACAGGAGACGGAACTGGTTTGATTTCCATGACCGCAGGGGTATTAGCCAGTGCATGCTTGACCAATGACATGAGATGTGGAAAGAGTTGTCTTGCAAACATCTCTCTGGTGACTCCAGGGACAGTGTCGAGAAGGAACTTATGAGTGTAGTCCCTAATCGTCTTGTCCATTTCCCCCAGGATATCTCGATTGAGAAACTGCTGGATCAGTTCTCTTTCCTCCGAAAACTCGTTTATCACGTTCTGAAGTAGATTGACTCTGTCCGCAAGCTGATTCAGTTTCTTGTTAACAACGTTGCGTTTCCTTGCTTGTCTGACAGCTTTGACAATCTTTGTCTTGGCACGTGATGCCCAAGTATCGGTTGGTTTCTTGACTGATTTGGAGGTTGATCTGGTGGTAGCTCCTTTGGATGGTGGTGGTGATGAATGAGATGATGAATCTGATGAAGATGATTCATGAGATGGCTCTGGGTCTTTTGGTGGCTCAGAAGTTTCTTCCGGGTTGTGTTCAGGATTATCTAGTAGATAATTATCAGCTTCTTCTTGAGCTTTAGCCTCTTCTTCAGCCTTTACCCTAGCCTCTTCTTCAGCTCTCTCCCTAGCTGCTTCCTCAATATCTTCATCAGTTATCTTTTCATCCTTCTCTTGTTCTTCTTCTTCCTCAAATGTAAATGGAACCTCATAAGTTTGCTGCTGCTGCTCTGTGGATTCCTTAGCGGTGGCACCAGTTCGCTTATCGGGTTGATTAACCGCATCACGAATTGGTATGGTAAGTGCACCTCCACTGGAACGTCCAGGACAGAAGCAGCATGCTTTAACCTTAGCTCTTTAAGAAACTTGTGATACTCTCTGTCCTCATCCTTAGGTTCATCATCTGAGCTTTCTTCATCTTCCTCGGCAACTGGTGTTTTTCCCTTGTCTGTTTTAGAACTAAGTGGTTTGTCAGCTATCTTTTTGTGATGTTGTATCATCCGTAACAGACTCTGAGTAGTGAACCTCCTCATCATACTCAGTTTCCTCGGAGTCTTCGTCCTCTAATTTAGGTGCCGGTATAGGATTAGGAATGGCACCCTTTGATGGAACTTTTCTTTTGCGGGGAGGATTCCTCTTAGGATACTTAAGGCCACTCCCAGTGCTTGCAACACTTCCAGCACTGCCTGATCTTCTGGTCTTCTTGACTGGAATGGCTGAAGACTTTTCATCCATAAAACCGACTTTGCCTAAGGTCACTGCTTCTTGGTATCGTGAATACGATGGAAGACTTTTAATATCATCAGTGAGTAGGCAGTCAGTCAGTACTACACCTTGTTTCTTTGTTGACGAGTCTTTAAATGTGACAACATTTAATGTAGCCTCAAACAACATAGAATGATGGTTGGGGTCATCAAGTCTCAAGGGAATGTCCATATTATTCCCGAGTATCTTCTGGATCAACAACTTCGTGTATCTGATGAAAGGAACCTTTGTGCCAGGCTTCTTAAGGTGAGACATCATGTCTTCCCAGATCAGACTAGCATAGTCGATGTGCATCTTGTTGACCATGCCCCAGAATATTTGTAGGTGCATTAGTTTAGGATGTTCATGACCGTTGTCTCTTCCGGAAACAGACTTGGCGATCATGATGTATAAAGTTCTCCATGGCTGAGGAATGTTCTTTAAATCGACCGAAGAATTCTTGGTAATGATTCCTGCAGCTTCATCATAGCCAATATCAACCATGAATTGTAGTGTAGCCTCTTCAGTTGGAGTTGGTACGTACTCAGCAGGCTGGGTAGCGGGAAGCAGAAGAATTTCTCGTAAATCAGCAACAGTGACGGTGACTTGTTTATCATTGAGAGTCAATGTGACAGCATCTTGACCATCAACTTTCTTTATTGTGTGCCAGAACTGATGAATATAAATCTATGGTACAGTTCTTTGAGTTGGTGAGCATGTTGTCGTAGGGATGAGACTTAAGAATATCCACAACAATTCGGCAAGAAGACTCTGAGCAGGTGAAGTTCTCAAAGTCAACCTTGAGGTTGTTCTTTCCAAGCTTCATACTATAACCAGTAGGGAATATGTCTTCCATTGTGAGCTCATTTGGTGCGTTAACATTTTCCATGGTGATGTCCATATCGTGATCTGAAAGATATTGAGACAAAAGTACCAACATATCGAAATACATTATCTTAGTCAAAAGTTGATTTTATTGTCCAATTATTGAATTTGTTATGTTAATGAATGTTACGTGTCCAAGGTCACTTGTTTGTCCAATAATCCAAAGTTGATGTGATAAGTTACGTGAGTATTAATTTTGAATCTTAAAGTCCAAATTTTCACTCATTCACACAACATTTTAACAATTATAGCTTATTAGTGACATTTTGGTCTTATGACGTTATGAGTAACTTATTTACAAGTTTGTACGCGTAACATTTCGTAAGTAAAGTTAAAAATTTTGGCTTAAGCGTAGGATTGTAAGCTTATACGTAAACAGTGTGACCTTACGCGTAGGCATAAGCTTATGCGTAAGAGTCATCCATAGGCGTAAGATAGCTTACGCGTAGGAATAAACCCTTAGCATAAAGCTTACGCGTGAGCGTAGGTTAGGAGCTTATGCGTAAGGTTTACTCGTAAGAGTAGGCCTTATGCGTAAGATTCCAAGTTTACGCATATCCTTCACAGGATACGCGTAGTCCCAATGTAGAACCTTATGTGTATAGGTTACGCGTAAGATTTCTCTTATGCGTAACGGCTACGCATAAGGTGATCCTTAAGCGTAAGTCCATTTTTACCCTTGATTCTGATTTTGCACGCGTAAAACCTGAAAATAAATCATTCATAACATCTTCATTAACATTTTATTCAACCTCTTTCAAAAACACATGGCATCACAAGTTGAATATGGTTACGCGTAAAATTAGCTTAAGCGTAAAGTTAAACCCTAAGGATTCAAAACCTACGCATAAACAATCTAACCATGCAAAATCTACCAAATGTTTTCTGGGATGCATTAGGAACCATATGAGATGAATGAAACAAGTTTTAACATCTAAAACCTCTTGAATCAAAAATACCCAAAGTTATGAGTACTTAAACCCTAAATTCAAATTACACCATTTTGTAGTTTCTGGGTTAGATTCAAGAGTTTCTTTGGTTAATTAAGCATGTAACAACCATGTTTCAGGCCTCTAATTGTCCAAAAATACACACAATAGAAAACACCAAATCTCACGCATAAACCCTAATTTTGAAAAGTGAATCATAATTGTTTCTAGGTTGAATTATATGTTGGAAACAACTTTAGGATTGATAGGTAAAACATTTTAACACATCCATTTCACAAAAAAACAACCCAACATGATATCAAATTTATACGCGTAAGCGTAAAAGCTTGAATCACGCGTAGAGAAAGATCAAGCCGTTGGATTTGTATACAATTAAAAACCAATGTTTGAAATTACTCATAGAAGCTTTAAACACTTACAAATTTGAAGTTTATAACACGGATTTGAAGATTGATTTGTGAGCGTGGATGATGGTGGTTGTATTCTTAAATGCAAGTAATAAATAAAAAAGAATTTTAGGTGAGGTGTTTTTGTTGAAAAATAGTTTCAAACTTTGACAATAATAGTCCCTCCACCTCAACCATTTTCATCCATAACCCATAACTTCCATTTTGGTTAAGCTTGAAGTAAAAGTTTGGAAAGAAACATGACGACACTCCCCCTCGATTTTAAAAATAGAGAAATTTTACAAATTTGATTCCGAAGAGTGTTAAGAGACAAGAAACGTATCCACCATTATCAAAGAAACAACCAATATTAGGTAACATGCAAGTACAAGGTTTTGTGAAACAGAAAATATTTACATTCTCCCCCTCAACACTTGACCGTGAAAATATTGAATTGTTTGAAAGAGCAAAGTGTTGACGAAAGATTTGTACTTGCAATGTTGAAAGAAATTTAGATAGAATAATATTTTTGTATTTTATAAAATTTTATATTTTTCTATTTTGATTTTGATAAAATATTTACAAAAGAAGTTTTAGTGTTTGACTGGTTTTAAGAATGTGTTGAAAGTTAGTCCAGTTCCCCTGGAGTCAAACACCTCATGCCAGTCCGGTGGATCAACTCAGTAAACCTAGCAGGAGCTAAGGCTTTGGTGAGAAGGTCCGCCAGTTGGCGTTCAGTACCCACAAAATATAATTCAACAGTACCCTTTTCCACATGCTCCTTTATGAAATGATATCGAAGTTCGATGTGCTTGGACTTCGAATGTTGGACGGAGTTGCACGAGATCGCAATAGCACTTCGATTGTTGCAGTACATCGGGATTTTGTCAAATACGTAACCATAGTCTTTGAGTTGTGTTCTCATCCAAATGACTTGAGCACAACATGCCGACATGGCTACATATTCTGCTTCGGTTGAGGACAGCGATGTACAATCCTGCTTCTTCTATTGCCATGACACCAGTTTATCACCAAGAAATTGTAGAGCACCTGAAGTACTTTTCCGAGAATCTAAGCAACCTGCGTGATCAGTGTCTGAAAAAGCTATTAGTTCAAAACCAGAATCCTTCGGATACCAGATCCCCAAATTAATGGTTCCCTTGATGTATCAGAGGATTCTTTTAGCCTCAGAGAGGTGAGTTTCAGTTGGACGCGACTGATAATGGGAGCAAAGATATACAGCAAATACAATGTCAGGTCTACTGGCTGTTAGATACATGAGAGACCCAATAATACTTTGGTATTTGGTAGGGTCAACCAATTTCCCATGCAAATCAGCGTCCAGTTTCTTGGTATGTGCCATTGGTGTGGCATAGGTATCACATTTTTGCATTCCATGTTTGTTTAAAATTTCAAGAGCATATTTGGACTGACTAAGGAAAATACCACAGGGTGATTGATGAACTTGTAGTCCGAGAAAGAACGTAAGTTCACCCATCATGGGCACTTCAAAATGTTTTTTAATAAGTTTTGAAAAAGCGTTTGAGTACTTTAGATGTGTTGACCCAAAAATGATGTCATCCACATAAATTTGAACGATTAAAATGTGTTCCTCGTGATATTGTATAAACAGTGTTGGGTCTACCGATCCTTTGACAAAATTATGAGATAAGAGAAAGGATGACAACTTATCATACCACGCCCGAGTGGCTTGTTTGAGACCGTAGAGAGCCTTGTTCAGTTTATAGACGTGATTAGGGAACTCTAGATCAAAAAATCCTTCTGGCTGACTAACATAGACTGTTTCCTTCAGTTTACCATTCAGAAAAGCGATTTTAACATCCATCTGAAAGACCGTGATGCTCATGTGAGCCGCGAATGCCAGAAAAATCCGTACAGCCTCAAGTCTAGCAACCGGTGCGAATGATTCCTCGTAGTCAATCCCCTCTTCTTGTCTATAACCCTTAGCCACCAGACGTGACTTATTTTTGATAACCGTACCTTCAGCATCCAACTTGTTTTTCCAAATCCATTTCAGACCAATAAAATAGACCCCTGTTGGTTTTGCAACCAATTCCCATACTTCAAGACATTTAAACTGATTAAGTTCTTCTTGCTTGGATTCGATCTAGTTGTCATATGTCATGGCTTCTTTAATATTTTTGGGTTCAGCTTGGCAGACGGTAAGGGCATAAATGCAATGTTCATCGTTAGTCTGAAGGCGTTGTCTAGTTATGACTGGTTGATTCGGGTTTCCAATAATGTTCACAAGATAATGGTCTTTAGTCCAACGATGTGTGGAGGTTTGATGTTGATACATTGTGCAGGTTAGGAGGATTTAAATGGCTTGTGTATGATTCTGCAACATCAGAAGTGGCAGTTTCATTAGTAAAAGGATTGAAGAACGCATTTGGATCATAATCTGCAGGTGTAGGTACTTCTTGGTTCAGAAGATCATCAGCTTGTTCAGCGACATTGGATGCGGTTTGTTCGGCTGTTGTTGTAGAATCAATTGGAGGTGCTTCTTCAATAGTTGTAGTTGTTTCAGGTGTATCAGGTATTGGATTATTATCAGGTTGAGCAGCGGAAACATTTGATACATCTAGAGCACGTTGATCAATATCTTCACTAAACAAAGGAGCAAATAGCTGTTCCATTTGACGACGAGTAAGCTGTAGGTTTGGTTCAACTGATGATGGGGTTTGGGGGAAGTTTAGACGGTTATGTCCGGGTTCCAAGCTATTTTGATCAGAAGCCATTTCAGTAAGCTCATCGAAATTGGCATGAATCGTTTCCATAATCTCCCTTGTACGACGATTCCATATCTGGTATCCCTTAGAGTTTTCATAGTATCCAACAAAGACTTCAATGTCAGATTTCGCCTTGAGCTTACCAAAGTCATCACGATCATTATTTGGGTAACAAAGAGAACCAAATACATGAAAGTTTTTTAGATTCGGTTTGCGGTTGTGGATAAGCTCATAAGGTGTTTTGTTGTGGCGTTTGGTAATCATTGAACGGTTCTGAGTGTAGCATGCCGTAATCTGGAAGTTTTGCATTTATCAACATCGTTCTTGCAGCTTCCACTAACGTACGGTTTCATCTTTCAACAACTCCGTTTTGTTCTGGTGTTCGTGCAATTGATGTTTGATGCTCAATTTCCACTTTCTCATAGTATTCATGAAGAGTTTAATTCACAAATTCAGTTCCTTTGTCTGTTCTTATTTGTCTGACTGTGTTTCAGAGCTGAGTTTGATTTTTCGTGAGAAAGGTGATGATCATCTGTGGAGCTTGATCTTTACTTCGAAGAAAATAAACCTAAGTCCATCTTGAGTAGTCCTAGACAATTACCAAAATGTAGCGTTTGCCATTGATCGTCTGCACACGCATCGGGCCACACAAATCCATGTGAAGAAGATGAAGCACATGCTGGGAGCTGTGTTCCACTTTTGAAGGAAAGTGAGCACGAGTGCTTTTCCCTTGTTCACAAGCTGAGTATAGATGATCTTTAGAATACCGAAATCTTGGGAGACCTTCAACAAGTTTGTAACGTGCAAGATTGGTTATGGTTTGAAAGTTTAAGTGTGAAAGACAACGGTGCCATAGCCAAGATTTTGTAGATGTTGCCTTAGAAAGTAGACAGATGGGAGATGAAGCAATCATGTCTTGCATTGAGATTGTGTAAAGACTTGATGTGCGGTTTCCAGACATTAGATCGTTTCCTTGTAGATCACGAATGAAACAAGTTTTCTCCCTAAAAGCAACTTCCAAATTTCCGTCACAAAATTGACCGACAGAAAAGAGATTGTGACCGAGACCTTTCACATAATAAACTCTGCTAATTTCGATGTTCCCATTAATGTAATCTCCGTAGCCCATGATAGCTGCGAAGTGATCATTCCCGAACCTGACAGTACCAATGAACTTTGAAACAAAGTTTGATAATAGTTTGAGATTGCCTGTCATGTGTCGGGAACATCCGCTATCAACAATCCAGAGGATGATCTGTATCACCTGCATTACACACAGACGACACAGGTGGAATAGAAGTAGAGGTGGAACCCGAAGAGTTAGAGGGTTCTGTTACAGTTACAGAAGACACACACATGTTAATTATTTTAGGAATCCATTTAAATCCTGGTATGTTTTGTAACCATCTATGCCAAGTCCAACTAGTCTTTTCTTTCGTCTTAGTGAATGCACTAGTTGAGAATTTCTTCCTAGGAGGTGAAGTGGGTTCTACGGGTACATCAATGATATTTGCAGAAACACTAGAGGGCGGTTTACCTAGCACAGACTTAGAAGCATTAGTGGGCCTAGAGGTATTCCATTTTCTATTGTTCTGGTTACGAGATAAGATAGCATTAGCAACACATTTATCATGACAACCAGAAAACATGCTTGTATGACAACCAACACAAGATGCTTCAAACATAACATTCAAAGTACTTAAAGGTTCAGCATTTGTTACATCACTTTTTCTATTACATTTGTCTAACACAATGTCTAAAGTGGGTGCAACTTGAGTCTTATTCAAATTCATAAGGTGTTCTTCTACTTCAGATATCGTTATTGTTCCTTTCTTACGTCGCAACTTCCTATTCTTCCTTGATGTGCTCTTAAGCTGTGAAGTGCTAGCGTTGGGAAAAGAGGCAACTATTCCTGTTTTAGTGGAAGGAAGCACATTAGTATCTTGTGGTTTGTCATTAGGCATTCTAGTGTCTATGTTAAACATTCCTGGGGCAAGTGCATTTGTGTTACTAGTATTATCTTGCTTAAGTTTTACCAACTCCGCTTTTAAGTCATGGATAGTGTGTAACAAATCTTGACTTTCAGAGCGAGTATTTCCATTATTTCGTAAAACTTCTTTGGTATATGCAAGATGATCATCAGCATCTTTAGACGCTTGAGCACGAGTCTTTTTGAGCAAATCAAATATGACACCATATTCTGTTTTGACTTTGGCAATTTCTTGTTTATATTTGGAAAGTTGACATTTTAAAGACACGTTTTCATCATCCAGTTGTTCTATTTTTGGATTAGAAATTTTGGAACTCAACTGGTTGATTTTGTTTTGCAAAGAAAGTTCACGATTTTGACAATCTTTTTGACACCATTGAAGACGACGTTTTGCATTCGAAAGCTCGTTTAACAATCGCTCATTTTCAATTTTTAAAGACTTGATTTATGACACATTATCGGTATTCTCAACAGAATCAACAGCGATATAATCAAATGCATATGCAACAGAATGTAGTAACACAACATTTATGGTATCAGTAGAGATAACATCTTCCAAGAGTCGGTCAACATGATTTCGTAACAATTTCTTTTTATGTTTAGTATTTGAAATCGATGTTTCTGTTTTCTCGAAAACTGTTTTCATAAGCCCAATCTCCTTCTTAAGTTTCCGTTCCCAATATATTGCACACATTTTTAAATTTCGAACATGTGGTAAAAGCCCTTTCTGAAAAATATCCCTTTGTTGTCGCTAACAAAATGGCGATTGAAAATGTTCACTTTTATTTCAATTAACTTCAATTGCATGTTCCAACAGTTTGATGTCAGACATGAAAGTGTCAAAGTATTTTAAAACCTGACATCGTTTAGTTAATGGCTTTATTTCACTAAAAGAAGGTAAAGGACCATTAATTTGTGCAACATTGGATCGGGGACCATCATTAGAAGAGGACTCAGAAGTAGGCGTGATAACCCAAGGTGTGTTAGAATGATCCTGTTGTGTGACGAAAGTTATGGCTTTTGAATAGTTAAATGGTGTGCAATAAACAACATTTTCCATTTTTGACCGACTCTCGTCTTCTGCATCTAATTCCTCCATACGATTATATTCAACAACACTCATAATGGAGTCATCAATTCTATGTTCTGCACTGTAAACTTGAGGATTTGGTTTGAATGCTCTATGTGAAAAACATGGTTTGTAATCAGCAAGATTTGGTCCATATCCATCAGGATTTGGTTTAAAAGAAAACTTTTGAATTGTTGTGATTGACTCACCATGTTTGTAAATAACATTTCTAAACTCTTTGATTTTGTGTTGTAAGTCGACAATTTCTTCAAGATAGTCATCTATTTGTTTCCTCGAATGCTTTTTGTATTCACAAAACTGTTTTTGACAATTTAACAACTCAGACTTGGCTTTTTGAGTTTCCGAAGTGAGAGCGTTAAGTTGTTGTTTATGATCATATTTTAGTTGTTCTATTTGAGACAACAAAGCATTCTTGAATGCAACTAGATCACATATCTGTTTTTCTAAAGATTTTTCATTTTGGTACGATTTAGCAAATGCGACTTCAAAACCTTTATCACGTTTCTCTTTAGTTTGAAAAATGTTGAGTTGGAACTTATAGCATTCATTATCCTTAGTCAACAGTGCAATTTTATCTTGCAATTTCTTATTGATGTCAGTGCACTTTTCCATTTGAGATTGGGTGGTCTTAATTAAGTTGGTCATGAGCTCAAGATCTGGATTAGACAAAGGTTCAGCTTGTTCAACGTGAGTCTCAACATGATCATTATTTAGATCCTCAAATATAATCATGAAGTCAACTAGATTATCAATATGAACCATAAGGTCATCTTGATCGTCAAATATAACTACGGGATCAATTTGATTATCATCGGAATGAGATGTTGAAGATTCATGTTGAACACTCTGAGCCTCGTCGGATGCAGATGTTGGCGGAGATATCAGATCAGTAATGAGAATATTTTGATCCGATACCTGAGACAAGCCGGCAGTGTCATACACTGGGCTTGTGTCACTCATGTGGAGTTCTTGCATGTTTGCCATTAACATCACAACTGCATTTGCCTGCAAGTCCTCCATGTCATCATCAGAATCTGCATTAGCCATGAAGCTCTGTTCCTTGTTGGTAAGAGTTCCACCAACTTCATCCTTGAGAGCCAAGAGTAAAGCCTCTTTGTGATAAGCGCTACCTCTTGTCCTCGGATTTGGGCATGCATTAGCCAGATGACCCTTCTCATTGCAGTTATAGCATCGGAGACCATTAACCCCAGTCTGATCATTTCCCTGATCAACCACTTGAACCCTTTGTTGTTGTGGAGCACCCATGTGATTCCTTCCATTAGAATTAAATCCTTGACCACTACCCATCTGACAAACATTACCACGATTCTGAACTTCAACTCTTCTGTTGTTAACAACAGCTTGATTCCTTGTGTTGGATGAGGTACGAATGCGATTGTTGGATTTGTTAGAATATCGGCCGAAGGCTCTAGCAATCATGACAAACCCTTGTTGCAATGCATCGAAATCTTCTGCATCCTCATTAGATTCACTGTAAAGTGCTTGATCAGTGTTGCTGTTGTATGAAACCAGTTGATTTTCTTGTGAGGGATTATATGGTGTGATCTGAGCAGTTGGTTGTGGAGGATTTGTGAAGGTTGTTGGCAAGGCCGGGAATTGATAATAACATGCTTGAGCCCACAAAACAAGTTTTTGATTATTCGGAAGTGAAGGCGAAGCAGGGACTCCACGGGTGATCCTTTCTTTGTCAACTTCCTTTTGGTGGTGCTTCAAATAGTCATACAACAATCCGTATGTAGCTTGATGAAGATTCTTCGCTTGACGGATGAAAATAACATACTTTTCCCAATCAGGTCCAAGACTGGTCAGGAACTTTGTGTTGATTGCAATCCTTAGCATAATGATATTATGTTTCTCCAAGTCATTTATAATGTCTGAGAACCGATGATGATATGACTCTAATGTCTCCCCTGGTTTAATCATGAAGTGTTCATATGCTAAGTAGATTTTTGATTCCATGTCCTCTTGATTGAGTTATGTGCCTTCCATTAGAAGATGAATGCGCTCCCACATTGCTTTAGCAGTCTTCTGAGCATCAACACTACGAAGTATCGGATTGGGTAATCCTAAAAGGATATATTGCATTGCAAGTTCATCGGCTTCTAAGTGTAGAAGTTGGTCAGTAGTAAGTTGATCAAGACCGACAACATTGGTAACATCATCTCTTGGTGGATTAGCATTCGGATCTCCGGGTACAGTGAGAGTAGGCATCTGAAAAGGACCTTCAAGGATGTCCTTCTTCAAGAACTTTCCATGTGGCTTCTTTAGATCACAAAACCTAAAGAACCTTATCACCCATTGATCGTAGTTTCCGAGAGTGAGCATTGGAGGTCTGTCAAGGGATCCAGCTTCATGAATGGATTATTGGCTACTTAAAGCTTAACACATCTTTGCAAACCAAGAGGGTTCCTTCAGAGTTGTAACATTCATACCATACTTGGCTGGATACTAATTTTGAAAGTATGTGTAATGTTGTACTTGTTGACGAAGGTTTGGTGGAACCATTTGTGGTGGAAGAGGGTTTGCTCCTTGAGGAAAGTGTTGAAATTGTTGTTGAAATTGTTGCAATTGTTGTGGGATGGTGGAGGATATTGTTGATAGAATTGTTGTTGTTGTTGTTGAGGATACTCATGAGGAAAATAGCTAGAGTATGGTGGTTGAGACATCTTGAAACTTGTGTTGATGATGGATCTTTGTAGTCGAAT
Organism: Chrysanthemum makinoi; assembly: GCA_910596185.1. NCBI lineage: Eukaryota > Viridiplantae > Streptophyta > Magnoliopsida > Asterales > Asteraceae > Chrysanthemum > Chrysanthemum makinoi. The sequence goes on along the minus strand of OU343224.1, from coordinate 106,973,066 downwards.
GAAACTTTGTTGATGAAGTAACCTTAAGTGTAGAACCAGCTTATGCGTAGAAAGTACCTTATGCGTAATACCCAACTTACGCGTAAAAGAGAACTTACGCGTAGTGAAAGCTTACGCGTAAACTTCAGAAAAAACTTAGCTTAGGCGTAAGCCAAAGACTTAGGAGTAGAATGCTTATGCGTAATACTTCCTTAAGCGTAAGACAAGCTTATGCGTAGGAAAGGCTTAGACAAAAGTATTCTACGCGTAAGAATTAGACTTAGGCATAAAACTAGGGTTTTGCCCAAAAAATCCTTTACACTAATACCAGTGTAAAAGATATCCAAAGTCGAAGTGTTTTCAGGCTTATCCAAGCAAGAAAACCCGGAAACCAACAACACCTGAAGATCAAATGATGAAAATGTTACGCGTAATGACTGCTTAGGCGTAGACTTTAGAGCTTACGAGTAAAACTAGGGTTTTGTTGCGAGTAGAAAGTACAAACTATCACCAAAACTGATTTATATGCCCAAAAGTGTTTAGAAACCTGATTTTAATGATGAAATAGCTTCAATATCACCAAAATAACAAGAAAGTTTGAAACTTGATGATCCAAATCCACTTTCACCCTTACTCGTAGACAGAACCACACGTACAAAAACAAGCTTTAAAACTATGTTACACACGTAAAGTTTGAAACTTGATGCTAAAAACTTTAACTTTAACACTAAATAAACCTTAAACCACAAAAATCTTGAGTTTTTAAGTGTAAAAATCAAAGATTTTAGGCGTATGAAAAGTGTAGACGCAAAACCCACGCGTATAGTACAAAACTTCAAAAAAAAAAGTGTTTCACCCAAATAGATGGCAAATGATACCACTTCTAGGTCACCATATTGTAACACATGCATCAATATGTAAGAAATATAGATGAGATGTAGAGCGGATGAACACAAACACAAAACACACGATAGAATAGTAAATGTTATGCATAGGAATTAAGTGTAAAGTGAACAACCAACCTTCAAATGAAGGTTTACATGACTATTTATAGGAGAAGGGACTAGGGCAACACTACAAGTCCCTTTACTTCCTTATTGGATATGGGCTAAGGCTTATGGGCTTTCTACATAAGCCTTGCCATTAACACTAACATAAAAGCCTAATTAATCAACTTATTACATGTTAATTACAAACACTTAAAATATAGTTTAGGAGTGATTCCAACAGCCTTCCGAATCCAAAAAAAGTTTGTTAGAGGAAAGATATATAACACTTTGTTTATCTATAGGACAAAACAAGATGTGATACTAGTCCAATTATATGTTGATGACATCATATTTGGCTCAACAAATTATAAACTTTGCAAAAAGTTTGAGGAACTGATGACAAAGAAATTTGAAATAAGCATGATGGGTGAACTCACATACATTCTTGGACTACAAATCAGGAAAACTGACAAAGGGATCTCTATCAGTCAAGAGAAATACACCAGAAATATCTTAAAGAAATATGAGATCTTTGATTGTGCTTCAGTCAAGACTCTAATGGTTCCACCCAATAATCTTGGACTAGATCTCACTGGCAAATCCATCAACCAAACACACGTTAGAGGTATAGTAGGGTCACTGATGTATCTCACTGCCTCTAGACTAGACATACAATTTGTAGTATTCATGATTGCAAGATTTCAGTCTGACCCTAAAGAATCTCATCTCACTGCACCTAAAAGAATCCTCATATAACTGAAGGGTAGCCCAAATCTTGGAATTTCCTATCCTAAACATTCAGGATTTGACGTCAAAGGTTACTATGACTTTGACGATGTACTTCACTCTTTTGTTGCTGATTATGACACTCAGCAGCAACTAGCCTTTGAGGATTTTGAACAGGTGGATCCACTTGATATGGAAGAGATGAACTTGAAGTAGCTGGCTGGCCATGCTTTCAGTGGACATCAAGAGGTTTGAGCATAAGTCCGGGAGAAAGTTTGGTTCGGGAAGAGATCCAACAAGATTTGTGAAGGAAAGTCAAGTGCTATACTTGTGGTCATATGGGTCACTTCTCAAGAGAATGCAAGGATAGGAAGCCTGGTGATGAGGTTAGGTATTCTTCCTATCGCAGGAAGCCGAAATTTCAAAGTCGGATCCTCAACTGCTATGGTCACTCACGGATGACCATGTCAACTAGAAGGTGCATGAGCCACGAGAATGATGAAGCTCCCAGTTCGAGAATATTGGATTGATGGCAAGTCAGTAGTTTAGAGGATCGGCATGATCAAGTTGCCTTAATGGGCATCTCTCAGGTACATAATTGTGTTTTTGGTTGTAGTGAAAGATATAATGAACTTAAGAAAGCCTATGATGAATTGAAACCTAAATATAATGAATGTTATGTCGAAGTTGAAGCTTATAAACAGGCTTTGAAAACATTAGAAAGAAAAAAAGTTTGGTTTCAAAAGAATCAACTGGCTTATGATGAAAAGATAAGGGTGTTAGAAAGTGATTTAGAATGTGCTAAAATTGATCAAACGTCTTGAGAAAGAAAAAGTTGATATAGTTTGAGAAACCAAGTTTTGAAAAAGGAACTAGATGAGGAAGTAGCTAGACATAAAGAATGGTTAGTATCAGTTGACAAAGTAGCTCGCTTTCTCTATGGTAGTCAATCGGTAAACTCTGGTTTAGGTTTAGGTTTTAAAAAATATGTTGGCTTAGAAGCTAGGAATGATACGTGAAATCTACTCGGATTAGCTAACTATGTAAAAGAAGGAAATTACATGCTGTACTGACCTATTAGAGGAGAACGTATGCCCATTGACCTTTCCATCACAGTTGACTTTGATGGATCACACCATCTTTATGGCAAAAGTCAAGAGACTTGCCAGACCCGATTCTTCATCTCTGACTTTGTCTCTTGTGTTGACATGACAAGTCCTCACCAAGGGTCTATTATATCTACCCGTTGTGATTCAAATGAAAAGTCAGACCTTCCCAAGTCCTCACCCAAGCCTACACCCAAGACTCCCTACAAGCCTTTTAGAGTTGCTGCTGAGGAATCAACTTCCAAGACAGTTTCTTCTGAAGACTTGTCATTTAATTCTTTACAAAACAATAATTCTTAAAACAATTCTGTTCATGTTTGTGGATTGAATGCTTTTGCTTGTGATGAAACTTCTTTCATGTTGAATAAATCTTCTAAAAGGAAGACATGTTTTGTTTGTGGAAGTAAATTTCATTTGATTAAGGATTGTAATTTTCATGAGCAAAGAATGGGTGTATGTGCTAGTCAAAAGAAACCTAGACCAATATAGCAAAATGTTAATGATATACCATCTTTTGTTCCACAAGCAACTAATAAAAATAGCAAACATAATTCGGTTGGAAGATCAGTTTGCTAGACCATATGTGCTGACCCAAGTAAATATTTTCAAAATGGTTATTGGCCTGAATGTTTTGACTCTATGTATGTTGGAAAGGGATATAGGGATACTGCTTTAAGGCCTCAAGAGTTGTTCTTGGACTAAAAAGGGACCTAATTTTCAATGGAGGACCAAGAACAATAGTGGATCTTATACATCTACATGGCCTAAATCTTATGATCCACAAGGCTGCTTAAGTCAAGAATGACTTGAGTCTTCATAGTGTACTAATAGTTTGTATATATTTTTGTTGTTGTTGTATGATCATCCCCGAGGTAAAGATGTTGGCATAGTGGATAGTGGTTGTTCCGAAGCATGTGGGAAACAAAGAAAAGAGGCATGATTTTGTACCCATAGAAGGAGGAGGCAGTGTGACTTTTGGTGGAGGAGATGGTAGAATCACAGGAAAAGGCACCATTAGAACACCTCATTTGGATTTTGAGAATGTGTACTATGTAAAGGCGCAGCAGTTCAACTTGTTCTCGATATCACAAATTTATGACACCAAGAACACAGTATTATTTTGTGAGGATGAATGTATTGTAATCTTTAAAGACTTCACACTTCCAGAAGATACATCCATTCTGCTGAGAGTTCCTAGAAGCCACAATTTATACACATTCAATTTGATGATGTACAACGAAGGTGACCTAACATGTTTGGTGGCTAAAGTATCCTCGGATGAGTCTACAAAATGGCATAGAAGGATGGCTCATGTGAATTTCAAGAACATTAACAAGCTTTCTAAACTGGGTCTAGTTGAAGGACTTCCTTCCAAAGTCTTCACCAATGAACAAAATTGTGTTGCCTGCAACAAAGGAAAGCAACACAAAGCCTCATACAAAGCCATTACAGACTATGAGCACTATCTGCACCCTCTTGATTCTTTATGGATCTCTTTGGTCCAACCCAAGTCGATTATTGATCACAAGTATTTGCTGGTAATCACGATGACTATAGCAGGTTTTGTTGGGTATTCTTTGTGAGGACTAAAGATGAAACATCTCAAGTTTTAAAAGAGTTCATTACCCTTGTTGAAAACCAGTTGAACAAAAGGTTAAAGGAATTGGTGTGATAATGGGACAGAGTTCAAAAATGTCAGTATTAATAGAACCCTGTCAGTCTAAAGGGATAAAAATGGACTATAGCACTCCAAGAACCCCACAAAAATGGGGTAGTGAAAGAAAGAATAGGACCTTAATAGAGGACAAGATCCATGCTTGCAGGACTCTAAATTACCCACTATGTTCGGGCTGAAGGCTTAGCACGGCTTGCTATGTACTAAACAAGGTATCCATTACTAGACCTCATTTCAAGACACCTTATGAACTACTCACTGGGAAAGTTCCTGCTATACATTACCTCAAACCGTTTGGATGTCAAGTGACCATTTTGAACACCAGTGATCCATTGGGAAAATTTGATGAGAAAGCTGATGAGGGGTATATTGTGGGTTATTCGGCTCACAGTAAGGCTTATAGGGTATATAATTTGAATTCTAGAAAGATTTAGGAGACACTTAACCTGAGATACCTAGAAAATAAGCCCAATGTTTAAGGTCAAGGTCATGTTTGGTCCTTTGACTTGGATTACTTAATTACAGGGTTATACCGGACATATTGCTAACCAATGCAGGGTACACAAGAGTCTCCCATCGACAATCAGTTACCACGGATGATGACTCCGAGAGTGAGTCGATCATGATGAACAACAAATTCTTGTACCTTCCTTCTCTCCTAACCATTTTGCAGGTGATCATTCTAAAGTAACTGGGAGCATGAAGATGAGTCACACTATGAAGAGGACCTTGCTAGGCTCAAGAAGCAAGAGTATCACGTCAATCTAGAAGCTGAGAGGCTTGGTGGAGAGTTTGCAAGAGAAGCAGTCAGTGGAAACCATGATTCTCCTTAAAGTCATCCTGTTTCTTCTGACAACACCAAATCTGCTAAAAGCCCTGCTGCATCTACTCCAATTCCTACTAGTGTGTCCACAAACTTTAAAGAACCATATACACGATTTCCAAGTCCTTCAGATCTTGGTAATCATCAACCCAAAGATGAAATCTTCACCTCACCTTCCTGTGACCGTGATTTTGAGTCAACTGTGAACAATCTTGACACCACAATTGATGTCAACCCCTCTGCTACAAAAAGGATAAACAGTGCTCATCCTTAATCAAATATTATTGGTGATCCTCAAGCACCTGTTCGAACTAGAGGTGTTGTGTCAAGTTCTAAGTATGGTCAAGTTGCTTTTCTTTCATATGTCTCAAACCAGCAAAGGGACAATCACCGTGACTTTAAGCATTGTATGTTTGCTTGCTTCCTTTCTCAAGTGGAACCAACCAGTGTTACTCAAGCTCTTGAAGATTCAAGTTGGCTTAAAGCAATGCAAGATGAGATGCAACAATTCAAGAATCAGCAGGTTTGGATTTTGGTACCACACTACGATGGGAAGTTTGCAATTGGGACAAAATGGATCTTGAAGAATAAAAGAGATGCAAGGGGTATAGTGGTTAAAAACAAAGCAAGATTAGTGGCTCGGGGGTTCGGCAGAGGAAGGAATTGACTATGATGAAGTTTTTGCACCTATAGCTAGAGTTGAGGCCATTCGAATCTTCTTGGCTTATGCATCTTATATGGGGTTCATGGTTTATCAGATGGATGTGAAAGGTGCTTTTCTGTACGGTGAGATAGAAGAAGAGATATATGTCACTCAACCCAAAGGCTTTGAAGACCCAGATCATCCATAGCATGTTTACAAGGTTGTGAAAGCTCTCTATGGACTTCATCAGGCACCAAGAGCATGGTATGCTGGTATCTGCATTTCCTGGCTGGGCATGGTTGAAGAGTGCCATTGACAAAACACTCTTCCTTAGAAGAATAGAGAACATCATTCTTGTACAAGTTTATGTGGATGACATTATCTTTGGCTCCACTCAAGAAGCTTGGTGCAGGGAGTTTGAGGAGTTAATGAAGGGAGAATTTCAGATGAGTGCTATGGGGGAGCTTACTTTCTTTTTGGGTCTACTAGTTCAGAGAAACCGATGGTATTTTTATCATGGGATAAATATGTAAGAGACATTTTGAAGAAGTTTGATATAGAAAATGTCGAATCGCCACTACACCTTAAAGCTCCAAAACCAAAATAATTTTGAACCGGATCCACTTGTGAATGTTCACTTATAGATCTATGATTGGTTCATTAATGTATTTAATGACTTCTAGGCTGATATTACCTTTCTTTGTGAGTGCTTGTTCTAGACATCGTCACTCCACTTACTTCCAACTTGAATGCAGCCAAAAGATCTTCAAGTATCGAAAGGCCAACAAGTTAGGTCTTTGGTACCCAAAGATTCTCTTTTGTATTAGGCATATAGTGATAGTGATTATCTTTGGTGCGAATCGATAGGAGATCCACAACGGGAGGTTGCCAATTTCTTGGTAGAAGATTGATTTCTTGGCAATGCAAGAAACAAACAATTGTTGCTACCTCAACTCTGAAGCTGAGTATGTTGTCACTGCAAATTGTTGTTGTCAGGTACTATGGATTCAAAATCAGTTGTTGGATTATGGGTTTAATTTCATGAACACCACAATCTATATTGATAATCAAAGTACCATATGCATAGTTAAAAATCCAGTTTTCCATAATAGAACTAAGCATATTGAGATCGAGCACCACTTTATAAGAGATGCATATGAAAAATATTTGAAAAAGGTGGTTAAGATTCACACGAGATGAGAATGTGGCGATTTGTTGACTAAAGCTTTTGATGGACGTGTTTCAACACCTAGTTGTCCATATTGGGATGCTTAACCCTTAACGCAAAGTTTGAGGGAGGCATAGGCTCAGAGGCATATGCCTCAGGGGAGGATTTTAGTTGTATATTTTGTAAACTTTGTAGATATTTGGTTATCTTTTCGTTTGCTAACACTAACCTGCTAATGTTCTTTCAGTTTTGTTTGTTTTGGTTTGGTGTGTTTGCTACTTTGTGTCTGATTTGCAGAATGCATTTATGAGTAGTTGCTAATATTTTCATTGGAGTTCACCAAGTTTGATTAAATGGGAATGTGGTCATCCATGCTTAAAGTTTGTTTCTACTGAAGAAATGCACAAGTAGTGTTACAAGTTAATCATTGAGAGATAAAAGACATGTTGATCATTCATTCAAGAAACAGTTTACAGCTTACAATCAACTTCAAATGAAATACAAGACCATTCCTATACAAGATCTAAGAAACATATGCTAGTTCCTATCATCTATTACAAAATCTGGTGGATTCACTTGACAAGTATGATGAAGAAGCTGAAGATGAAAATGGAAAGGATGGATTGATGAAAATGACGATGAAGATGCTCAAGAATCTAGTTTTATATCTTTGGTCCTTGGCATGATGGATGCATTTGTGATATGAGAAATCTTCAATTGTTCCATCTACTCGTTCCACCATAAAGCATCACTCCATCTTCCCTTTTCCCTTTTCCTTCACCTCTGCCCTCTTGCCCTTTCCCCTGCTTCCATGGTATGAAGCACCATTTTCGGGTAGGAAGTGCAATCACCACATCTCTTGTTGTTAGGAGTGGTGGATTTCTGGCACGTGACCTTGGTTGGGGTTGGGGTTGTGAAGCTTGAGGCTTCTCCACACTTGCTGATGTCCTCTCCTCTTCCTCTCTCACCAATCTATTGAAGATTGGCTCTAGACGCTCTGTGGAGTCATCAAAACCCCTAGATGAATCACTTGGATCCACTACACTGTCATCTTCAAAAGAAGGGAGAAAGGGGGACTTTGAAGGTCGAGGCTCATCTTGATAGGGATATCAAAATAATGGGCGTAAATCATCACTGGATGATGATGATGATGATGAAGATGAGGATGATGAGGAGGAGGTTAGATCAATGACTTCTGGTTTGGTAGACTTTTGATGCTGCTGCTGATTTGATTTTTCTGCTGCTACACTTTATTTCTCGTGTTTAGTTGTAAAAAAAATAAAAAATAAACAAAAAAAAAATTATTGAGATGGTTTGTATATTTTTAAGGGGAAGCTTATACTCACCATCTACATGCATCACTTGAGGGGAAGCGTCTACGCGTTGCACAAGACCCCTTTTAGATGAAAGGGAAGAAGATTAGTAGATGTGCAGCGGATTATTTGTGATGACATGTTTTTAGCATTGTTTCTTCATACAAAGTTGTTTTGTACTACAAGAAACTGAACTTAACCTAGTCAAATTCAGCTTTAGGGAAGATTGTTGGGAATTGCTGAGTTGATGATTACAAAACCACAAGCAAGAAAGAAGAAAGAAGAACGAAGAAACAATGAGGGATGATTATGTAATATTTAGATAGCTTTTCTAGTAAGCTATTATTAGGATTTGTAACACCTCCCTCTCCTATATAAAGAGGGTAGGCGTAGGTTACAGATCACATCTTTCATTATCATCTTCATAGCATACATCTCCAATGAGAGTCTAATTAACGCATAGAGCGTGTAGTAGTAATAGTAGTTGTAGTAGTTTTTTATATTTCAATAAAGAAAACCTTATTAGTGATGTTGATTGTGTTATTAATTATGATTCCACTGTGCATTCAATCAATATTGCTTATACCCTAGTTGAGTCCGGATCTTGGTTTCTACAATTGGGAGTAATTGATATGTGATTGTTGTGAATTGGGGCTATTTTTAATAGGCGGAGTCAAGGATTAATGTTTATTAATGCGAGTTGGGTGGCACAGTAAAACTCAAGATATTTACTGAAGATACTTAGCTACTTGAGTTGTTTCTGCTGATTGACCTCTTTCAGCAGATTGACCATCCTTTCTACTGAAGTGTTAATTTTGAATTTGGTTGGAGTTACTTTACACGTCAGATATGGTCAACAACTTGTTCCGATATTTTTAACCATAAATTGGGTAACTGATTCCATCTTCACTCAATTTAAAACACACTTCCAGTTGCGTGAATCATAACTCATTCTCACACTTTCTCACATGGCGCTTCAATTTAAGAAAGATCATAACAAGGTTGCTTTTCTGGGAAAAGCAAAGGGTCATAAACTATATGAACCTATGGTTGATCTCTTGAAAAGGTCCAAGATTCATTATTCTCTCGCGACTCCCAAATGTGATATATGAATCGTTGGTTGAGCAGTTTGGGCATCCGCTACACGAACGAAGTGACACAGAGATTGTTGCTACGATTAATGAAACAGAGTATGTGGTGACTGAGGAGTTGATTAGGAGACAACTTCATTTGGATGATGAAGATGGGGTTTATCACTCTAATACTGTGGAGATACTTGCTGGGCTAAGAGCTATTGGATACCAGAGTACGAACACTGATATGTGGCACAAGAATAAGCTTTGCCCCATGTGGAGGTTTTTGGTACACACATTACTTCAGTGTATAAGCAATAAATCAGGAAGATGGGATCAATTCTCTACCCAATTGGGTTGCGGTATTGTATGTCTTTCACAAGGTTTAACTTATAATTTTTTTAAGTTTATTTTTGATAATATAGTTGAAAATATTCAAAGGAAAAAGCATAAGTTTCTAATGTATCCCAGATTTTTACAAATGATTTTAGACATAACAACCCAAGATAGAGTATTTTGTCCCATAGGAGCTCTTCTTTGCTAAATTGTTTGGAAAACTAATTATGTTGGGACACATCATCCTTTGCTAGAAGCTATGTTGCCACAAGGTAATGAGGTCAGCGATGAGGGTAATGTTGGGTGCTCCACCTCTACTAATGTTGCTGCTGATGGTAATCCGTCGGTTGCGCCATGAATGAGGGCCCTTCCACAACTGTTGAAGCATCACATGTTTCTCCTGACCAACCTCCACCTACACCTGTACCCACACCTAGTCCTAGTCCACCACCTACTCATGTTACTCCTGATGAGTTTGAGCCTGAGTTTAATAGAATGCCCACACCTAGTCCTGTTAGAGAGCCATTTGTTGAAAGCTCTCCTGTTCTTGAGCATGTCCATATTTCTCCTGAAAGGTCCAATGAAGCTCCTATTACCACAGGAATCTGGCTGGTGGGCGAGGACCCTATTACACTTACATCTATAATATACTTGAGCAGTGTGTGGAAGAGGTTGCTGATCTAAAAAAAGAGCTTGCTGAGACTAAATCTTCACTTGGTGGTGAGATTGTGGGGTTGAAGAGAAAGGTTCAGGATTTAGAGGAACAACTTGGGCATAATAGTAAAAGGAGGTTTGTGGTTTCTTCTGATGAAGATCAAGAGGATATTCATTTGGATTCACTTGAAATCTTGGCTGATGTGGCTCAAAAGACTCATGCTTCTTCTCCAATTGTTGTTGAATCCTCAAAGCAAAAGGAACCTATTCTGTTTACTAGAAGAAGGAGAAGACAGTATTTGAGCAAAGATTTCACTGAATCTTCAAAGATGCCAAGTGTGGCCAATGTTGCAACTGCTGATGATCATGTTATTACTGATGCTCAAATGGTGGATGTTGCATCTGAACTCGGTCAAGCTTCATCTGTGCAAGAACAACCACGTCCTCTACCTTCAACAGATCATCATGAAGTCTTTGTTGCTGGAAGAAGTTTTAACCTGGATCCTAATGCTGCTGTCTCTTCTGCTCAACATATTACTCCTGATGCTTCCATGGGTGTTTCTTCTGAAAACATTATCAGCTTCCCATTGTTGATACTCCTCATCTGATTACGCTCATGAGTCTGCTGATAAAGGGAAAGGAGTTATGGTTGATGAAGAGCTTGGTTCAGATCTTGTGAGTGAACAGGAACGGCTACAATAAGCAAGATTGCTAGCAGAGTATGCAGATATGATGAAGAGTCAAGCTTTGGCACAACAACTTACAGATCAGTTTGCTACCAATTTGCCTCCTGAAATACAAAAAGAATTGGATGCACAATCCATTCACTTTACTGCTAAGCAATGGGATTCATATACTCTTCAAGCTGCTTCAAATCCTACCCTTGCTCAGAGCATTTTGGGAGCTGATTTTGATTGTGAGAACTTTGCTGCTCAAATGATGGCTCTTGGAAAACAAAAGAAGCTAGTTGCATTAAGAAGAAAAGCCATTCTTTGCAAAAGGCTCAAGCTAAAAGGGAGAGACCACCAACTGCATTTCGGAAAACGTATATAAGGAATGTGGTGTATAACCAAAGTATATATCTATCACTCTGCTTAACAAAGAAGCAATTCTGGGCTTTAGATGATTCTGAGTTGACTAGCATGTATCATAAGATTATGAAGCAGATTACACCACCATCTAAATTGAAGAGGATTGCTGGTGGTTTGGATGCTCCCAAAGCTAAAAGACCAAAGAAAGTTGAGATTGTGGATTCTTTTGCCGATTCTAGCACATAGCTGAGAACTCATGCTGTTTCTGCTGAGGCATCCACTGAAGCAGTACAATCTACTGAGAAAGTACCATATGCTAAACCTCTTCTAAGGCTTCACCCAGTACTGCTGATACATCTATGGATCCACAGGGAGCTGCTAGCACTTTTGAGCATGATACTAATCCTTCTTCTGCATTTCTTTGAACAAGAAGGAGCAGCTATGGTTAGGAAAGCTGAACTGGATGCTGCTAGAGCTAAAAAGGATAGAGAAGAGCTTGATAAGTCATATGCAATGGGTGATCCTGTTCTAATTCCCTCTGTTTCGGCTGAAGATGCCTCTGGTACATCAGAGAAGGTACCTTCTTCTATTTCTATGGGCATTTATATACCTGGGAGGAGAGGAAAAAGGATGTCTAGAAGAAGACACATTGCAATAAGGAGATCTATGCGAGTGGCTGGAAAGAAGGCATCTGGCATATTTAAAAGGGGTGGTTCTTCTAAGAATTTGGATCTCAAGGCTGCTGAGTCAATATTTATTAAAGAGGGATCTTCTGACACTTTTCTTGAGGGGTCTCATGGTGTGTTGACTGCATGGACATTGACTGATGATCAGCTTAACACCATCTATAGGTTGGATAACTCTTCTATCCAGTTTACCTTCTTGAAAGACATACTTCATATGGTGGATAGGCAAGATTTGAGTACTCTTCATGGTCTTGTTACACAATATTATGCTACTCATACTCCACAAGGTTCTGGGTTGTACTTATTGGGAGATCTTCAAGTTCTTTTTGACTCTCAATCTCCAAATGGTAAAGGGTATTGAATTTGGAAGGATTCACATAAGTGGAAGGTTGAGACTTGGAGATTTTATCCTATGCCCAGTGTGCATGTTGTGGAGACAAAGTGTGGGATGTCTGTGTGTATGTTTTCTGATAAGCTATATCCTTTGTCTGTGAAATTGATGCAACGAATGCTTAGAAAGAAGTTGGAAGTTCCTCCTGATCCAGTTGGGAATGATATACTCCATGCTGAACAATTGATTGGATTGATTAAGACTCAGCTTCTGCAACATCAAGCATCTTCTTGATTCTGGTATCTTGTATTATTTCTTTCTTTCTTTGTTTCATTCTTAGTTAAAAAACAAAACAAACAAACAAACAAATAAAACTATGTATATTTTTTGTTTGTCTAACTTTTCTTGCAGGTTTGTTGTACATTACTATGTTGATGGTTATCAACTCACCAGTACGTGCCTTGTGTACATCAAAGAGTTGGCTTGTCCAAAGGGTGCGACTTTGGTAAAGACACATCAAATTTGTTGATAGCTGTAATGGTTTGCTCAAAATCATAGGGTATGCTCACCCATGCTTAATTCTTTGAGGGTTGTATGGTAATTAATTCACCATGGCTTATACCTTTTTGGTATCCAAGAATTGGCTAGCCCACAAGTATATGGCTTGTGGTAAAGGCAGTGGACTACCATATTGGGTTCTCAATTCCCCGAAGGTGATTCTTTCCCCTAAGAATGACTAGTCCGAACAGCGGCTACTGAGGTAAAGACATATCAAATCCGTTTATAGCTGTGATTTGCTAAAATAGATGGTTATCGAGTGTACCATAGTTTTCGAACTTAAACATTTGGCTACTCCAGTAGTGATGGCTATTGGTAAAGAGACATCAAATCCATTATTTTCAATGATTCATCTCATGAGTTAACACACTGGATGTGATGAGAATAGTCGAAACTAATATGTTTTGATGTACATTTTGTCATTTGTTCTTGCAAAGATCCGGTTTCAAAGTTTTACCATCATAGAGAGTGCTTGTTTTGGTTCTTTCTTTAGCATTGCGTATTCAATCCTCTTGTTCAGTGTTAAAGATCTATCAAGAATCTTGAACTTAACCATGTCAAATCGAGATTAGGGGAGGATTGTTGGGAATTCTACTAAGTAAGAGATATTCACTATTTAAGAAGAATCTGAAGTGCAAGGATTCTGATGAAGAAGAGATTCTGTGGAAGTAGAAAAACCGCGTAGTTTGTTTATGCGGATATAGATATTCCGCGTATTTTATAGTTAGTTAGGATATGCATGAGATTTATTAGGAAGTGATAATGTATATCTTCTTTAGTTCTATGTTTATACGTTTCTTGGGAAACGGTTTAGGGTTCCTTGTCTATAAAAGGAACACATTAGTATGAATGATGTACGAGTTGAAAAACAAGTTTTAGTATTATTCAAAGATCCATAGAGGATCAAAGTATTCTTAGTTATCTGTGTTGATACTTGTGTTTGATTTTCGCTTTAGAATACAAGTATTAAAGACTTTCTATTAGTGTGTTTGTGATTACATAAGCATTACTAACGATTCACGAGCGTTCAAAGATTTGTCAAGGTCTTAGGTTCAACAACTTCCCTCCTATTTATTATTTTAAGACCACCATAAATAGAATTTTAAGCAAATACTACCTTATAAACATTATTTACAAGTATCTAAAGCACACATAAAACTAAAAACACTTTACTCATATAATACAATTAATACACTATTAAAAAAACCCTTCATCCAAAAATACAACTTTTTAACCACAAAGTACAATATAATTAAGCTTTCACACAAAATTAAACTAAAAATATATTTTTAAGCAAATACAAGTAAATATAATTTACAAGTATTTAAAGCACACAAATAAAACTAAAAAAATACTATTCAACACATACAATTAATAAACTATTAAAAACACCCTTTCACCAAAATATACAACTATTTAACCACAATTTACAATCTAATTAAGCTTTCAAATCATAAATCTGAAATCCAGCAGTCCAAAACAAAATAACATTTGTTCGCCAAAAAATTTAGTCACTTAGTAGTGCACACTTGCACTTATCAGATACCACTATTGTTATTTAATGTAAAGATACAATTTACATTCTTATACGGATTAATTGTTATTAATATTATTATAATTGTTATAATTGATTCAAATGTAAATTGTATGTTTACATTCTTTCAATGATATTAATATATTATTTTGCCTCGAGATACAGACCATCAATCACATCAAAAAAGTCATTTAATCTTGTTATAAAAACCTAACATTACAACCATATCTATTCTAAACTTCAATCACAAAGTTAGTTCATCAAAAAATAAAAATAAACAAAAAGTGTTATTATTGAAAATTATGTATTTGAATTTACAATTTTTTTTTTTCAATTTGTTATTCATGATCCTGGAGGATATACTATGGTTTTTATTTGATAAGAAACTTAAATATTTTACCGAAAGTTATATACAAGGCGTCCAAGGCTACAAGGTGAAAAATATCAATGCACCAATTCTTAAAAGCCTTGTCAAGAAACACGGTGACATTCCAACCAATGATGTTACAAAATATGAAGATGGCCTTGGTGAAATGAACATTGAAACCAATGACATTGTCAAGAAACACGGTGACATTGCAACCAATGATAGCTTTGGACACTTGATGAAGATGGCCTTGGTGCGTGACGAAACTTTAAACATTTTGTCCCACAAACAAGTCGTACGCAACGTTGAGATCGTTTGAATCCATTATATAGACGGAAAAAGAGATGTTTTTAACTTTGTAATATTAATGATATGGCGTAACCATCGGCTATGAATTTTAATTTTTTTTATCTAGTGTGATATCTTTTTCTTTTCTTTTCTTTTTTTAATACTGTAATAATTAAACTGAAAGTTATTATGATATTTAATAAAATAATAACATTAATCATGTAAATATTGTGATATCACAAATTGAAAAAAAATTTACTTGAATCAACCTTTTCTAATAATATATTAAGAATATTGTTAATTTAATATTTTTTTATCTAGTGTGATATCTAATTTTTTTATACTCTGATAATTAACTGAAAGTTATTATGATATTTAATGACATAATAACATTAATATAAATTGATTTATATTATTATGTTGTGTGATATTTATAAAACTTATTATTAAATTTTAATGTGATATTAATTTATGTTATTTTATTATTTCAAATAAGATGCAGTTTCATATTAAAAATAATTAAGTGAATACTCGTAATAATAAATTAGGCGGCTCAAGTTGCTTCTTTTATCAATCATTACATGCCTGAGTAAACAATTTGCTTCTATTAATTTAAGTAAACAATTAATTTAAAATATCACAATAACTTTTAACTATAGATAGGCGGCTAAAGATGTTATGATTTCCTTTTATCAATCATTACAAAAACAGTAAACCAATTTGCCTCTTTTAATTTAAATAAACAATTAATATCACAGTAAGTCATATACTATAAAAAAAGAGTACAATATCACAGTGGCTTTTAAAAAATTAAACTATAAAAATCAAATTGAATTTTTCTAAGCGAAGGAAATATATATTTTTCAAAAAGTATAATAAAAAATATAATATCACACTATTTTATGAAAAGAAAAAAAAAATCATAAAAAAATTGACTATAAATAGCTTAATATCACATAACATCCGTTTTAGTTAAAATATTATTATAATTTCATTTTACAATAAATAGCTTAATGTCACATAACATATTTTTTAATTAAAAAATATATTATTATGACTAAATAAAACAAAAAGTCAATATAAAAAAGAACATATGTTTATGTATAAATAGCTTAATAGCTATTAAGTATAAATAGCTTAATATCACAGCAAAATTTGTGAAAAAAACCCATAAAACAAAAACAAAAAAAGAAAAAAATGGAAAATAAAAATATCAATAAGAAAAGGAAACAATATAATCGTGAAAAAAAGGAAAATCACGATGAAAAAGGAGTTAAAAAAGAAGAAGAAGAAGAAGTTAAAAAAGAAATTGAAGTTAAAAAAGAAGAAGAAAATGAAGTTAAAGAAGAAGAAGAAGAAGAAGAAGAAGATGCTTATGATATTTTTATCTTGAATGAAGTATATTGATAAATCTGAAGATGACTATGATTATGAAAACTCTCCATCATTAAAAGAATATGAGAAAGAAGTAGCAAAACTTGAAAAGATGGGTGATCAAGGAGAAGAACAAGATAAAGATTCTCAAAATAATTGTAACTCTGATGAAGATTAAATTAGTATTTATGTTTGTAAACTTTATATTTTGTGTTTTTAACTTTATTTTACGATGAAAAAATATTGAGTTGTATCAAACTCATATTTTGTGTTAAATGGTTTAATGAATTAATTTTAAACAAAAAATCACATAATTTTTAATATCAGTACATCAAATTAACATAAGCATAATCAGTTGATCAATGATAAAGTACATTTTCATTAATTTCACAAATTGATTATTAGGACAATGATAAAGTATATGAATTTCACTTTATAACCTTTAAAAATACTTAACCAACATTACAACTTAACAATGAAATAAATAATGAAAAAATAAAAAGACATAACATTGATAATATCACGATTTTATCATTTGACTTTATAGCTTTAAAATAATTTTAAAAAATAATCACGATTCAATCTTAACAAAACCGACTCGGACGATAAGTTAACTTACTCCTTAAAGTTAAATACTTCATCTGATTGCTTCAGCATTAGCATTATTTGATTTCCTTTTAACTTTCTTTCCGTTTAGTTTAGTCTTCTTAATGTCTTTCTTAGTAGTAAGAAATTTCATGTCGGATTGTTTGGACAATTCACGAAATCATGATCATTAATTTATTACTGATTCTACACTCTCAAAATTTTCCCACATTCTTTAGGATCTTTAAATCGGCGTCATTATTAGAAAGTTTATATCTTGCACGATGCGCCACCCTTATTTGATCCAATATCGGAGGAAAACATCAATAGCAGGTTTAGGAATACCAATCATAGATGATATACTATCCTCTTTATTTCCGAAGACTCGCAACAGCTTGATGATTCCAATCTAGATTCATAAATGCTCAATTTTTCAAAAAATATACCCAGTTTTTCTTCATCATATCCGCAATGATTGATTATCGCATTCACTTTAGAACAAATTTTAGAAATACAACTACCTAAAGATCCATTTGCTTTAAAAGAAGATCCAAGAAGTGGTAAAACAACAGCTTCTTTTTTTTCAACGTCTTAAAAGATATTGTTTTGGAATCTTGTTAATGCCATATCCTCTAAGAGTATAAAAAGCATGACGACATAACAGACCATGCCTTTCAAAATGTAGACAAGCGATTAGCGAACGAGTTTCTTCATCATACTCAACTTTGAAAAAAGTAAATGAAAAAATTAACTACAATTTATAATGAACTTAAAAAACATTTTCTTGATCGTACTTATTTATTTAAAAAGACAATACCTTAAACTCTCCAAACCACTCTTTATCAATGTCTTTTACATAACCCAAGTTTTTCATAGACCCAGTACAACTCTTAATAGAAGCAACAATCTCAGCCTGAACCACATAGAATGCTTCAAGAGTATAAAATTCTGCAGCATGTTGTTCAACTAAATGATTGGTTTTCAATGAAGGTCAATTAATTCTTGAATTATTATCAAGAACACGTTGATTATTCATTTGTTGATCTAAAGCACTTTCATAACGAAAAAGAAAATGAACTAGTGTAGAACTCCAATTAGAATTATGACCAAAAAAATAGTTTTAACTTTCAGATCTTGAAGTAGTTTTCATCAAACCACTCATTGAGATATCTCTAAAATAAGCAGGGATCCAACATTCTTTTATGTTAAACATATCATTCAACCATTTATGCTTATCTAAATCAAATTCATCCAATAAAGCTTCCCATTTTTGAACAAATTCAACAGGTTCATCGCTTTCCCTCCATACAAGAGAACATAGACATTTCTTGAATCCTCCTCCTTCACATATAGTAAAACCGATCTATATAAATAATAATAATAATAATAATAATAATAATAAAAAAATTATATATATAAATACCTTTGTAGGAATTTTATTAATTATATGCCAAATACAAAGCCGGTGTTTAGCAGTTTTAAACATATCTGGTATAGCTATTAACATTGAAGAATCTTGATCTGTTAAAACAAGGTACGGCTCCTTAATATGGGTGTTAAGAAAAGCTTGTAGTAGCCACTTATATGAAACAACATCTTCTTTCGAAAGTAAACCAGAAGCAAAAATTACACATTTTTTATGATTATCAACACCCGTAAAAGGCACAAAAACCATATTGTACCTAAAAAAATTATAATATAAAAATTTATGTTATATATAAAAATAAAAAAAGAAAGAAATAAATAAAAGAAAGAAAAATAAAACTTACATATTGGTTTTGTATGTAGCATCAAAAGAAAGAACATCACCAAAAGCTTCATAATTCCTTTTACTTGTATCATCAGACCAAAACAAACAACTTAACTGACCATCAGTGTTAGTCTTAAACTCGAACGTAAAATTTTCATCTCTTTCTTTCAAAATACTAAACTTGTCAATAATCATTTGAGCATCATATTTACCAATATAGCTGTAAATGTCACGACTCATATTCTTAAAATCAATCTTAGTGGCACCAACATTTTCATATCCTCCCAAAAGCTCTGCAATAAAATTGAATGACATACAAGGACCGATGTTTAAGTTCGAAGCCTTAATAGCAAAACACTGATGCACCAAACTCATAGACCTATGAGACTTTTGCAAATGTCTATTGTAGGACCTTGTTTTTACATCAACCTTACGCGTACACAACCTTCAACACAAGATGAACACGTTAAACACAAACTATAAGATATGCGTTAAAGATTAAGAAGAAGAAAGGAAAGTGGTGACTTGAATGTATGATATGTCGTGTAAGTTAGAGAGAAAAAGATGAAGAGAAAACTTGTATTACTTGAAAGAAAACACACACAAAACAACCACTCAAGCACACACCTCAAATGACACATTTGAGGTGTATTTATACTACAAGTACATATGCCCTAATGGGCTTTGGGATGGGCTTGGATTGGACTTGGATTGGATGACAACTTATACAAGGCTAGCTTAACATAACATTTAGCCATTTAGCTTAGCCCAATCCATGAGCCCGTCGACTATTCTAGCACGATATCTAACACACGTTACAAAGTTCCTAAACGTGAATGACCATCACTTCTAATAAAAATGTTACGGCTAAAAATCTCCCCCTAAGGGGTGGTCATTAAAAAGATGCTCCACTTGATTAGGTCATTACTTTCCTTGAGCTTGAACTTTGCGTGTAGATATTGAATAGTCTTGATTTTCGTTCCTTCATGCTTTGTGATCAGTTAATGTGGTTGTCTGCCGTTGTCAAATTTGTTGGTTAGGTGTCTCCATGTCATTCTCCACAATTCTCACACTTCTATTTGTCTTTTGGTTACCAATGATGTAGTTCTCGAGTCTTTAAACTTTGTTGATTCTTTGACATTGACAAAGAATCATCTTTAACTTTGTGTTGCCTTTGAATTTGATGAGAACTTTCATGTGTTGTTGGTATGAGCATGTGGAGAATCTGCACGATCTCTTCCTCCCGCAAGCATCCATAAGAAGAAAACATAAAACATGGGTTAGAATTAATCCAACGCTTACAAGTTTGAACTTCGAGTGTGTTAACAGCATAATGTGAAAACACGTCTCTAATTCTCACAAAGGCCGTTCCTGAACTGGAGTCCCACAAGTGAGATAACGTGAAGTACCGAAGTACACCTACAGATTCGGTGAGTCGCTGAGGTCCACCGAAGCATCACCCCACGACTGTAGACCGTTTGAGACACACTAAGCGTAATCCACGGGGAGTTACCGAAGTGACCTGCTGTCAAGGCTACTTGATGTTGACCCTGGCAGGAATTTCCATTCAATCACTGAGGATTACAATTGTAAATCCTCTCATAAATGTTCTGGCAGATTGCTAAGATCTGTGTAGGACTCTAGAATGTATCACTTGTGTCCTTATTGTAGAACAACAAGCGATGAAATGTCAAGTTCTCCTATGAGATCTTTTAATGAATCTCGTGGCTCTAGACTCAATTAGTGCATTTTGGTTTTCCTGAGCGGAGACTAGGGAGAGGGTCTCCTTCTTCAATACCAACGATCTCTAAGAGAAAGTCGATAGATTATTTAGGGTTCCCTGTGAGAATGAAACAAATCCTTTTGAGAGGAATTGAGTGGCTAGAAGGTTAGGTGCAATGCGTCACTGGGTCCATGACGTCTTTGTCTTCAACACCAGCGTCATCTTAGTGACAACCAGTAGCAGATGAATTGAACCCGGTTTCTTCCCTAACGTTGATTATGGAGGGTTATTTCTTTTCACCCTTTCATTACATTTCTTTTTAATTCTTCAACCCCTTGATGAGTGTGCAAATACTCATCATTTTTATACCTTTTAGACTGCAAAAACATCTGAAAACACTCAGAAATGCATCAAACTGATAAAAATATCACAAATAAGTGTTTTATGTGTTTCAAATGCAAAATACCAAAATCATGTGAAAAACGTATCAAGTTTGCATAATTGGCAGTTTTAGTCCCCCAAGTTTCAAAAGTTGTCAAAAATAGTCCCTGGTAAATCAAAATAAAGCAAAATATCATTTAAGGTCTATAAGTTTCAAAAGTTGTCAAAACAAACCCTTCAAAGTTTAAAAATTACAAAATTACAACTTTAGTCCCTAAAGTTTGAAAATAATCAAATATAGTCCTTGGAAATTTAAAAAAGTGAAAATAATCAAATGTGGTCCTTGTACTATTAAAGATTGGCAAGTTTGGTCCTTTTGATAACTCGGAAAAGTTGAGTTTTGGTCCTCAGATTGCGAAATTACATGAATGGTCCTTGTGCTTAATCTATACCAAACGGACCCTTGTATTATTAATAACCCAAAACCCAATCAAAAACTCAAATGGCCCAACTTGGCAACCCAAGCCCAACACTTGACCCTTGAGCCAGTCCAAAACCATTTTGAACCCTGCCAATATCCATTTTGAACTCACCCCACTCTATTAATACCACGGTCAACTAAAGTCAAACCCGGTTATCTGTTCTTCTCCTCACAATCGCGCCAAAACCGAAACCACCATAGTTTTCCACCACTTGCTTCTACCACCTTTACACTGTCTTCCCAAATTGTTTAACTACCCCTTCCACCTCCACATCCTCCCAAACTTCTTTAATTGCAAATACACGCTTAAGTGACTTTTGGCCAAAATGCCAAATGGACGATTATGATGAGTTTGAAGGATTCAATGGTTGGAAATAGGTGGGAAAAGATTCAGAGATGTCGACAAGAGCCTAAAAGATCAATATAAAGAAGATTGGAGCCATGTAGAAGAAAATCTAGTTTTAATTTAGTTAATGTATGTCGTTTTAATTAATTTTCAAATTCCGATGAATTTTTAGCTTTCAAGTACTTTTTAAGTAATCTCGGTGTATTGTGAATCTTTTTCAGGTCATAAATTTCAGTGTTAAGTTTCATTTCAAGTTTATGCAAATTTTCTTGTTCAAATTCTCAAAATGATCGAATGTTGTTGTTAGTTGTTGTTAAGGACTGAATAAGCTAATATAAGCTCCTAGATAGCTTTATATAGCTATTAGAAACCTTTAAAACTCAGTTTAGTATCAAAAAGAAAAATTACCAAAAATACCAAAAAAATTAGTGAAAAATAAAAAATCAATGGAAATGGAGATCACAGCTGGAGCAGGGTGAATATTGGATTGCCCTTTGGTTTAGAGCTTCTTGGGAAGCTATAGGTTGTGTTCTCAGTCCTTGGTTCTCATTTTTCACTTGAATTCCAATTTGTAAGCAATTTTCTCAAAATTTGCATTTCATAGTTTATCTGTTTAAAGTATGTTAATTTTGGCTTAATTTTGTCTAAATATAGTTAGTATAAATTAATCAATAGCTTTCTTGGTTTGAAAAGTTTGTTTTAGTACTTAAAGCTTCATAAACAGTCCTATAAAGTGTTGTTTGGATTTGCCTTGTTAACTGTATTAGAGGTTGTTTGTGTTGTTGTTTGTGGTTGTTACATGTTATTTTAGTCCAATATGACTCATTGCAACCATAAAACACATGTCCTTATTTGGTAAAAGTCAAAATACCCTTTAATCTCACACTATTAGTTAACTGTTAGGATTAAGAATTTAAAATCATCACAGTTGCTTAGGACTTGTTAATCTAGCTTGATTTCATCTTAACATAGCTTATTATAACATAATCAGTTAGTAGAATCAATCCAAAGTTCATATTAGTCAACCTATTAGTGTAATATAAAAAGTCAAAATTTCAGTTTAGTGGTTTTTGAATAAAATAGATAATTTTATATAGGACTTA
Organism: Chrysanthemum makinoi; assembly: GCA_910596185.1. NCBI lineage: Eukaryota > Viridiplantae > Streptophyta > Magnoliopsida > Asterales > Asteraceae > Chrysanthemum > Chrysanthemum makinoi. Next base: position 106,950,043 of record OU343224.1, on the reverse strand, counting down.
ATTTTGAGTTTCAAGATTTGAGCTTTTGGGATATTAATATTCAACTGCTCATATTTATCATAATATTTTTATAATTTCTAGTTTGCTAGTTAGACTGCTTATTTCTTAGCTTATTTTGAACATTTTTTCAAAAAGGTGCCCTGTGCACAGTTTTACAAGCTTTTTCTCAAGCTCATAAAGAGCTCATTAGTTAGCTTTAGCTTATGTATTTTGGCTTTTTGGAAAGCCAATCTACCCATCTCTCTAGTCCAGTGCTTATTTTCTACTTTATAGCTTATTTGGTAGGTGCAACCTTGACTTATTGTTTGTCCCATTTCGTGTAAACTTAGTATTTCGGTGTTTATAAGCCATTTTCACAAGCTCACACAAAGCTTAATAGTGGGTCAAACCTTGTATATTTTGGTTTTGAGAAGCTCACCTAACAAGCTTATTACATCCAGGCTTATTTTTGGCTTTGGAGCTTTTACCCTAGCTTAATCTAGCCTCCAAAATCTGTGCAGGCTGTTTGGTTAGTAGGTTTAGTATAAGTGCTTATTTGCTTATTAAAACCTTATCAGCATTATTCTTTGTATCTTTTAGCTTCATTTGAGTAATTTTAGCTTGTTGCATTTTATTTCATCTTTGGTTCCAGCTTGTAAGCTTGTTTGAGCTTAAAAACATCAAAATAAGCCACAAGCTCAACTGTTTAGCTCATAAGCTCATCAAACTGCTTATTTTTAAGTTGTAAAATTTTTGTCTTTATTAAAGTTGCTTATTTTCAGTAGTTAAATAGGTTTAAAAAAGAAAAAAATACAAAAACATCATTTTAAAAATAGTGATAGCGTTTATTTAATAGAAATTAGCTTTTTAATTTTCTTTTTCAACTTATTATTAAGCACTTTCTATTTTTATAATTTTCTTAGCTTTCTGTCACCATAGGATATTTATAGAAAAAATTTCAGAATTTTCCTAGCTTGTTTAGTATTTATTAGAATTTAAAATAGTTAAAAAGTATTAAATAATTAATAATAAATAAATAAAAAGCATAAAAAATATATTTTCAGTTTTAAAATAAGTTTTATAATATTTTAGATTTTTCTAAGTCATAATTTCATTTTTCTAGCTTTATTTCACATTTTCTTATATTTTAGGGTATTATTAAATAGTTTAAAATAGTTTTTAATTAATAATAATTAAATAAATAGTCATAAAAATAATTTTAATTTTCCAATAATTTTCTTTTATTATTAGGTTTATAAAAATATCATTTTCATATCCATAGGTGTTTTACTCTTTTAAATTCACGTTTTATTTTGTACGTTTACGTAAAATTTAATAAACGTACGTATTTACGTTTGTTTAATCTAATTGTTGTGCTTTACAATTCTGTATCCAAATACCATTCCAATTAATCAGTAGTGTAGTTTTCAATCAAAATCCTTACAGATCATTATCCTTAGTGATCATTCGACATCTGAACGTTTTAAGCACCATTAATCCTCCGTGGGACTTAACGACCGGGAATCCACTATATTCCAAGGGAAATTGCATTGGTTTTAGACTGTTTTGAATTTTATTACGGTTGACCATTCACAAGTGGTTGACTTGTGTAATAAACTTGACAGTTTGGGAACGAATCAAATTTTGGCCACGGGAGGTACTTGGCGTGTTTTAAACATTTTCAGACCCATACTTGCACATATACCACCTTTTGTAGACAGTTTTTTTTATCAAAATCAAAAAGTTCATTAACACTTTTTCTAAAGTGTTAACAACACCAAAAATATAAAACAACAAAACAATCGTAACGTTTTCTATTTTGTATTTTCTTTAAGGTGATTCTTAAAGAGGTACGATTTGGTTAAACGAGACGATACCAAAAATATTTTCCAAAAGTATTTAAACCCTTAGCACAAATCCATACCTACGTCTTTTTAGTGGTACTTAATACATAAAAATCAACCACCGCAAATCAAGGCAGAACACCTACCAACTAGGGTTGTGAACATTAATAAGTTCCCAATCTTAAAGATCAAAACTTGCCTTTGTGTCCTTGTGAATTGGTATACCTTTTTCAAAGAAGCCATTTCATTTGTGATTATTGGTTTAAGTTCACTTGTCGTTTTGCCTCGCATTTGTTTTGAAAACTGATTTTTAAACTTAGTGCATGCGCACTTTCGTTCTTCCGACTCCACAAGTCCACTTTCGAGCTTGCAAATATTCCGCGTAGACGTAGAGGGCGTTCGCTCCTTGGCCGTGAGGAACGCGTCTAGCACCACCACCCCCTGTCGTAATGGCGAAGATAAACCGATGAATGAGCTTCTCCAAGCACCCATCGAGGGTTACGGAGATGCCATTGTTGTCCCAGACCATCGTGGCTGATACCTTCGAGCTCAAAACCGGTTGCTTAATCTTGTAACCCAAAGCCAATTTTATGGTTTTGAGCGGGGCGACCCTCATGCACATATTCGATGGTTTAACAAGATTGCATCGACCATCAAATACAAGAATGTCCCACATGAAGCAATTAAGCTTCTTCGTTCCCATTCTCTAGAAGGACAAGCCCGGAATTGGCTTGAGAAACAACCCCTCGTTCCATTGAGACATGGGAAGATTTAGTCACTAAGTTTGTTAACGAATTCTATCCTCCATCCCGAACTACAAGTCTTAAGAATGAGATAATGAAATTCACTCAAAGATTTGATGAATCATTCGGAGAGGCATGGGATCGTTACAAAGAGTTGCTCGAAAGTGTCCGCATCATGGTTTTCCGAGTTAATGCAAATGGATACTTTCTACAATGGTCGAACCAAGCACCAAGACTCTTTAAATGCCTCCGCGAGGTAATTTTCTGAGCAAGACCACAAAAGAAGCCTTGCAAATCATTGAAAACAAGTCCCAGTCCGCCTTTCCGAACAAAGACATATCAGTCTCAGTCTAATGCGGGACCTTCTACTTCATCTCACGTGAGTACATCTAGCACCGATGCTAAGATTGACAAACTCACGGATGCTATTCAAGCTTTGGTTCTTGCTAACCAAAAGAAAGTCACTTTCACACAGACACCATCACATGGTGAAGTGAAGAAAGTCGAGGTCTGTGTTACTTGTGGTGGCCCTCATGCATACTACAACTGTCGCCACGATGGTAGTCCATTTAAAGCCAATGCTATAGCCGGTACTTCACATCGGGGAGGTAATCAATACCGTCCTCAAAATGAACCAAACTACCGTGCTAATACTTATCGGGGACCACCGGTTTTAACCGAGAATCTTAACATTCAAAACCGAATCGAACCAACCTAGAATTAACCAAGGTTATCAAAACCAAGGTAATTTCTATCCCGGACCAAATCAAGGTTTCCAACATCAAGGAAATCTTAATCAAAACAATTTCAATCGAGGGAATCAATTTCATGGGAATATGAATCCTAATCAAGGAAATTTTCAAAATCAAGGCCCTAATCTGAACAATAGAGGCCGAATTTTCCTAATCAAACTCAAGCCATTGTTCCAACTGGACCATCATCCGATGAGTTATTGAAGCAATTCATGAAATCCCAAGATGAAATGAGCAGGTTGTTGGTCGGTCGGATCGCCGATCTAAAGAAGTCTTTAAATGATCAACCCTCGGGCTCAGGAAAACTTCCGAGCAACACGATCGCTAACCGAGGGGCAATGCTAAGGCGATCACAACCAAGTGGTGTTTCATACAATGGACCCGCTATTCCTACTACCTCTTCTTCTTTTCTCCCGAAGGTAGTGGAAAGTGAACCTGAGGTTACAAAGGACAAGGAACTTCCTACTAATAACGAAGGTACCAACGATGTCCATCCTCAAGTTGTCCCGAAACCCAAATCCAAACCGAGGAGTTGTTTTGAAACTCCAGGTAGCTCCGTTGAAAACCCCAAATCCAAGTCTTCTATTCCTTACCCATCACGTTTGAATGAGCAAAAGCTCCGCGAAAAAGCCGGTCATCAAATGGACAAATTTTTTCAAATTTTCCAAGAACTACATTTTGACATAAGCTTTGCGGATGCTATCATCTGATGCCCAAGTTTGCATCAACTCTCAAACACATGTTAAGCAACAATGAAAAGCTGTTTGAGATGGCAAAACTCCTCTGAACGAGAAGCGCTCTGCATTATCTGAAGAAGCTTCGAGAAGCTTGGAGATCTGGAAAATTTCTCTTACCTTGTGTATTTCGGGAATGGTTGAATGCTTTGCCTTAGCCGATCTTGGTGCAAGCATCAATCGATGCCTTATTGATATGGAAGAAACTTTCTCTTCGGACCTTACTCCTACATGCATGACTCTCGAGCTTGCGGATCGTACAATATCCCGTCCACTTGGAATTGCCAAGGACGTATTCGTGAAAGTAGGAAAGTTCCATTTTCGGCTGACTTTGTGGTTGTTGATTTTGATGCCGATCATCGGGTTCCTCTCATTGTTGGACGAGGATTCTTGAGAACAGGCCGTGCTCTCATTGATGTATTTGAGCAAGAAATCACATTACGTGTGGGTAATGACGCTGTCACCTTTAACCTTGATCAAACTTGAGGTACTCCGAAACTATGATTCGAGTCGGTTAACCGAATAGATATCATTGATGTTGCTTCGAAGAGTACTCTCAAGAAGTTCTCGGTTATGATCATAATTCTTCGGTGATAATCTCACTCATTCATCTCAACCCATCATTGCCAATTCTACTCCTTCTCTCACTCGTTTGAGGAAAGTGACTTCATCTTGGAAGAGATTGAAGCATACTTGTCTAGTGATTCGGTTTCATGGGAAATTGATCACGCTCCAATTGACATCGAGGGAGATATTCTTCTCATTGAGAGTTGCTTAATGATGATTCATCATCACTCCCTCCCGTCGAGCTTCATAACAAGGAAGTCAAGTCAGTTGAGAAAGCGAAGAATTTCACGAAGTCGAACTTAAGGACTTACCACCTCATCTCGGTATGCATTTCTTGAAAGTGATGATAAATTACCCGTCATTATTGCTCGAGATTTGAATAAAGATGAAAAGTGCTCTCATAAAGGTCTTAAAGTCACACAAGCAAGCAATTGCTTGGAAACTCTCCGACATTAAGGGTATCAACCACGAGTTTTGTACTCACAAAATCTTGATGGAGGATGACTTCAAACCAAATTCAACATCGAGAAGGGTGAATCCTAAGATTCATGAGGTTATCAAACAGGAGGTTATCAAACTTCTTGATGCAGGATTAATTTACCCGATCTCTGATAGTCCTTGGGTTAGCCCAATCCATTGTATTCCGAAAAAGGGTGGCATAACTGTTGTTACAAATGAAGAAAACGAGTTAATTCCAACTCGGTGGTAACGGGATGGCGTGTTTGCATTGACTATCGTAAGTTGAATGGCGCCACCCGAAAAGACCATTTTCCTCTACCCTTCATGGACCAAATGCTTGAGAGATTAGCAGGGCGAATACTATTGTTTCCTTGATGGTTTCTCGGGTATTTTCAGATCCCCATTGATCCACGGGATCAAGAAAAGACCACATTCACCTGCCCATACGGAACTTTTGCCTACGGACGTATGCCTTTTGGCCTATGTAATGCTCACGCGTTCCAACGATGTATAATGGCCATTTTCCACGACATGATCGGGGAAACAATGGAGGTGTTTATGGATGACTTCTCGGTCATTGGGGACTCATTTCAAACATGTCTCTCCCATTTAGATAAAATGCTAAAACGGTGTGAAGACACCAAACTTTGTCTAAATTGGGAGAAGAGCCACTTTATGGTCAAAGAAGGCATAGTCCTTGGCCATAAGATTTCCAAAAATGGGATTGAGGTTGATAGAGCAAAAGTTGATGTTATTGCTAAATTGCCTCATCCTACTACCGTCAAAGGTATTAGGAGTTTTTAGGTCATGCGGTTTTTATCAGCAGATTCATACAAGATTTTTCTAAAATCGCCGGCCTATGACTCATCTTCTTGAAAAAGATGCTCCTTTTATCTTCTCACACAGTGCATCGAAGCTTTTGAAACATTAAAGAAAAAGCTTCTGAAGCACCCATTCTCGTTGCTCCCGACTGGGACTTGCCTTTTGAGCTCATGTGCGATGCAAGTGATTTTGCTATCGGTGCGGTCTTAGGGCAACGTAGATCCAAGCATTTTCACCTATCCACTACGCAAGTAAAACAATGGCTGAAGCTCAAACTCATTACACCACCACGAAAAAGAGCTACTAGCCGTGGTGTATGCATTTGAGAAGTTTCGGCCGTACTTAATCTTGACCAAATGCGTGGTGTATACGGATCATTCGGCTCTCAAATATCTCTTTGCAAAACAAGATGCAAAGCCGAGATTGCTCCGTTGGGTTCTCCTCCTGCAAGAATTTGATATCATTATACGTGATAAAAAGGGCGAGAACCGGCTGTGCGATCATCTCGCGTCTAGAAAACCCTCTCCAAGATGTTTTCGAGAAAAAGGAAATAAATGAAACATTTCCTCTCGAGACACTCAATGCGGTTTCTTTTAGTGGAAACTCTACTACCCCATGGTTTTGTCGACTTCGCAAATTACCATGCGGGTAACTTCATAGTGAAAGGAATGTCTACCCAACAGAAGAACAAATTCTTCAAGGATGTTAAACATTACTTACGGACGACCCTACTTATTCAAAATCATGTGCGGATCAAGTCATCCGACGGTGTGTTTATGGACGAGGAAGCTATGGACATTCTCAAAGCTTGCCATCTTTGGACCCAGGGGCCATCATAGTCCAAATTACACCGCCAAAAAGGTGTTTGATTCCGGGTTTTATAGGCCCACTATTTACAAGGATGCCCACGAATTTGTCAAAACCTGTGATGCTTGTCAACGTCACGGAAATATCTCGCAAAGAAATGAAATGCCACAAAACGCCATTCAAGTATGTGAGATCTTTGACATCTGGGGCATTGACTTTATGGGGCCATTTTCATCATCTCGAGGAAACAAATACATACTTGTGGCTGTTGACTATTTGTCAAAATGGGTTGAAGCGAAAGCTTTACCTACCAACGATGCTCGAGTTGTTGTGAAATTCTTAAAATCTCTTTTGCTAGGTTTGGAACTCCAGAGCTATAATTAGTGACCGTGGTACACATTTCTGCAATGACCAGTTTGATCGAGTCATGCAAAAGTATGGTGTAACTCACCGTCTCTCTCTGCATACCACCCCCAAACAAGTGGGCAAGTGGAAGTCTCCAACCTTGGTATTAAAAGAATTCTGGAAAGGACAGGTAGGCGAAAACCGTGCATCCCGGTCGGATAAACGGATGACGCTTTGGGCCTTCCGTACAGCGTATAAAACACCAATCGGGTGTACTCCATACAAGCTTGTGTACGGAAAGGCATGTCATCTGCCGATTGAGCTTGAGCACAAAGCATCTGGGCCTTGAAACATGCCAACTTCGATATTCAGACAGTTGGTGATCACGAAAAGTTCAAATGAATGAATTAAATGAACTCCGTGATCAAGCATACGAGAACTCTTTGATCTACAAACAAAAGACAAAGAAGATTCATGACTCCAAAATCAAGAACCGCGTTTTCAACGTCGGTGATCGAGTCCTTCTTTTCAATTCAAGATTGAAGATTTTCTCTGGAAAACTAAAATCCCGCTGGTCTGGACCATTCACCATCACTAAAGTATTTCCTTATGGAACTATTGAGTTATCTCAACCCGATGGTCCTAATTTTAAAGTGAATGGTCATCGATTAAAACACTATTTTGGAGAGGACATTCCACCCGTGGTTATCCCGGATCTACAAACTTTCCCCATGAACCAATGAATGCGGGGATCGAGTCAAGCTAGCGACTCGGTAATCAAAAACAGTAGCACACCATATGGGTTTTCACCCATATTTCTGACTTCTTTCTACTTTCTACCACCCTAGTGTGGGGGAGTTTCCCCCCGCTATTGTATATAAGTTTTAGTTAAAAAAAAAAAAGGATGTGTATATATCAAAAATAAAATAATGGCCGTAGTATTTCCCTTTTATGTTCTATGTTTCGGCCTAACCGCCGGTACTTTGAATATTGAGGGCAATATTCATTTCTAGTGTGGGGGGGAATTCTCACGAATTTTATCATGTAATTATACCACCCAATTCCCCATTTTGGCCAAAATTTTTTTGGAGTAAGTGTTTTGCACTTACTCAGCATACGGTTATCAGTCCGCCATGTTTAATAAACTAAAGGATTGGCTAATCCAGGAGAAAACGGCTCTTGGTAAAGATATCTCAAATCCGTTGACGGCTTGCAATTTGCCCAAAATTGTATGGTGTTCACTCACCATATCTTTAATTAGTGAAGAGTTGGCTAGCCCGCAAGTTTATGGCTTGTGGTAAAGGCGTTGGAAAACCATAATTGGTAATCGACTCACCAAAGATATTTTATCTAAGAGTTGGCTAGTCCGAAGCAAGCGGCTTCGGTAAAGACAAATCAAAACCGTTGAAAGTGGTGATTTGCTCAAAATCATTTGGTTATCATTGTACCAAGGTTCTTACTTGAGCTGAAACAATTGGCTACTCTAGAAGTAATGGATTTTGGTAAAGAGATGAAATCCATTATTTTTTTTCTCAAAAGATTGCTAGGGACTAGCAATAGTTTAGTGTGGGGGATTGATGAGTGTGCAAATACTCATCATTTTTATACCTTTTAGACCGCAAAAACATCTGAAAACACTCAGAAATGCATCAAAATGATAAAAATATCACAAATAAGTGTTTTATGTGTTTCAAATGCAAAAATACCAAAATCAGGTGAAAAACGTATCAAGTTTGCATAATTGGCAGTTTTAGTCCCCCAAGTTTCAAAAGTTGTCAAAAATAGTCCCTGGTAAATCAAAATAAAGCAAAATATCATTTAAGGTCTATAAGTTTCAAAAGTTGTCAAAACAAACCCTTCAAAGTTTAAAAATTACAAAATTACAACTTTAGTCCCTAAAGTTTGAAAATTGTCAAATATAGTCCTTGGAAATTTAAAAAGTGAAAATAATCAAATGTGGTCCTTGTACTATTAAAGATTGGCAAGTTTGGTCCTTTTGATAACTCTGGAAAAAGTTCAGTTTTGGTCCCTCAAGATTGCAGAAATTACATGAATGGTCCTTGTGCTTAATCTATACCAAACGGACCCTTGTATTATTAATAACCCAAAACCCAAATCAAAAACTCAGCTGGCCCAACTTGCAACCCAAGCCCAAACCCCTTGACCCTTGAGCCAGTCCAAAACCATTTTGAACCCTGCCAATATCCATTTTGAACTCACCCCACTCTATTAATACCACGGGTCAACTAAAGTCAAACCCAGTTATACTGTTCTTCTCCCTCACAATCGCGCCAAAACCAGAAACCACCATATTTTTCCACCACTTGCTTCTACCACCTTTACACCTGTCTTCCCAGCTGTTTAACTACCCCCTTCCACCTCCACATCCTCCCAAACTTCTTTAATTGCAAATACCTGCTTAAGTGACTTTTGGCGCCAAAATGCCAAATGGACAGTTATGATGAGTTTGAAGGATTCAATGGTTGGAAATAGGTGGGAAAGATTCAGAGATGTCGACAAGAGCCTAAAAGATCAATATAAAGAAGATTGGAGCCATGTAGAAGAAAATCTAGTTTTAATTTAGTTAATTTATGTCGTTTTAATTAATTTTCAAATTCCAGTGTATTTTTTAGCTTTCAAGTACTTTTTTAAGTAATCTCAGTGTATTGTGAATCTTTTTCAGTCATAAATTTCAGTGTTAAGTTTCATTTCAAGTTTATGTAAATTTTCTTGTTCAAATTCTCAAAATGATCGAATGTTGTTGTTAGTTGTTGTTAAGGACTGAATAAGCTAATATAAGCTCCTAGATAGCTTTATATAGCTATTAGAAACCTTTAAAACTCAGTTTAGTATCAAAAAGAAAAATTACCAAAAATACCAAAAAAAAATTAGTGAAAAATAAAAAAATCAATGGAAATGGAGATCACAGCTGGAGCAGGGTGAATATTGGATTGCCCTTTGGTTTAGAGCTTCTTGGGAAGCTATAGGTTGTGTTCTCAGTCCTTGGTTCTCATTTTTCACTTGAATTCCAATTTGTAAGCAATTTTCTCAAAATTTGCATTTCATAGTTTATCTGTTTAAAGTATGTTAATTTTGGCTTAATTTTGTCTAAATATAGTTAGTATAAGTTAATCAATAGCTTTCTTGGTTTGAAAAGCTGTTTTAGTACTTAAAGCTTCATAAACAGTCCTATAAAGTGTTGTTTGGATTTGCCTTGTTAATTGTATTAGAGGTTGTTTGTGTTGTTGTTTGTGGTTGTTACATGTTATTTTAGTCCAATACAACTCATTGCAACCATAAAACACTGTCCTTATTTGGTAAAAAGTCAAAATACCCTTTAATCTCACACCATTAGTTAACTGTTAGGATTAAGAATTTAAAAATCATCACAGTTGCTTAGGACTTGTTAATCTAGCTTGATTTCATCTTAACATAGCTTATTATAACATAATCAGTTAGTAGAATCAATCCAAAGTTCATATTAGTCAACCTATTAGTGTAATATAAAAAGTCAAAATTTCAGTTTAGTGGTTTTGAATAAAATAGATAATTTTATATAGGACTTAATTTTGAGTTTCAAGATTTGAGCTTTTGGGATATTAATATTCAACTGCTCATATTTATCATAATATTTTTATAATTTCTAGTTTGCTAGTTAGACTGCTTATTTCTTAGCTTATTTTGAACATTTTTTCAAAAAAGTGCCATGTGCACAAGTTTTACAAGCTTTTTCTCAAGCTCATAAAGAGCTCATTAGTTAGCTTTAGCTTATGTATTTTGGCTTTTTGGAAAGCCAATCTACCCATCTCTCTAGTCCAGTGCTTATTTTCTACTTTATAGCTTATTTGGTAGGGCTGCAACCAGCTTATTGTTTGTCCCATTTCTGTGTAAACTTAGTACTCAGTGTTTATAAGCCATTTTAACAAGCTCACACAGAGCTTAATAGTGGGTCAAACCTTGTATATTTTGGTTTTCTGAGAAGCTCACCTAACAAGCTTATTACATCCAGGCTTATTTTTGGCTTTGGAGCTTTTGCCCCTAGCTTAATCTAGCCTCCAAAATCTGTGTAGGCCTGTTTGGTTAGTAGGTTTAGTATAAGTGCTTATTTGCTTATTAAAACCTTATCAGCATGATTCTTTGTATCTTTTAGCTTCATTTGAGTAATTTTAGCTTGTTGCATTTTATTTCATCTTTGGTTCCAGCTTGTAAGCTTGTTTGAGCTTAAAAACATCAAAATAAGCCATAAGCTCAACTGTTTAGCTCATAAGCTCATCAAACTGCTTCTTTTTAAGTTGTAAAATTTTTGTCTTTATTAAAGTTGCTTATTTTCAGTAGTTAAATAGGTTTAAAAAAGAAAAAACACAAAAACATCATTTTAAAAATAGTGATAGCGTTTATTTAATAGAAAATAGCTTTTTAATTTTCTTTTTCAACTTATTATTAAGCACTTTCTATTTTTATAATTTTCTTAGCTTTCTGTCACCATAGGATATTTATAGAAAAAATTTCAGAATTTTCCTAGCTTGTTTAGTATTTATTAGAATTTAAAATAGTTAAAAGTATTAAATAATTAATAATAAATAAATAAAAGCATAAAAATATATTTTCAGTTTTAAAATAAGTTTTATAATATTTTAAATTTTTCTAAGTCATAATTTCATTTTTCTAGCTTTATTTCACATTTTCTTATATTTTAGGGTATTATTAAATAGTTTAAAATAGTTTTTAATTAATAATAATTAAATAAATAGTCATAAAAATAATTTTAATTTTCCAATAATTTTTTTTTACAATTAGGTTTATAAAAATATCATTTTCATATCCATAGGTGTTTTACTCTTTTAAATTCATGTTTTATTTTGTACGTTTAAGTAAAATTTAATAAACATACGTATTTACGTTTGTTTAATCTAATTGTTGTGCTTTACAATTCTGTATCCAAATACCATTCCAATTAATCAGTAGTGTAGTTTTCAATCAAAATCCTTACAGATCATTATCCTTAGTGATCATTCGACATCTGAACGTTTTTAAGCACCATTAATCCTCCGTGGGACTTAACGACCCGGGAATCCACTATATTCCAAGGGAAATTGCATTGGTTTTAGACTTTTTGAATTTTATTACGGTTGACCATTCACAAGTGGTTGACTTGTGTAATAAACTTGACAGTTTGGGAACGAATCACCCCTTCTTTCTCCTTTCTCACATTACTCCTTTTTTCAATCATACCTAAGGACTTCTAATACTAACTATTGGTATTGTCCTTGGGTAGATCCCTCCGGCTCTGGCGGATCATAGGACTGATTTCCTATCCTTAGACACCTTATAACTCCGTGACTGTCCTGTTGTTGCCATAAAACCATTTTCTTGAAAATCTCTCAGAGTGTTTATGATAGAAAACATGTTTGAAACACTCCGAGAGTTTTATATTTTCAGAAACACTCCCCTTCACATGTGCTTATAAGTTTTGACAGAAATCTACACATAGAGGGTAGAGTTCGCACTTTTTGAATTGATCGGCTCATGATAGACAATTCCCCACGAGACACGGTTACGTTGCTCAGTTAAAGAGTTTCATTGTCAGTTTTTAGGTGACAACTAGCTCTAATAACTAACTTGAAGTTGTAAACACTCCTAGAAAAGGAGGTTAGACCCATGAAAGTGCATGTCTATCACGAGTTTCTCAAAATGGTACATTGATTACTTGTCAATTCATTGGTTCCGACTGAGTCGAGCTCTTTTGAGATTCAAACACCGATCATTAAACATTTTTGATCACATATTAATCACATCTTCTCCCCCTCAAAAATAGCATAATCGTGATATTTTTTATATCAACGGATTAAACAACATTTATAAAATCTTTTGGGGAGACAAACGGATTTGATTTAAGCATGAATATGGAACATTTTGTTTTATACTCCCCCTTTAATAAAGCATAATCAATTAAAGGGTTTTAGAGGGAGTTATCTTGAGCACAAAATATTTTGAAAGATTTTGAAAATCTTTTTGAACAGTCTTGAAAAAGTTGCTCAAGATGATGATGATTTCTCACCAGTTTTAAATGTAGTGCACTGAAGCGTACACTAGATTTTTTCTTTAAAAACTCGAGTTTTGATCTAAAATAATCAAAAGTCATCATTGTAGTCCGGTTTTAAATCTTGAAGTATACGAAAGCCATTTATGAAGAATTTTTTTGAGAAACGACATGTTTTAGAAAACATATAAAGAACTCTCGCTCAAGCATCTGTACATGCCTGTATCATTGTTGAATGACATTTCTAGAAACGTACAGAATATCGATTATACGAGAGACATGTCGTGAGAAGAATTTTTTGGATTTTTGATTTTCTATTGTTTTTGTATTTTTTGAAAGTTATATATTTTTATATTTTGCTTTTGTTGGTTTTTCAAATTTTGTATTTTGTTTTTCAAAAATATTTACAGCGAGCTTTTGGAAAATCATTTTCAAGAAGATTCGAGAAGACGTTCTAACTCCTCATGGGTTAGGCTTCGCATTCCAATTCGTCGAACTAAATCGTCAAACCTTTCTTTTGGAAGGGCTTTAGTAAATAGATCGGCGAGTTGGTAATCTGTCTTCACGAAAAATAATTCAACAGTACCTTCTTCCACATGTTCTATTATGAAGTGATAGCGGACTCTGATATGCTTAGTCTTTGAGTGATGAACAGGAATGCATGATATGGCTATGGCACTTTTCGAGTCACAATACATAGGTATTTTATCGAAAGTAAAGCCATAATCTGTGAGTTGTGTTCTCATCCATAGAACTTGAGCACAACACGCAGATAGAGACACATACTCGGCCAGCGGTTGAAAGTCAAGGTGCAATCTTGTTTCTTTAAAGACCAGCTGACTAACTTTTCACCCAAAAATTGTGCTCCTCCGGATGTACTTTTTGCTATAACTTGATCACCTGCGTGGTCCACATCTGAAAAGGCAATTATATCAAATTCGGATTCCTTCGGATACCAAAGACCCTTGTGAATGGATGTCTTCAGCTACCGAAAGATCCTTTTAACCTCTTTGAGGTGCAGTTCGGTAGGCTTTGCCTGAAACCATGCTAATAAGCAAACAGCAAAGTTAATATCGGGTCGACTAGCAGTAAGGTACATGAGAGAACCAATCATGCTCTGATATTTTTTCTGATCGATAGGTTTCCCAAACAAATCGGCTCTAATTTTTGGTGATGTTACCATTGGTGTACCGACAGAGTCACAATTATCCATACCATGATTTTTCAAAATCTCAATTGTATATTTAGCTTGATTAATAAAAATTCCACGTGGGGATTGATGAATTTGTAAACCAAGAAAAAAAATTTAGTTCCCCCATCATGAACATTTCAAATTTGCTTTTCATGAGATTTTCAAAATGTTTTGAAAGATTCGGATTAGTGGACCCAAAGATGATGTCGTCCACGTAAATCTGAACAATCAAAATGTCATTTTTGCATTTTTGTGTAAACAAGGTAGGATCAACAGTTCCTTTGGTGAAATTGTTTTGGATAAGGAAAGAAGACAGTTCATCATACCACGCTCTCGGAGCTTGCTTTAAACAATAGATTGCCTTTTTGAGTTTGTAGACGTAGTCTGGATGTTCCATGTCTATGAAGCCTTCGGTGACTCACGTACACTTCTTCTTTCAGAGTTTCATTCAAGAACGCGGTCTTAATGTCCATCTGATAAACCGTGATGTTTTTGTGAGCTGCATAGGCTAAGAATATCTTGACTGCTTCAAGTCTAGCTACCGGCGCGAATGACTCTTCAAAGTCTATCCCTTCTTCGTGTCTGTATCCTTTGGCCACAAGACGAGCTTTATTGCGAATTACAGTCATCTCTTCATCCCTTTTGTTCTTCCATAACCATTTGAGATCAATGACGCGAATGTCAATTGGTCTTGGAACCATATCCCAAGAGTCATGTAGACGGTATTGGAGAAGTTCTTCCTGCATTGCTTCTATCCATGCGGGTTCTGCCATTGCCTCGCAAATGTTCTTTGGCTCGATTTGCTAATTGAGCAAAGGTAAATGCATAAGTCGCAATCGGTGGCAAGTTGGCGTCTCGTCTGAATTGGCCGTGAAGGTTCACCAATAACTTGTTCAATTGGATGGTCTTTAGTCCACTTCAGAGTAGAAGGATATCGTTGGTTAAACGTATGCGAGTTAGATGGTTCTCGTAAGCTTGAAGATGATTCAGCTGATTCCGTAGCAAACGGGTTTTCAAATAAGTCTTCATCTAACGTTGCATCGTTCTGGTTTTGTGTAGGTTCTTCTTGAAATGATATGTTTTGGTTTTGCTCATCAACTGCTGGTAATACTGTTGTAAGAATAGGATTTGCAGAAGTCGATGTAGATGACGTTGATGGAGTTGGTGCATTGGTTTCGACCGTTGTAGATGCATCTTTTGTTGGTGGTGGTGGATGATTTTGAGCGGGTGCAGCGGAGTGAAGGTTTGATGCATTTGTCGAAGTTCCACCATAGTATTCATCGAACATTAACTCGAAGAAATTATCCCATTCTTGTTCATGAGGTGTGTCAGCAAAAGTTGATGGAGCTCTTTGTTGTATGAGTCCTGAACTGATGTGTCCAAAAGTCTGTTGGTTTGGTGCGGGTCCTAATTTGTTTTGATTAGAAGCCATTGGATTAAGCGCGGGTTCTAGAGCGAGTCTCTCAGAAGCCATCTTTGAAAGTTCATCAAAATTCACATTCATCGTCTCCTTGATCCTCCTAGTTCTCCTGTTATACACCCTGAATGCCCTCGAGCTATCTGAATATCCAATGAAGATTCCAATATCACCTTTAGCTTTCAGTTTTCCTGGATCTTCTCTGTCGTTTGTCGGATAGCACAAAGCGCCAAACACGTGAAAGTAAGAGATATCAGGTTTTCTGTTGTTCACTAGTTCATATGGGGTTTTATTGAATCTTGGATGGATTAGGGATCGGTTTTGAGTGAAACAAGCAGTGGCAACAGCATCAGCCCATAGAAATAATGGTGCACTGGAATAGATTAGCATTGTGCGATCAGCTTCCACAAGAGTACAATTTCTTCTTTCAACTATCCCATTCTCCTCTGGAGTTCGAACAACTGATGTCTGATGAGTTATTCCAACATCTTCAAAATAAGCTCTTAACTCCTGATTTGTGAATTCGTGCTTGTTGTCATTCTTACAACCCTTACTAGAGTTTGAAGAAGTACTTGAATACACTTCAGAAAGGTGATGATGATGCCTGGTGCTTCGTCTTTTGATCTCAGAAACCTAACCCATGTATATCTTGAGTAATCATCGATGATAACAAGGATATAATTTTTCCCATTAATGCTTTCAACTCTCATTGGGCAACATAAGTCCATGTGCAACATATGCAACTTTGCTTCCGAACTAGGTACGGATTTGGGTTTATATGATGCTCTTTTTCTTTTTCCTTGTTAGCATGATGGACATAAGTGATCCTTGGTGTATTTGAACTTTGGAAGTCCATTGACGATGTTGTCTTTGGCAAGTTTGTTGATTGTGTCGAAATTGAGATGGGATAATCGTTTATGCCACAACCAGGACTTTGTTCCAGATGCTCGTGTCATAAGACATATTGGTGATGAAGAGGCCATTTGGTTTATGTCAATAGCATACAAGTTTGTATCACGATTCCCAGTTAAGAGATTAGTGCCATCCAAGTTTCTAACGAAGCAAGCATTTTTCCTAAAAGCAACCTCTAAATCTGCATCACCGAATTGCCCGACTGAAAAAAAATTGTGTCCCAACCCTTCGACATAGTAAACCCGAGTGATCAGATAATCTCCAAAAGGTAGATCTCCAAAACCCATGATAGCTGCTACATGATCATTTCTGAAACGAACGGTTCCCATGAATTTCAGACGAAATTGATCAGCAGCTTCAGATTCCGGTCATGTGCTTGGAGCAACCCGAGTCGACGATCCAAAGACATATTTCGATAACCGCCAAGAACAGAAGAAGAAGATTTTGGAAACCGTTTTGATTTTAGTTCCTTTGGGTTAGAGGTAAAGTCCTGATCACACTCATAGAAGTTATCTACTGGGAAAGCAGGTTCATCACTCATTCTACCATTCTGGAGTGTGAAAGTTCTACCCGTTGGTTTCCAAATGTCATCCCTATAGTAAAGACTATGCTTCTTATCAGTAGTGTAAAACCTAAGTCTTGCAACTAGTCTTCTTAAGGGTTTAGCATAAGTTCTTTTAGGAACGTTCTTCTGAACAGGCTTAACAATCTCATTCTTAGAAACACAATCATTATGAATATTAGTTAAATATTTCTTGCAAGTTAAACAAACAGATTCATTAAACTTAGCAGAGTTCATAGGTTCATTACATTCAGATGAAATTTCTTGCTTATTATAAAGCGGTAAATTCCTAGGGTGTTCTTCTACTTTCTTCTCTTTATTCAAGCTACTACTCTTAGAGGCATGCGAGACTCTATTGTTCCTTGTATTGCTCTTAGGCTTTAGTCTGCTACTCCTAGAGGTGCTTACTAGTCCTGTAGAAGGTAAGGCATACTCATTAGGATTTACATTTGTATCTAGAGAAGTGGTTTCAGTTGTCCTAGTCTCTTTAGAGTGCTTTTCTAAACTTATGTCGTTTGTTCCATATGGTTTAGATGTGGAGGCAGACGCATTAGTGGTACTCATCTTAAAAAGGCTAGGTGCTAAAACTTTTGGTTTCTCGATAACCGCTTTTCCTTTTTCAACATTATGTTTAGGCAAGGCAGGTGGAGTGACTGGTTTTGATAAATCATTTTTCTCATTGACTTTTGGAGGAGGCATAGAAACATATATTTTTGGTTTTAAAACCGGTTTGGGAACATTTGCTTTCTCCTCAGTCAATGGTTTTGTAATCCTAGTATCCACTACCTTTCCTTTTTGACATTCCAGCTGAGCCCTCAAAAGATCATTTTTCGCTTTCATGTCATTGTAGGCACGCTCATACGACAGTTTGTCATACTTGCATTCCTCAGTTTTTCGATCAAGTTGTTTAAAATATGAGACATTTTTTTTTTCAAGTTTTTCAAGAGCTTTTTCATATTTTGAAACAATTTCGGAGGTCTCAGACTGGAGTCTTTCATGATCTTCAACAGAATATGTTTGTAAAATAATGGACATAATATCAGTAGTCAGAACATCTTCGAAGAGAGAATCATTTAAATTTTCCAAAACTTTGATGTGTTCAATACTGTCATTAGCTTGCTTTACCTGGGATTTATGGTCCTTAACAAAGTCAGCTGTTTCTTTCAAAAATGCTTGTTCAAAATGAATTACCCTTGAGTTGATGTTATTCAGCTGAGGGACAATTTCAGTTTCAAAAAACTTTTTATTTTCATTATCAAAACTATAAAACCAGATGTTAGTAGTAATATGGGTTTTAGTTTTAACAGTCTCTTGAAGTCTCGCAATTCTAGTTTTCACATTATCTAAAATACTTCTAGCATCACTTGTGTTAAAAGGATTGTTTGAAGACATTTGTTCAATGTTCGAAAGAGATTTTGAGACAACAACTGATTTTGAAACTGATTTTGAAACTGGTGTAGACTCTTTGTTTGAAACACTTGGTGTGATGGAAAACTTTGACTGTTCTTTCTTCTTAACAAAAGTAATTCCAGAAATTTTGTTCCATTTGTTGTAGTCGATTGGTTTGATTTCCGGATGTTTTTGTTTCATTTTTTATCTACTCTCCTTAGATAGTTCTAACGTTTCAAGAGAATCACGAACAATTATAGGTTCATGTAAAGCATTTCCATTCTCTGAGATTTCTGAGCTTTCTTGAGGAACGAAGAAGGGTTGTTACCAAGGGCCATTTTTTGTGTTGTATGAAAATACGGATTTGTCTGATTAATCAGCATATTAGTTGATTTAGCTGAATGACCTGTTGTAACAAGAAAATTTTCCAATTTTTTGATTTTTTTCATCTTTATCAAGAATTTCATCAAGAAGAGAATCTTCTCGTTTTAAAAAATCAGCAATCAACTGCTTCTTCTCTTTTTCAAGATCAGAAACCATTGCTTTTTTATTAGAAAGTTGGTCATTTAGATCAGAAATTTCCTTGTTTAAAGATTTTATTTTCAAGTTCAAATTCACATCAAGTGTGTCATACTTGATTTGCAATTGTTGTTCTTTTAAAACGGAATTTCGATAACCAATTTCTAATTCTGACTCTTTGGTTTTGTGAAATTCAAAAGCTTTTGCGTTCTCCTTGTAACTCTCAAGCTCTGCGGTCAATTTGGCATTCGTGGCCTTAACTTCGCGATTGACCATTTTAACTTTCTCGATTTAAATGCCACAGTTATTGATTAATGTTTCAAAATAAGCACGTGTTTCCTCATCAGTCTCAGTATTTTGTGCCACACAGCCTCCACTAGGATCCACATCTGGAGTTTCAGAGTTAGTATTGCTACAACTCGAATTGTCCAGGTATGTATCATAAGTAGGTGTGGATGTCACAGAATGTTGTACGTCATGAGTAAACACATCAAATATGACATTGTTATAGCATGGATCAATGATTGGTACCTCAGATACTGCATTGGCGTCATAGACGGGAGGTGCGTCAGATTCAGTGTCGTACTTAGTCTCCTGAAGATTTGCCATGAAGATGCAGTTTGCATTGATTTCCTAGAGGTCTTCCAAATCATCCATAATAGCGAAAAAATCATTTTCCTCAGCACTCAACTGCATCCCTGCTTCTGACTTCTGTGCTAACAGCATAGCTTTCCGAAGATACTCAGAATTCATCTTTTTCGGCTTAGTAGGATAGTTCCTTGCCATGTGACCCACTCCTTGACAGTTGTAACACTTAACCTGATTACCCTGATTCACATTTCCATAATTCCCAACGACTGGAGCTGCATCATTCCCATTCTGATTAGCCACTGCTCTATTCCCAACATTCTGACCCAACTGATTACCCTGATACGGAACCGCCTGATTACCCATGTGAAATCCAGTAGCATATCCCTGTTGGTTTGCAATAACTCCAACCATTTGTCCTTGATAACCCATATTCAAACCCGACTGTGCAATTTGCCTGTTAGTTGGTGTGGAATAGCGACCTCTGAATGCTTTACTCAAAAATGAAAATGCATTTGACAAAGCCTCTTCTTGTTCAGTTTGAGGATCAGTGATTCCTTGTTCCTGGTATTGTGGATACTGTTGTTGTTGAATGACTTGTTGTTCTTGTGGATAGAATTGTTGTTGAGGGATAACAGCTTGTGGTTGTGGAATGTATTACTGCAAGTTGTTGTTAGTGGAAGATGATGAAGCTTGTTGTTGTGTATTCACTGGAGTTTGAGTCTTTGCAATTAGTGCCAATGGATCATGATTTTTTGCCAATCTTTCTTTCCTGACTTCATTCACTTCAGTTTGGTTTTGTTTCCGAAAATCGTTGAGTTGATCAAAGTTCACCTGATGTAAGTCTTTTGTTTGGTTGAAAATAGTGACATATCGTCCCCATTCTTCTGGAAGATTGTTCAGGAATTTGATGTTACTCACGATAGTTCTGGGTTCCAACTTGTTTCTAATAAGCTCATTCATTAAAGTGCAAAACCTTCCATAGTAGGATTCAATGGGTTCTCCTGGAGTAGATGTAAACTTCTCCCATGTAGTTAGCAGCTTGTTCTCCGTATCTTGTTGACCAATTTCTATTCCATGACAAAGTCGTCTAACACGTTCCCACATATCGAAAGCAGTTTCACAAATGTCTACAGCAGCAAAGATGTCTCTTGGTAAACCCAGTCGGACAATATGAATTACCATGTCATCTGCTTCGACTTGCTTCTTATCCTCTTCAGTGTATTCTGATTCATATTGAGTACGAAAGGATGGTAGGACTGGAGGTGTTGCATCAGCATTTCCAGGGTCTTGGACTTGTCGAGGCTTGAAGGGTCCATTCGTAATGGATTGAATCATTAGTTTTCCATTAGGTTTGGTCTTGATGTAGCAGAGCATACGACTTGTCCATTAAAGATAACCACCTTTTTCCAGCATAGGAGGACGGTTTTCGGCACCGGCTGCATGAATGTCTTGTTGAGTTGCCATTGATGAAGGTATTTGATGATAAAGTTGATGTAGGATCGATTCAACGAAAAAGGAGTTGTGTTTGATGAAGATTAAGCTCGGTTGTTGTAGTGAAAATTTGCTCGAAAAACTTAAAAACCTCAATAACTTCTTTTCTGAGCGTTTTTAGGACTTGAAGGTTGACCTGAATGAACTTTAGTTCATTCAGCGTGCCAATCTCGTTCTCACGGTCGTTTTGATGGGTAGAACGCTGAAAACGGAGTTACGGTTCAAAAGTTATAGCCGTTTGAAGTTTTGCTCAAAATCTTACTCGTAAACCTGTTCTTAAGCGTAGGAGTCAGTGCTTATGCGTAGGATTGCTTATGCGTAAACAGCTTATGCGTAACTCTCCTTAGGCGTAAGATGATGCTTATGCGTAGACCCAGACTTACGCGTAAACTTAAGGTTAAACGTAAGCTTATGCGTAAACTTTATACTTAGAAGTAGAGTACCTTACGCGTAAGATTTAACTTATGCGTAGAGTGCTTACTCGTAAGCTTTCTGCTTAGGCGTAAGATTAGGTTTAAAACCAAAATCCTTCACACTCGTCCAAGCGTGAAAGATATCCACAAGTCGAAGTGTTTTTCAAGCTTATCCAAGCAAGGAAAACACTGAGTAACCGTTGTTGCACGAAGATTTGTCACCAAAAGCTTAAGCGTAAAATTCAAATCTTACGCGTATACCTTACGCGTAGGAAAAGAGGGTTTTGACTTTTTCTTACGCGTAAAAAGAGGGTTTTGACTTGCAATGCTTACGCGTAAAAAATGCCCAGTTTTGCAAAAACGCAATTTTTCACCCAAAAACTCGTTTCCAAATGATTTCTTTTGCACAAACTTCTTCCAAAACACTTAAAGATCAATAAAAACTACAACTTTAACCTTAAAACCACGTAAAAATCAAAACCTTATACCAAAAAGCCCACGTTAATATATAAAAACACAACTTTCTTGTAAAGTTTCAACAAAAAAACGTAACACACCACTCCTAAACCATTGTTAGGCGATTGATACCAATTGTAGGACCTTATTTTTACATCAACCTTACACGTACACAACCTTCAACACAAGATGAACACATTAAACACAAACTATAAGATATGCGTAAAAGATTAAGAAGAAGAAAGGAAAGTGGTGACTTGAATGTATGATATGTCGTGTATGTTAGAGAGAAAAAGATGAAGAGAAAACTTGTATTACTTGAAAGAAAAACACACACAAAACACACTCAAGCACACACCTCAAATGACACATTTGAGGTGTATTTATACTACAAGTACATATGCCCTAATGGGCTTTGGGATGGGCTTGGATTGGACTTGGATTGGATGACAACTTTTATAAGGCTAGCTTAACATAACATTTAGCCATTTAGCTTAGCCCAATCCATGAGCCCGTCGACTATTCTAGCACGATATCTAACACACGTTACAAAGTTCCTAAACGTGAATGACCATCACTTCTAATAAAAATGTTATGGCTAACATCTATCCTCAGCATTAAAAAAACCATGATTGTGCTCTTCAACAAAACTTTTAACCCTATACTTTTCACCAGGTCTGACAACATAAATTTTAGCTTTGCAATTTGTCCTAAACTCTGATCTTATTCTCTTTACAGCCTTAGCATCACAATTATCTTTTAAACTATCAAATTCTTTAACTTTAACTTTCTTGGTACCTTCTTTACTGCAAAGAAATTCCTTATTTATAACAATACCTCCATCGTTAGTTTGATGGTCTCTTCGAACAATAAAACCAGCTTCAGCAGCATAATCTTTGAATGCATTATAAGCTTCTTCAACGCTATCAAACAAAATACCTTCCACTGGTACAAGAGTTTTAACAACAACAGGTTTAATAAGCATTGAAATTTTATGTAAAAAAATCTGGTGAATTTACTTCTTCATTCTCTTAAACATTAACATCAGCTGACAAATTTTCATCTTCAACAAACTCATTGCTTGCATAATTTTGTCTCATTGAATCACCTAAAAAAACAAACATAGAAAACTCAACTTTACTTAAAATATCACAGTAACTATACTTGAAAGTGCTACTGCAACAACAAGTTTTATTAACAGCATCTCAAAATAACTATCCTTGAAAGATATATTAATAGCATCTTAAAAAGTGCTACTGCAAAAAAAAATTTTACTCCTGCTGCAACAAGTTACTACTGCTGCAGAAATTATTTCTACTGCTGCTTCTACTACCTTGAACAACTGTTTAGTTAAGTATCCCAATAACTATCATTGAATGATATTAACAGTTTTAATATCACAATAACTATCATTGAACAACTATTTTGTTACCTATCTGTTAGGAATTGAAAATTCCATGTTAAAGTGTCGGTCACCCCAAATATTATCTAGCATAGTTTAGCTCGTAGACTTGTTGTTAGTTACGTTATTTAGTAGCTTATTAGTTAGTTTGTAGCGTAGTTTAGTTTAGTATAACACCGTGGAGGAAGGACGGGTATTTACCCACTGTATGCCTGATCCACAGTCCGATAGGAGGACGTATTGTTTGTAAGTATAAATACCCCTTCCATCCATGGAAGGGGTGTGGCTTGGCAATCTAACCTTTTACATTTTATTGAACCAACTCTCTACCAAGAACACCATCTCTCTACTTTCTCTCTCTAAAATGTCTAACATGTATTTTGATCATCCAAGACCACCCGAATCATCAAACACAATAATATATCGATCCTACAAATGGTATCAGAGCCAGGTTCTGTGGTGTTTTTGATGATTCGTACGGCTTTTAATGCGTTTCTTAGATGCGGTTTGTGTATGGTTGTCACGGTTTGATTTGGTTGGGTTATGTTTGATGTTGTTCGCTGCTGAATCTGGTTTTTAAAAGGTTGTTACTGACTTTTAATGTTGGAGCTGATATGATGTTTTTTTTAAAATGATTGTTAAAACTGTTTTTAAAATGTCTTTAAAAATGGTGTATTACAGTTTTTGTTAACTAGAGTCTTTGTCATTCTTATTAGCGACTTGGCGTGCATCTCTTTTTGGTCAATAAGATTCTGTCCTAACAGTTTTGTCTCAGTTTTGTCTCACCTTTTTGGGTACCAAATCCGTGTGTATCTGTGGTCAAATGGTTACCTTTTTAGTGGTCAAAACAGGTAAAAAGGATGCAGTTTTCTGGGTTTATTTTAAGCTGCTTGGTAACATACACGCCTGATAATGTCATCTGGTCATTTCATGGTCAAAACTTGAACAAATGTGTCAAAACAAATGCAGTCTTCAGTTTTTTTCTGGGGTTACTCTTCATAGCGACTTGGTCAAATTCTATCTAGCGACTTGTTTTATAAAAATACAGTTTTGACTGGTGGCGACTTGTATCTACAAGTTGTCTAGATTCATGGAATATGGAAGCGAGTTGTGATTTTTTAAAGGGTAGCGATTTGACTAAAGCTTTCAATAGCGACTTGTATGTTTTGAAAATGGTAGCGACTTGGAAAAACATTTGACCTAGCGACTTGTTATTTAACAAGTCGTAGCGACTTGCTCTGGAAAAAGAAGCTAGCGACTTGTGTTTGAAAATAAAAAGAGTATCGACTTGGCTATAACATAGCGACTTGACTGAAGACAGAAATGTAGAAGGAGATTTGACCACAAGACCTAAGACCACTGGACCTTATATCACAAATACTGAATACCATTTACAAAAACATCACCTCATCAGTCCAAGATACAATAATCAGTCCTAAAACATCACCTCATCCCAGATTTCATAACAAAATCATTCAAAAATAAAGGTAAAGACACAATCACTAATCTCAGATTAGGTCCAAAGCTTCCATCTTTTTAAGATATGTGCTCGATGAACCGTTACATCACAGATTTTATTTTTGAAGTATCACTTCAATTAAATGTTCGACGCATGAATTATAATTAACAAGTGATGTTAATCAGCTTTTCATTCGATCAGTTTTAAAAACAAAAGGCTTTGTACGAAATATGAAACGATTTTAACTATTAAGTTAACTCGTTTTCATTTTTTCGTGCTTCTACAGTCAAAAACCATCTCGTATGAAATTAATTAGTTACTTACCAAATCCTTCGGATTGATCTCATATCCGTTTTCAACTCAAGCCATCCCTGTGGCGAGTATGTGATGGTTATCACTCGGATATTCATGATGTTTATGACAAGATTTTGATCTAGGAGGTATTCGATATTTTTTTGGTGTGATAAGTGACTGATAGGAGGCGGATTAATATGTTGAGTGTGATTAGGGTTTGCTAACTGTGTATGTGTGGCGAGTTGATTGAGAAGAAAAAGAGGCGGAGTGTATTGAGTTTGGAGTTCGTGACTGAAATTAGGGTAAAAGGGTGTGTTAAGGTGTTTTTTTATACCAGTGAATTTAGGGTGCACAATTGCTGGACACTGGACTGTGTGATCTCATGAACCCATTTATTGACTATTTTGGCTGTGTGTTATTTTCGACGGGTGGGCTTTGTTGAGTATTTAAGAGATCAGGAAGGTGGGCCTCGTTATGTATCATAATCTCAAGAATATATTGAGTTGCTTTCATATTGGCTATCATTTTCTAATCACATAGCTATCTTTTTCAAATCATGTTCGATCTTGGTATAAAAAGAGAGTTATAAACCACGTAGCTATCTTGGTATTGATATATTAAGAGTTGGCTTGGATATGGTGATTAGTTTTCATGGGCCTTGAATGAATCTTAAATGGACTAGTATATGATATGGTATGTGAGATATGGATTGGGCTGCTACCTACGTAATGTGAATTATGAGCTTGGCTGAAATATCCGATTATGTGCATTATCATCATGCTATCCAAAATTTATTTTGGATACTTATTTCTTATAATTGGTATATTTAGTGGTATTTTTGGTGTGGTCAAATTTCACGGTGGACACAAATTCATGCCTTGAGCTTTTTATTTGTGATAAGGATTATTGAAGTTGGTGACCTCACTTGAGATTTGGAGTTTGAATGGAATTATCACACTTTTCATTTGGAAGTTGTTATACAACTTGGAGATTGATACACTATTTCAAATTTATCATAACGGGAGTATATGTGATTGATTTACAAGATCGTTTGAACATTGGTCCATGAAGCTTGGATTCGGATGACGGTCAGATGGGCTTCTCAATACGAGATTTGATTTATGAAATTTGGATTGATGAGATGTGTTGAAGCGATTTGATGATGAGATTTGATGGGTTGTGCAGATTGATACTTTTTTATATACATTTTCATGGATAATATTTCGTCACGGCTTGAATTAATTGAACAAATTCGACTACGGGGTTGCTTGGACGGTATTTCTTATTTGGATTTGAAGTGAGGTTTTCCGGGCGCGTTTACTTATTTCGTCTTCTTTCTTTCTACCCTTCCGCGAAGATGACTTGTTTGGACGTTTATAGAGGGTGATAAAGACTTGGCTATTTAGTTGCGTTTGTGATTCTTTCTCACATAACCCACAACGTAGCTATCACTTCGGTGTCTCACTCAGTTGAGAATGTCAAGAGGTTTTGTACATTGGGTACACCGTTTCTTCTTCACAAGGATTAGTACAAGTTTAAGTAACAAATCTGGGAATTTCACTTCATGATCAAGTTTGGCATATCGGGTTTACATCACCATATTTTCATTGCAATAGCCGACAGAATGTGTGAATAATGTGTTTACCAGAGTATTTACTGGATGGTTGATGATTTTGATGATGTTGGATAATGAACCGTTTATGAACCGCTGCATGCTCCCCTAAAATAGATATTCACCGAAACCAAAGTTGTCATAACCCATTCAAGCTGACATTGTTTACGGTTTTGTCTTGATTTTGTAAAATCCCGTGAAAGAATCTATTTCTCGGTTTAAATCATAAACTTGTAAAATCCCGTCACAATGGAAACATCCTGATAATAGTAAAGTGCATTTCCGGATCTATCTTACGGTTTATTCTTGGTTTTGTAAAATCCCGCGAAAGATACTATTTCTCGGTTTAAACCTTAGAATTGTAAAATCCCATAATGATGGACCCATCCTGGAGAAAAGAAAGCGTAATTCTGGATCTTATCTGATGTTGGTGCTACGGTTTCTGCTTCGAAGAAGGGAAAAAGGTGTACTTCATGAATTGGATGTGTGTTTGGATATTCGTCATGCCAGTATGGTTATTACATGGTTTTACGGGGTTATGTGCTTTTAACCATGTTCAGGATGAAACCATTATCAGAGTTCACTTAAAACGTCAAAGGAGGCTAGAGTTGAGTTTTTAATCAGAAGATGTGACAACGGAGTTAATTCACTATTATTTATTTGAGGTTGAAGTGAAATATCACGGGCGAGTGTACTTAGTATCTGAAGGTATCGGGGATGGATGGATGAATATTCTTCAAGATCCTTGTTCGAGCTTATTATCAAAAACGAAGACTTGGAAATCTAGTTATTGTTGGGTGATTTTTACCTTTTCTTTTTACCACTTAGGGGAATTGGGCTCTTATCATCTCAAAATAACTATCACTTTAAGGAGTTACGTTGTAGTGCTCAGTGTCACATTCAATTGTGGATTTTCAAGAGGTAAAGTACGTCTCTTACTTGATGGTTGGTTGGATGATGAGTATAAAGTACTTAGAGAGTACTTAGAGATGCTAATGGAAATCGGTACCGCTCTTTGTTACATATGTGCAAGTATAAGTCACGAGTTCGGGTTAGTTTACTTCAGGGTCAAATTCATCATATTGGGTTATCTCCATCAGCTGTCACTGCAAAGAGCCTACTGAATGTTAGGATTTAGTAAATCCATGTATTAAAGAGTCGGTCACCTCAAGTATATGTAACCGTTAGTAAGCTCGTAGTCGTAGATTATTATAAGTTAAGTAGTATTTAGTTTAAGTAACACCGTGGAGGACGAACGGGTCTTTACCCACTGTATGCCTGATCCACAGCCCGATAGGTGGCGTTTTATGTAATGACTATAAATACTCTCTACCTCCCAAGGTAGAGAGTTGGAGCTCATAATAAGATTTTTCTTTCTCTCACTAAAGTTCCCAAACCTCTAACTTTCTCTCTCTAAAAAATCTTATACGCCTACTTTGTGTATGGTTTGATGTGTATGTGAAATCCAATATGTTACAAATGGTATCAAGAGCCATGGATCATTGTATGTGCTTGGGTTTTGATTTGGTAAGCTTGAATCACTGTGGTTGAGCTTGTTTTGGATTGAAAAATGGTGTTTTTGAGATTTTCTTGCTAGCGACTTGAGTCACGGATTTTTATTCTTGGTAGCGACTTGCTTTGTAAGTTTGTAGCGAGTTGTAGTTGAAGTGGTAGCGACTTGAGCTTAGTGACTTGTCTATTGAGACAAGCCGACAAATAGTACAAAATAGTGGATTCTCCACTACGGCTAGTGACTTGGTGAGGTTAGCGACTTGCTTCAGAAATTGTTAGCGAGTTGTAGTGCAAATTGTTAGCGACTTGGTGTTAGCGACTTGGACCTTAGCGAGTTGCTCTTTAGCGACTTGACTGTGTAGAGACTTGGTGCCTTAGCGACTTGTGTCCAGCGACTTGGGTCTTAGCGACTTGGGCTTAGCGACTTGGTTCAAGAATTCTTAGCGACTAGAGCCTTTAGCGAGTTGTTACTTAGCGACTTGGTGACTCTAGCGACTTGTCTTACTAGCGACTTGTTGACTTTTCTCGACAAAACTTCAAACGGCCATAACTTTTGAACCGTAACTCCGTTTTCAGCGTTCTACCCATCAAAACGACCGTGAGAACGAGGAGAATGGCACGCCGAATGAACTAGGGTCAACCTTCGAGGCCTAAATCCGCCCGAACAGAAGTTTTTGAGGTTTTTATGTTTTTAGACCTAAATTTCTCCGAAAAAACGAGCATAAACCAATCCAAATCTCAACCAAACAACATATCTGCTAATCCTACAAACAATCCTAAGTCCTAACACAAAATTGTCTATCATTGTGACAATCCATCAGTCATCTTAACACGTTCCATTGGTCATTGCTTAACGGTTTGGTCTTGATTTTAGTAAAATCCCGCGAAAGATTCTATTTCTCGGTTTAAATCATAGACTTGTAAAATCCCGTGGATTCATCAACATCATGTCTTACACTTCTGATTCAGTGATTTCAGAAGTACTCAAACTGTATGATGTTGTATACAACCATGAGAATATTAGCTATACTGAACGGTTACAGATGATGGAATCAATCAATGATGATTTGAGTTCTTCATGCTCCGAGTCTAATGAGAAAGATTTGCACCTGTTCAGGATACAGAATGCCATGCAAAAGGAAAGCAGCATTGAACCTTATCAACAACTTCACTCTCACCTCATGTTACTTCTACCCACATCAATGGAACGAACATGTATTGCCCTCTTCTGTCAGGACTTATCCACATTAACAGGAATTTTGCTGTTAAACCTAGAGCAATTGGAGCTACAACTTGACAAAGTGAAGGTTCATAAGGATAGTTCCAGCGCTGCACTTCAAGTGATCAACAAACACTTTCAGTCATTCATTAGAAGGAATTCACATCGATTATGATCAAGACATGACTGAAATGTCCTTTAAGAGACACACTGGAATGGAAATTAGCGTGTTCACGGAGACACTTATCCATCTCATGGATAATGTGGAGAAGTATATTGAGGAAGTTACTCAGAAAGATGAAAAAGTAGATGAGAGTCGGGTACAGTTGAGAGATATTTGTGATAAGTCGGGTAAAGTATCAGAAAGGTCGGGTGTTGCTGAATGCAGAATATCAGAAACAACAAAGAATGATGTAACCAGCTGCTCAGTAACTCCTGTCACACAAGAAGTGGATGCTATGATCAGAAAGGCGAATGAATCTCGGGTACAATCAATAAATTGTTGTGTTGAGACCGGTATGGCACCAGATGTTGGATCGATTGACACTGAATCAGAGGCTCGAGAGATAGATAAGCTTGAAACGACCCGGTTCGGTGACTCTTGTTACACATGATGTGGATGCAGATATCGGACCAGAAATTGAACAGTGTCATGTAATGAGGTACCCTTTCTCGTTCAACACAATGCATATGCTAAAGTACTTAAACAAACTGATCATGATGTTGAACATGACTTTGATAAATCTTCTGGCGAGGCTGAGTCTGAGATTAAGTGTTTCAAAATAAAAGATATGGTTGATAAAATGGCTTTTGATGAACTTTCAAACAAATTCTCAAATCTTGAAAAACATTGCATTTCACTTGAAATTGCGATACAGAGTAAAGATGAAAGTTTTCAACTTAACAAACCATGTAAAAATCCGGAACTTCCTGAATTCCGTGACTTTTTGAAATGAACACTTTGAAAGCTCAGCTTCAAGACAAAAACTCAACTATCAACAATTTGAAGAAACATATTTCTGATATGCATGTGAAAAGTAATTTGGTTACAAGAAATTCTGATGTTAATGCTATTGATGATATTCAAATGAGAAATGATGAATTAGCGGTTTGTGTGGCCAAATTACTAAAGGAAAATGAGTCCTTGAGAAAGCATCACATAGAACTAAGTGACTCTGTCAAAGAAGCTAGAACTAAGTCAATAGAACAAACAAACTCTTTGATAGCAAAAATTGATGTTCTCAAAGCTCAACTTCAGGAAAAGAGTTTCGCTATTGTTGCCCTAAAAAATGAGCTTAGGAAAACTGTAGGGAAAAGGGTGAACACTAAGTTTACAAAACCATCAACCTTCGGGAAACCAGTTTCTCATCCCATTAGAAACCGGTCCATTGTTAGGCAGCCTATTGCGTTTATATCTGAAAGACCAAAATTTTCAAAAACACGGTTTGCCTCCCAAGTTGATGAGAAACATGTTTTGTCAAAACCAGTCACTTCACCTGAGTTACCTAAGAATAAGGCTTCTAGCTCCGTTAACCCTCAACACGTAGCCACTTCTACTCCTAGCACCTCTAGGATTAGTTCAAAAACAGTGTCAAAACCAAGCATTAAAACCCAGAATTCATATGATATGAATGACTTGTGGAAGAACTATTATCTAGAAAAAGCTAGGAAAAAGGCACAGATTCGAAAACACGGAATTTTAGGTGCAAGACCTAGGGTTAGGAATTCTACGAGATTTCAAGGCACTGCTAGTAGTTGTAAACCACTACCTAGGAACACTCAAAAGACTAGGGATTGGCGTGCATCTAAGAATAGTTATGTGCATATGAATGCTAAGCATGTAGAAAACAAAACTAGAAATTCTGAGTCTTTTCCACTAAAGAAACATTTTCCAAATTCACATGCTAAGGTACAATCCACTAAGACTACTAATGTGACTAAGGTTCAACATGTTGTGAAGCAAAATAAGCCAAAAACTTCGCCTAGATGGATACCAACTACTAAATCTTTGGAAACTAGGAATAAGGATAAGTCTTCCACTGTGCATAAGAAGCCTAACAATCCTAGACCTTGCCATAAGTGGATACCATCTGGTAGAATGTTTAAGGATGCTGGACTTAGGTGGATTCCTACCGGAAAGCTGTTTTCTGATGACAAAATCAAGGTTGACCGTGAAACCCCAAAGGGTCTGGATACTAATGTCACTAACCAATATATATGCAATCAAGCTTCTAATGTTAGTGCAGGTAGAACTTACTCAGTTGCAGATACTTCGATCCTTCAATACATTGACTGGTTTAAAGTATGGATAACACAAGGATTGATATCTCATAACTCACTGGTTCAAGTAACTCAATCTTGATATTCTTTCGGCTATGACGTCTGTTCACATCAGTTCAGGCCTCGTACTTCAACATTATGGCGTCTGCAGATAAAACTTCTGGCCCCGTTCCTCAAAGAAAAGAAAGGTGTACGCTTCAGTGCGCTTTATCTTCAAAAGAAGAGAAATCTTCATGTGTATGACCATTCTCATCGACATTCTTCATCAACAAGCTTCATATTTTTCCACGCTATTTCAACCCTCAAGTGGATCTACGTTCATTGGTGTACATTCTTATTCACTTGTTAAATCAAAAATGGCAACTTCAGATGCAATTTTTGAGGGGGAGAAGAGTGAATATACTAAATGATGATGGATTTTTGAATAATGGTCATACGACTTAATGTTTGATGACTCTCCCCCCCCCCCAATGCCTAATATTTTACTTTCTAAGGATAAATGGGATTCATTGTTTGGGATTCATTGTTTCAAGATATGTTTGATGAGTATTTCCAACCGCTAGCGAATGTTGATCATCTAAGAACTACAACTCAGACTACTCAAAAAACCCAATCTCCAGTTATTCCTCAAGGCGTTGATATTGACTATCATAATATTGCAGTTGCACTCATGAATAATGATCCGCTCTTTGGTATTCCGTTACCAAATCTTCACGGATTATTGTTCATGAATAATGATCCGCTCTTTGGTATTCCTTTGCCAAATCTACACGGATTATTGTTCCTCTCAATGTGCACGCTATAAATCAACCACATGAACTTAAAGGAAAATGTCTACCTCATCCGCTCGAAGACACTATTGGTGAATCTTTCAGATCAGTCTCTACATGTATACTTTTAGGAAGAATGCATCGATGTTGAGGAAGCATTTGTTCCGATTCATTTAGTGGGTCAATGTACATCCGATTGTATGTTTATTCACGTGTTGGGCATTTGACATAAGTTGATTACTTCAGAGTTAATCATTTATCACTTATTTGAGATTGAAGTTGACTTTCTACAAAGGCATGTTCTTATTTGATAACTTGCTCGGGCTTAAGAATTTGAGTTGAAGACTTGGTTTATCTAGTTACCAGCAGTCGGGGTGGATGGTTGAAGACCTGGTTAACTATCACTATTAGGAGTTACGTTGCTTTACTCAATGTCACATTCGGATGACGATGTGGATAATCTCAAGAGGTGTTAATGTCTCATACTTTGTTTATGTATTGAGTATTTAGAGATTTGCTAGAAGAATAGATTCTCGACACCGTTCTTCCATCATTAAGTGCAAGCTTAAGATACAAATGCGGGGAATTCGACTTCAGTTTCAAGTTTGGTATATCGGGTTTTCTTCAACAGTGGTCACTTTAAATTGTCTACATATGGGTTGATAAAGATAGTCAGAGAGAGTTTCTGTAGCAGTTGATTCTCACTGGATTCATTTGGGTTATTTGAGTTCTTCTCACAAGATTTCAAGCTTATGGGTATATTATGTTTTGCTGATTCTGAGGTATCAAAACCAGCAAGGGGGAAGGAGACATATATCTAAAAGCACAACGAGTACACATGATGAACTTAACACTTCTACCTTATTGAAGTTATCCCGGAAAGACAATGGTCATAACCGTAGAGAAACTCAGTGTTTAACTCGTAGCCTTTGGTGTATTATTCCAACTATTTAGGGGAAGGATATATTATTCCAACTATTTGGGGGAAGGATGTATTATTCCAACTATTTGGGGGAAATGGTCTCTGGATACTTTTGGTATGTGTTACTTCAGCATTCAGTTGGAAGAAATGTGAGAAGAATATTTGGTACGTGAGATGATATTGCTTATCGACATCTTCTATATGATTTATGATAAAGTGCTTCCGGTTAGTGCTTCATGTACACAATGTAATGATGATTCCGATGAAATCGCAACCATCAGGGGAGAGATATGTGTACATCAGGATCGCAAAACATATTCACATGATCGAGCTTAATCAGTTATTCCAGAGTTGACATCCACAGAGAAGATCAGTGATTCAACCAGTTACTGTGATGTCGTTGTCTCTAATCTGGTTGGGTACTTGTGTACATTATGGGCTGATTGGTTATATGGAAGATATCTGGAATGCACTAGGTAAAATGAAGATGTTGACGTATTGTTCCCCTGAATAGACAACTGGTCAATCTCGAAGAGTAATGTGTACATCGGGGACGCACAATAGGTTCATGTGATCGGACTTAATCAGTTATTCCGGATTTGAAAACCACTGACTCGATCAATGTTTCAACTTGTTACTTCGTTGTTTTCGTCTTCTTTGGGGTGTTGAGGTTCAATGAGACCGCGTTGTCTTCAAATCTACTTCTTAGGGAAATGGTCTTGATTCGATGTTTGTCGGTTTGGGGGGAAGCTACCAAAGATTCAAGTTTAGAAGGCTTATGTTCAGACGATTTTCTTAGAAGCCTCGAATGCTTTGGTGGCGAAAGTTTAAGAGATGTTGATTCCTTCTTCTACATCATGTTGAACGATATCTTTATCTCGGTACTCATTTCATCATCCTCTTAAACTAATTCATCATTTTGTATATATTTATCCAAAAAGCAAAATACAAAATTATAAAACCTACTAAAAGCAAATAGAAAAATATAAAACTTTTAAAAAATCCATAAAAATCTGAAAATCTCGAAAAATCTCAAAAATATTGTCTTTTTGTCATGTTTCTTTTACCTCGATTCGATAATATCTAAGGTATTTGTGTTGTCATTCAAATAATGACACGGGTCTTTAGATGTTGTTCGAATGTTAAAAAAAAACAAAAAACAAAAAAAAAAACAAAAAACAAAAACAAAAAAAAAAATCAAAATCAAAAATTATTTTTGGGAGAAAGTAAAAATGGTTTATTGTCATTTCAGGCAGTAACCCGCTTTTCAAAGAAAGAACAGAGCCATGCTTTATCTTTATTTTCAAATCTCATGCTCTGATTCTTTAAACAAATCCTTACTATCTAACGAAAACTAGTTGTTTTGAAAAATAACTCGGGCTCTATTTTTGATAATCATCTGGACTTAAGTTTGTCAAAATATCTATCTCTCAATCAACAACTTATGTCATTGATTGAGGGGGAGAATGATTTCAATTAAATCAAAAGGTTATTTGTCATACAATTGTTTTCAAAAGATAATCTTGCATGTTTAATCAATAGAGTCTAAAGTCTCAAAATGTGATGCTTATCAGTTAAAACGCTTTCACAATCAAGTCACACTTCTCCTTAAAAAGCTTTCAAAATAAATTTAAATCTACA
The DNA here is from genome assembly GCA_910596185.1 of Chrysanthemum makinoi. NCBI lineage: Eukaryota > Viridiplantae > Streptophyta > Magnoliopsida > Asterales > Asteraceae > Chrysanthemum > Chrysanthemum makinoi. Next base: position 106,914,898 of record OU343224.1, on the reverse strand, counting down.
GAGATCACAAATCTCAAATGATTTGATAATTGTGATCGGGGGAGAATTTGTGATTTAAATTGGATTTAAACTGATAAATCGGTAAATGGTTTTATAAGGATGTACAAGCTCTCCTTCCCACATGTGCCAAATGATTTCAAGTTTCCATGCACATGTTGAGGGGGAGCATCTATCTTAAACCACAAAGATTTGAAACGTGATCAATGTGCAGGTTCCCTCTTGTATGTGCAAAACTCTTTCAAACCTTAAGGCACATATTGAGGGGGAGCAAGCTTATGAAAACCTCATCCTTCCCTAATATGCTTTATCTACTTGTTTTGATCAGGGAAGTGATGTTGATATCTTTTAGAAAATGGTAATCAAAGAATTTAATTCTTTCTCTTGCCTCCGTGTGCAAAACGATTTCAAACACTTGATGCACATTTTGAGGGGGAGCTCTTGTTCTAAAAATATCAAAAACAATTAAGGTACAAAATGCTTTGATAATATATCTTAAGTATCTGGATTGATTTTCAAAAGGTTTTCAATTGGTTACAATGGCAGATGAACAATACCAAATAGACTGACCAACTTTACTTTATGTATGGTGATATAAGGATGATAAGGTTAGGTATTTGTTCCCATGATCCGCCAGATCCGGAGGGATCTACCCAGGGACAATCCACTAGATTGTGTAGAAGTCCTTAGGTATATTGAAAAAAGGAGAAAAATGAGATATGGGAAGAGTGTGGAATGAGACTAAGCTAGTACTGGAATAAACCCAACAAGGTTCTAGTTATGAATTCTCGGTAAGCACTGAAGGGGTTGAAGAATGAAAAAGAATTGAATGAGAAAAGGGTGAAAACAAATAGCCCTCCAATTATTCAACCTTAGGGCAGATACCGGGTTCAATTCATATGCTACTGGTGGTTACCAAGGTAACATCGGTATTGAATACAAGACGTCATGGACCAAGTGACGCACTGCACTTCAACTTCCCAAACCACTCAAGTTCCTATTAAAAGGACTTGTTTCATTCTCACGGGGAACCGACATTATCTATCGACCTTCTCTTAGAGATTGTTGATATTGAAGAAGGAGACCCTCTCCCTAGTCTCCGATATAGGATCCAAATATGCACAAAATTGAGTCTAGAGCCACGAGATCATCAATAAATCTCCTTAGGACACTTTCAATGAAGACTCTCTGTTTCACACAATGTGGAAAGCGAGATAATATCTTGAGTCCTACGCATTATCCTTGTGGTATTGCCAGAACATCTGAGAGATATGCAAACATATTCACAATGAAGATGGAAAGCCTTCTGGAGCCAACATCAAACAAGATCCTGGTAGGTGGCATGTGAAATCTATTCTATAGATCAATCATGTGACAACTGAACAGAAACAATGGGGCGATTCAATCTTTTGAATCAATCCTGGTTCAGGTTATGGATTGACGGATACCTTTGAAAAACCGGTCGTTGTGCTTAAAAACTCTTTTCTTTAGCACATCGACCGTGTACGAATATTTCAAATCAAAAGGTGTTTATGATTGATAATTGATTTTCATTAAAATCTTTATTGTATTTCAAAAACAATTTCTATTGAGCAATACACAATTGTTTTTCAAATCTCTTTTCATCAATCAGTGAATCTCTATTCGCTGGTTCACTCACTCTGTGTTGTCTTCTTTGAGACGTTCCGGTTTGAGAACAGCTAGAGCAGCTGCGAAACCCTGTCAAGGAAATTCTTCGGAATTTTACCTGATCACAGGCAGTACTTGTACTGATCAACAGGGAACCGTGGGCCGTGTACCTCAATTCAACGAAAGTGATCAAAGACACTTTCGTGCGCTTTATTGCTAAATGTTTTATGTAGGTACGCCCTACGTTTGCAACTGATCAGAATGAAGCGGTCAATCCATAGCCGCATGCTCATTCAACACATTCATCTCGAAAGAAATCATGATTAGTGCATCAATGACTCTGATATTTTCACTCCATGCTTCTGCTACGCTGCTGCCAATATTATGAATCAACGAAAGCTTCCGCTACTCTGATGAGAAGATTTCATGATCTAGAATGTGAGCATGTCGGTCTGAAAGTCACAACATCACATTATGCCAACATCACAATGGATGAGTCAGAAATTGATGTTTGCTGATGATCTCAAAAGCTGGCTCAAAATTATTATCACGTGGATCAATAAAAGACCTCCACTTGGATTATCCAAACATGCAATGTGAAGAATCAATGACTACGAGCTTCGGAGCAAAGTACTACATCAAGAATACAAGAACAATTTTTTTAATGTAATATCTGTTTGTATTTAATGTATGTTTAGTGTATGTTTGAGGTGACCTCCCTTAGGGGGAGATTGTTAGGATTTAGTAAATCCATGTATTAAAGAGTCGGTCACCACAAGTATATGTAATCGTTAGTAAGCTCGTAGTTGTAGATTATTATAAGTTAAGTAGTATTTAGTTTAAGTAACACCGTGGAGGACGGACGGGTCTTTACCCACTGTACGCCTGATCCACAGCCCAATAGGTGGCGTTTTATGTAATGACTATAAATACTCTCTACCTCCCAAGGTAGAGAGTTGGAGCTCATAATAAGATTTTTCTTTCTCTCACTAAAGTTCCCAAACCTCTAACTTTCTCTCTCTAAAACATCTTATACGCCTACTTTGTGTATGGTTTGATGTGTATGTGAAATCCAATATGTTACACTGAATGATAATGGTGATGATTACATGTTTTGCTAAGAGAGTTGAAAAGAGAGAGATTATGACGTATGAACACAACAGTTTATGCCTTGTTCTCTAAAGAAAAGAAAAGTGTACGTCTCAGTGCGCTTTATCTTTGAAAGAAGAGAAATCCTCTTATGACGTATGAACACAACAGTTCATGCCTCATTCTCTAAAGAAAAGAAAAGTGTACGTTTCAGTGCGCTTTATCTTCTGAAGAATAGAAATCTTCTTATGACGTATGAACACAACAGTTCATGCCTCGTTCTTTAAAGAAAAGAAATGTGTACGCTTCAGTGCACATTATCTTCGGAAGGAGAGAAATCTTCTTATTATGACCATTCTCATCAACATGCTTCATACTTTTTCCATGCGCTTCAGTCATCAAGTGAACCGGGCTACTGTTGATTGTTTTCTTATTCCACTTGCTCAACTATAATGACGATGGTGACATCATGTGCTAATTTTGCGGGGGAGAAGTGGGAATAGAATACATTATGAAGATAATCACTTGTTTAATCAAAAATGGCATCTCCGTTTGCAATTCTTGAGGGGGAGAAGAAGTGTGAAACTACTGCATGATGATTGATATATGAGAATAAATGGTCAAACGGCTCCAAACTCATGTAAGAACCGAGCTTCTTCTTATCGGGTCATTTTTACAAGGAGTTTCTTCTAAGAGCCGTTGGTTGACATCTTCACATGGGCTGATATGATTAAATGACAAAGTGCTTCTAGTTGTTGGGCTGATTTCTTTGATGAACATCTTTCTGTTCTTGTTTGATTGGGAGGGATTTTAGTTGAGGAGATTTGCTACATATAAGGTAATTGGAACGCATTTGGTGAGATGAAGATGTTAACTATCTAATCCCCAACTGGACAATCTTGAAGAAGGTCGAGTCTACAGTCTGTTCTACATTTTCTGCTACATGTTAGAAGACTAAAGACGAGTTGCATTTAACGATCTAAATACTTCTTCTTATTCTGGGCATTGATTAAAAGATTGTCGGTTTAGGGGAGAGCACTAATTGGGGGAGAGTGAAAAGCCAGATTTAATCCCCAATTAGAAATGCTCATTCTGTTTCTTCAGCAAGTTGATTCTCACAGATTCATTTGAGCTAATTATGATCTTCTCAACAAGATTTCTAGTTTACGGGCTTACAATATGTTGCTGATTCTAAAGTATCAAAACCAGCAAGAGGGAAGGAGACACACATCTAAACACAAAGCGAGTAAACTTGATGAACTTAATTCTTCTAAGTGTTTGAAGATATCCCGGGAAGACAAATGTTATTACCGCAGAGAAACTCAAGGTTTGACTCATGGCGAGTAAACTTGATGAACTTAACTCTTCTAAGTGATTGAAGATATCCCGGGAAGACAATTTTCATGACCGCAGAGAATCTCAAGGTTTTACTCATCAAGGCTTTCAGTGTTATTATTCCAACGACGTGGGGGAAGTGATGTAAGAGAAATTTTCTGATGATAAAAAGAGGTACACAAGTGTGTGATGATTTCGATGTTATCGCAATCATCAGGGGAGAGAGGATTGTGTACATTGGGGACGCTCAGCTGTTTCACTTGAGTGCTTAATCAGTGATTCAGAGATCACTTATTCCGGAGTTGAAATCCGCAGAGATAGTCCTCCGCAGAGATAATCAGTGATTCGGCATGCTTCTTCAATGTTATCGGTTATTCTCTCTTTGGGCATTCGGGTACTTCGGGTTCTTGAGCTTCATACACTTTCTTCAGGGGGAGAGAAAAGTATACATCGGGGTTATTCTTTGGCTATTGGACTTAATCTGCTACTTCGATGGTATAAGTTTCTTTGTCTTCGGGTATGTGTATTCGGGTTTGTGAGCTCTAGTCTAAGAGACTGACTGCATCAATTCATCTACTTGGGGGAAGTGGTCTCTTGACAACTCGTTGGTGATGCATAGCTTCAGACTTCAGGGGAAAAGGAATTTGAGAAGATTATTTAAGTGTGGGATGAAACGTTGCTGTTCTTTTATTGATGATATAACCCCGAACGGAGAACCTCGATTATATTTCTTAAATGGAGCAACGGGATTTATGATAATGGTGTGCTTCTTCGTGCACCTGGCTAAGGCAAGCTTGAAATAGAGCTTCGAATCTGCTCATCTAATGGATCGTCGGTTTGGGGGGAAGCTGCCAAAGTCTCTTTTTCTCAAAGGCTCGGGTTCTCTTTTCTATTCTGGAGCCTCGGAAGCTTTGGTGGTGGAAGTTTAAGAGATGGCGAATTCTATCTTCTACGACGTGCTGCTTGATATCCTTATCTCGGTACTCGTATCATCATCCTCTTTAACTATATCATCTTCTCTATCTTTGTATATATTTTTCAAAAACCAAATACAAAAATATAAAACCCGCAAAAAGAAAATAGAAAAATATAAATTCTTCAAAAACCCATAAAAATTAGAAAATTTGAAAAATACCAAAAATATGTTTTCTCAAGACATGTCTTCTGGTATCGATAACATCTACGGTCTTAGAAATGTCATTCAATAATGGCACGGGACTTTAGATGAAGTTCGAGCAGGAGGTGTAAATATTTCTTTCTAAACATGTCTTAAAAATGGCTTACAGTTACTTCAGACTGTAACCCGCGCTTAAACCATGGCTTGCTATTATTTCAGATAGCAACCCGCTCTTCAAGAAAGGAAAGTGTTGCGCTAAATCTATTTTCAAATATTTCGTGCACTTATCCTAAAACAAATTGAGGAAAGTATGTCGAAGGACTGCTGTTCCTACACAAATGTTTTTCCGTCTAAAATTCTTCAGAAAAATATTTGTTGTTTTTCAAAAATGGTGGTAAAATTGAGTTGCTTGAAAATCAATCAGATTCAGAGAATTTTATTAAAATTGAAAACTCAATCAATGACTTCAGTGCTTTTAAATTTTCAAAAAAATTAGTCATTAATTGAGGGGGAGAATGTTTTCAAATTTATATCATCTATCGGGCTTTTCTAATTATCCTAATATGCTTAATTAAAAATTATGTTAACCTATGTTGAAGGACTTGGTGCCTAGGATATGATTGCTAGGATTAGATGATTAGAGTTTGATAAACACATTATTCCCATATATTTGAATGATCTGATTGATATGTTGAATTGATTTTTATTAGTCGATTGCTGTTTGGGTGATGTCGACCACCATATATCTGTATGTGTGTTCACTAACGTATGCAGGTATATTGGTTTAAAAGAATGTTCCCGATCCGGATCCCACAATTGAATATGAGTGGATGCCGAAAGGAAAGGGTAACTATATCTTGGGTTGACAAATGAAGAAACGGAGCTTAATTGGACTTCTGTGGAGAGTTGGCATATATGCAACGTTTGAAGTCTCACTGCATTTGCAGATGGTTTTTCTTCCAACCCTCAGCAACAACAATAAAAGCTTCTCAACCACTAACGTATCTTTGTGCAAGATATCATTTTTAAACAATTTTGAAAAAATTTGATTAAATTGTTTTGAAAATGGAAAATATTGTTTTGGAAAATAAATTGGACTAAATTTTGAAAATCACCGGACTTCATTTTTATCAAAATCTAAATCACTCAATCAACGACTACGGTCATCGATTGAGGGGGAGAGTGATTTAAAATAAAATATTTTCAAACGATATTTCTTCATAAAAGTTCCAGTTTGTACGTTAAAATGTGGTGATCTAAAGATTTAATGTTATATCATGGTATGATTTTTCTTTTGAATCAAGGTCTTTCAAAATGAAATTTTTTCTGTTCTTGTTTGATTGTGAAACTGTTTTATTTTTCTTAAAGATCGTTTAAAAACTATCATACCTGACACTAACAATCTTTAATGTCTATAGTTGGTCCATCTCAGTCAATTTCAAAAATTAAATCTTGCCACGTCTTTCCCCTAAAATTTTATAAATGATTTAAATCATTCGGGATCACAAATCTCAAATGGTTTGATATTTTTGATCGGGAGAGAGATCGTGATTTAAATCTCAAATCTGTTTTAATGGAATCGGTTTTAGTCCTTTATAGGCACTCCTGCCTCCATGTGTCAAACGATTTCAAATACACAATGCATATGTAGAGGAGGAAGATTTATCCAAAAACAAGATGAGTATTTAAACCTGGCCACATATTCTCCCATGTTTTCCAAACCTGATCAAACCCTTTGAGATCCAAAGAGATCGTGATTTAAATCTCAAATCTGTTTTAATGGAATCGGTTTTAGTCCTTTATAGGCACTCCTGCCTCCATGCGTCAAACGATTTCAAATACACAATGCATATGTTGAGGAGGAGGATTTATCCAAAAACAAGATGAGTATTTAAACCTGACCACATATTCTCCCATGTTTTCCAAACCTGATTAAATCACTTGAGATCAAAAATCTCAAAGGGTTTGATATTTTTGATCGGGGGAGAATTTGTGATTTAATATGAAATTTGATAATATGATGATTAATTTGATTAAAAAGTGCTAGCTCTCTCTAATATGTGCTAAACTCTTTCGTTTATCGATGCACATATTGAGGGGGAGCAAATGGTTTTCTAAATGGCTTTTGTAATCGTGGATGTGCTTCAAATGAACTCTTGCCTCTATGTGATAAAATGATTTTCAAATATCCTATGCACATATTGAGGGGGAGAAATTACCAAGAAAATCAAATGGCTTTTTCTACGGAAATTGTGATCAAAGAAATTATTTATAAAAGAACTCTTGCCTCCATGTGCTAAACAATTTCATAATCATATGCACATGTTGAGGGGGAGCATTTCTAAATGATCAAAACTATTAAGGTACAAAATGCTTTGATCTCGTATCACAAGTACCTTGATTGTTTTTCCAAATGATTTTTTAATTGGTTTCGAGAAGGAATGAACTGTACCAAAAGACCGACCATTTTACTTTATGCATGGAGTTATAAGGATGGTTAGGTTAGGTATTAGTTCCCACGATCCGCCAGAACCGGAGGGATCTACCCAGGGACAATCCACTAGATAGTGTAGAGTCCTTAGGTATGTTGAAAAAAGGAGAAAAATGAGAAATGGGAAGAGTGCGGACTGAGACAGAGCTAGTACTGGAATAAACCCAACAAGGTTCTAGTAATGAAGTCTCGGTAAGCACTGAAGGGGTTGAAGAATGAAAAAGAATTGAATGTGAAAAGGGTGAAAAGAAATAGCCCTCTAGTAATTCAACCTTAGGGCAGAAACCGGGTTTAATACATATGCTACTGGTGTGTACTAAGGTAACACTGGTATTGAAGACAAGACGTCATGGACCCAGTGACGCACTGCACTAATCTTCCCAAGCTACTCAAGTTCCTCTTAAAAGGACTTGTTTCATTCTCACGGGGAACCTACATAATCTATCGACTTTCTCTTATAGATTGTTGATATTGAAGAAGGAGACCCTCTCCCTAGTCTCCGGCATAGGAACCAAATGTGCACAATTGAGTCTAGAGCCAAGAGATCATCCACAATATCTCATTAGGACACAAAATTAAGGAAGATAAGAGTCCTACGCATTATCCTTGTGGTATTACCAGAACATCCGAGTGATATGTAAATATTCACGATGAAGATGGAAATCCTTCTAGAGCCAACATCAAACAAGCTCTTAGTGGGTAACATGTGAAATCTTTTATAAAGATCAATCTTGTGACAACTGGACAGAAACGATGGGGAGATTCACTCTTGAATCAACCTTGGTCCAGGATTGGAATTGACGAATACTTTTGGAAAAACCATTCGATGTGCAAACCTTCTTTTCTCTAGCACGTCGAATGTGTACTCATGTTTTCAAATACAAAAAGTATCTCTGATTGAAAAATGCTTTTGGAAAAACCGTTCGATGTGCGAATTTCTTCTTTTCTCTAGCACATCGAATGTGTACTTATTTTCTTATACAAAAAGTATTTTTGATTGAAAATTGATCTTTCTCATAAAACCTTCGTCGTATTGCAAAACTCTTTCTTCTAAACAATACGCGATTGTTTTTCAAATCAATTTTTCATCAATCAGTGAATCTCAATTTGCTGGTTCACTCACTCCGTGTTGTCTTCTTTGAGACGTTCCGGTTTGAGAACAGCTAGAGCAGCTGCGAAACCCTATCAAGGAGATTCTTAGGAATCCTACCTGATCACAGGCAGTACTTGTACTGATCAACGGGGAACCGTGGGCCGTGTACCTCAATTCAACGAAAGTGATCAAAGACACTTTCGTGTGTTTTATTGCTAACTGTTGTTTGCAGGTACATTTGGACGGTTGCAGCTGATCAGAATTGAGGAGTCAATCAAAAGCCGCATGCTCACAGCATCCACACTTAATTGAGGAAATCATGACTGGTGCATATCTACATAACCTGGTTCTGATATTTTTATACTATGCTTCTGCTACGCTAATGCAAATATCATGAACCAGTAAAAGCTTCCGCTACTCTGATGGAAAGATGTCATGATCCTGAAAGTGTGAGCATGTCGGTCCATAAGTCACAACATCACATGAAGGCAACACAACAAAGGGTGATCCAGAGATTTACTGTGGCTGATGATCTCAAAGAAAGCTCAAAGATCATCAAAGATGTGGATCAGTTAAAGGCCTCCACTGAAAGTACAAAATAATCGGACTTTGAAAGAATCGCTACTAAAGCACAAAGATTGCGGAATTGAAGAATTGAAGTCTACGAGCTCAAGAACAAAGACAAAGAAAGAATGCTAGGATTCAAAATGTAAATCATGGGGTGACCTCCCTTAGGGGGAGATTGTTAGGAATTGGAAATTCCATGTTAAAGTGTCGGTCACCCCAAATATTATCTAGCATAGTTTAGCTCGTAGACTTGTCGTTAGTTACGTTATTTAGTAGCTTATTAGTTAGTTTGTAGCGTAGTTTAGTTTAGTATAACACCGTGGAGGAAGGACGGGTCTTTACCCACTGTATGCCTGATCCACAGTCCGATAGGAGGACGTATTGTTTGTAAGTATAAATACCCCTTCCATCCATGGAAGGGGTGTGGCTTGGAAATCTAACCTTTTACATTTTATTGAACCAACTCTCTACCAAGAACACCATCTCTCTACTTTCTCTCTCTAAAATGTCTAACATGTATTTTGATCATCCAAGACCACCCGAATCATCAAACACAATAATATATCGATCCTACACTATCACAATAACTATACTTGAATGATATACACAGTTTTAATATCAGAATATCTTTTTTGCAAAGCTTTAATATCACAATAACTATCATATTAAAGTTATTAACGTCACAAATAAATAAACTTGAACAAATGTTTTATTAAAATAATATTCCAGATTTAAATATCAGAATAACTATCTTAGAAACAAGTGTTTCTGCAAAAACAAACATTACTGCTGCTGCAACAAATATTACTGTTGATGTTACTACTAATTAAACAATGTTAACAATACGAAATACATAAATGATAAATCCTAATCTGAATGCTCCCCGCATGCAAAATAATACAAAGGAGACCGAAAACCGGCAAATTTCTCGATGCGAGCAAAATCTTCCTCGTCTAGCAGAAACACTCTGATATTAAGACATTAATGAAATATAGTCAGCAATATTGTCATCTTTGTGGGCTTCATCCATCAAAAACTTCTAGATCACGGCTTTTCGTTCAAGCATAATGTCATTGAAAATCGCGTAGTCTTCTCTCATACGTTCCTTCTCTGCCCTTGCCTGCTCAAACAAATTGTTAACGTCTATAATAGCGTTTTTTCGAGCCACATCGTCTTCTTCGCATTGTTTTTTAACATACATTTGCATATCTTCAACGGAATGGGGGAGACGACAAGCCATAATAATTTTGTGTTTGAAATTGTGTGTTTAGAAGTAGTTGGAGGTTAAATTGCGTTTGAAATTGTATGTTTAGAAGTAAAATGTGATTTAGCCTGATTGATTTGAAGACAAACTATCAGAATAATTACAATTGAACAACTATTTTGTTAGCTATAAACAATAACTAAACTTGAATGATAGTAACAGTTTTAATATCACATTAACTATCCTTATATGATATTACCAGTTTTAATATCAGAATAACTATCATATTATCATTAATAAAATCAGAATAAAAATCATTATATGACAATAACAAAAAAGATTAATATCACAATAACTACCCTTATATGATATTACAAATTTTAATATCAGAATAACTATCCTTATATAAATACGACCAGTTTTAAAACAGATAATAAGAAAAAAAGATTAAATATCAGAATAACTATCCTTATATGATATTACCAGATTTAATATCAGAATAACTATCATTATATGATATTACCAGTTTTAATATCAGAATAACTATCATATTAAGGTTATTGATATCACAATAACTATCCATATATAATACGACCAATTTTAAAACGGATAATAACAAAAAAGATTAAATATCAGAATAACTATCCTTATATAATATTAAGGTTATTGATATCAGAATAACTATCCTTGACCAGTTTTAAAACGCATAATAAGAAAAGAAAAAAAAATCAGAATAACTATCAATATATTAAATTACCATTTTAAATATCAGAATAACTATCATATTAACGTTATTAATATCATAATAACTATACACATATCAGAATAAAAAAAATTGATATCAGAATAACTGTCATATTAAAGATATTGATATCAGAATAACTATCCATACAAAAATAACCTTAATATCAGAATAACTATCCTCATATCAGAATAACAAACTTAATATCAGAATAACTATCCTCATATCAGAATGACAACTTAATATCAGAATAACTATCATACTAACGATAGAAACATCAAAGTGTAAATGTCCTAATACTCAGAATAACAATAGTAATATCAGAGTAACTATCCTCAAAATCATAATAACAACTTTAATATCAGAATAACTATCATAAAAATACCTTCAACAGCGTTTTTTGATGAAAAATGTACCGATAGATCAGGACCGATATGAGAATACTGATCAGGTAATTCCATTCGATAAAAAAATTAAATAAAAAAAGTTGAGAAAAATAAGGAAATAGAATATACTAATAAAAATAAAAATATACATAGAGAAATAACGGATGAATTTGATCAAATATCAGCCGCTAAATGAAAAAAGATCAACGACGTCCGCACTAAAAAAAATATCCGCACGTGATCATCAATATATATATATATATATATATATATATATATATATATATATATATATATATATATATATATATATATATATATAATAGAGTTAGCTAGAACAATTATTTAATAAAAATATATCGTTTTAATGTCATGCGATAAATTTATTTTACACAGCCTATTATTTTTTTATAAGGTTGAAGGTATCATCTCATTAAGTTGAGAGATTTTGGGGATGGTATTTTAAAAAGACAAAAAAATAATAATAATAATAATAACATGAATATGTTTGCAACATTTTTTTTTATAAATGAGTTGGTTTACCACCAACTCTCATACTATGGAAACATGGCACCCTTTTTTTTACAACTCATTTTTTAAGTTTTCATCTGAATATTGGACCGTCATTTCAGCATAAAATGTTTTTTTTTTCTTTTTTTCTTATAGATTATGTAGTGAAAAGTCAAGATAAAAACTTGTCGTGAGATTAGAATAACATAAGATTGCACAAAAGTAAGAAGAACTTGAATCACAACATCAAATTTTTATCTTATAACAAGAAAAGAAAAAAACAAAGCAAGTGGGATAGTTGGTTGCAACCAGGGGCGGAGCCAGGAATTTACGTTAAGGGGGGCCGTAAGTAATTTGTATAACGACATACAATTCATGGGTCGGTTACTCTACCGGTTCAGTGGTTCATCAACCGTCCCGATTAACTTTAAACACATTTGAAATTACAATTATGTCTTTAAGTTATTACTATATATAGTATGACCTTAAATCATTAATAAAATACTAATTTATCTTGTTATCACATCAACAAATTTTACATCAGCACTTTAAATTACTCCGTAACTAGATATCATGCTTTGCTATATCTTTTCACATTACGTTAGATAACAAAATAAAACAACTAGTATCAACTATCAAGTAATAAAGAATAAACTACAAGGGCAAACAATGAAAATTGAGTTTCTCTATTTCCTTAGCAATCTGACAAAAACTGAGTGAACTGTTATTACACAAATAATAATATCTTGTATAGTGAGAGATTTAATCCAACATGTCTTCCTACCCCACCATAGTCACATCTATCTTCTTCCTCAAACACTCAAAATACTTTTTTCTTTCAAACAATTCTTCCTCAAACCTTCAAATCTTTTTCTCAACTTTGTTGACGATGGAACTGAGTGTTTCATATATACTTCAAACTATTGAATGCTTACTCGAGAAACTGAGAAAATGAAGAAAATAAGCAAACGGTGGCTTAAAGCAGCGATAGCAGAAAACGATTATCATCTGAAGAGTGTAAAACGATGACCTGAAACCAAGCCACACACAGAGCTAGTTGGGCGGTTGGGGGTGGCCGAGCACCTGCCAGCCACCCTACTGGCTCCGCCTCTGGTTGCAACACCCTTTTTTGATTTCTTTGTAATCTAGCGTCTTACTATTGTTTTTGTTTTGTTTCTAATAAAGTTGCGGTTCAAAAAAAAACAAAGACCTCATATTTTTCCATACTCCCGATGATCATCTGACCGGAAAATAACGAGAAATTGTGTTTGAGATGAAGCGAAAAGTAAGAGAGAAATATGGTTTAGATTATTAGTTTAAGTTTTTAATTTTTATTTGTAATGTTTTTTATTATATTTGAATTATTAATGTATTGTTTTTTAATTATTAAAAAAAATTTAATTTTAGTGTTAAAAAAAAAAAAAAAAAAAAAACGGTGACCGCGGTCGCTTTATTACACTGACTTGGTCATGAAGAAGGTTGTGGAGATAGAAAGTTGAGTTAACGTTGATGTAGCAGTTATTACCGAGATCATGTATGCTCACCATTACTCCGACTTTAGTTATTCTTTCAAACTTCTTTTTAACTTTATAAATTGACTTTTAAGGCAAACTAAAATCTTATTTTATAAAGAGTTTGTCTAACGGGTGCCCTCAGGGCAAGGTTTAAGGTTAGTATAAAAGGAAATATTGAGTTTATTTAATGAAAAATTATATTTAATTATGTTAATTTATAAGTTTCATTAATGTGCATTAAATATAATTTTTAATCTAAAAGGAAAGTTTGTATTTAATAAATGCGGTTTAACCAGTGCCGTGAGGGGCACTCGTTAGACAATCCGTTTTATAAATTGTTCGGAAAAAACTATAACTTTGGTAACCACTTTGTCGGAAGATCTTCACCATTTATTGATGAGTGATGACCAACATAAAAACGATTAGTGGGTGGAAATGCAAAATTAGCATATCTCTATTTATGCAACCTGTTTCATATTGTTTGTCATGGAAGTCATTGGGGTTCAAGAATTTTGGAGTCTTGATTTATTTGGTTTACAGTTTGATTTTTAGATTAATTTCAAATAAGATGAAGATTAAGATTTAGAGATTCATGTAATCATGTTTGTCTTATTGGTGTTGTTCATTTATTTGGATTAAAGTTAAAATTAATGGATTATTTGTCACTTAAATTTGGTGAGGAATTAAATAAGCATGTGAAGATGTTGAGGTAAGTAATACAATTTTTTTTCTTCCAGAAAGGCAATTATTAGGCGGGGACAATAAGGCTGGATGGAAGGGAGGTGAGCCTCTCACCTTGTAACCCAACTCACCTTACGTATCCTTGCATTTTTAGTCCACTCGACCAAATAAGGTGAACAGCTCACCTCAAGTATCCTTCATGTTTTATTATTTTTTATTTTGTATGTGAATGTGTGTGGAGTATTTAGTGTGGTATATTTATATAAAATGAGTATTTTAATTAAAGGTGAACATAATATACTTGGCTTCAAAAAAAAAAAAATGACCCAAAACTCTGGTATTAAATTGCCTAAACATGAGAAAGATATCTTCAACGAAAAAGCGACTATAAAAATGATACTTTTTTTTTTCTCTTTTGAACAAGACTATAAAAAAGATATCTTCAACGAAAATTCCCTAAACATGTGCCTAGATGTATCCCATTTTTTTTAGTGTCTAATGTCCTTTTGTTTCATTATTGCCTTTTACTCTTGTTTTTAGTTTGGGTGTTGATACTCACACCATTTTTTTTTATATCTACACTACAATTGTGCGTTAATGTCTTGTATAATGTGCATTACAGTGTTGTACAATGTGGTGTAAGTATAAAAAAAAATGGTGTGAGTATCAACCCCCTTTTAATTTGGTTTCTGTCTTGGGTTGTATTATAGCTAGGGGTGTCAAAAATCCTGACCCGACCCGAACCCGACCCGGACCCGAACCCGACTAAGCATATTCGGGTCGGGTTACTCGGGTTAGAAATTGAATTCGGGTTAGTCGGGTCAACCCGAGTAACCCGAATACTAAATAGGGTCGGGTATCGGGTTGAGATTTTTTGGCTAAGTCGGGTTCGGGTCAACCCGTTTGACCCGAATAAGGATTTTTTTTTTTTTTTTTTTTTTATATAAATTAAAACAAATAGGCAATTTTGTCACTATTTAACTTATATTCGGGTTGACCCGAACCCGGATTGACCCGACCCGAGTTGACATGAACCGAATTGACCCGAACCCGACTAACCCGAGTTCAAATAGGGTCGGGTTCGGGTAAATTATTTTTAGCCTTGATCTGACTTGACCCGACCCGAATTAACCTGAACCCGACTAACCCGACCCGACTGACATCCCTAATTGTAGCACATGTGGGTTTTCTTTGTGGGGTCCTTGCTTCAAGTAGCTTGTTGTATGCAAGGGTGCCCTTGTTTTGTATCTTTTTGTTGGTGTTTTTTATATTGATGGCTTTTCTAAAAAAAAAGACTATAATAATGGTTGGCAACCAAAGAACAACGTTATATTTTCCAACGAGATGTAAATCCGTTATTCAACAATTTCCATACCTACCTCATATAAAAAACAAAAACCAATTATTAAAGATGCTTTTCAGGTTTTCAGGTTTTCAGCTGTATCACATAAACATTAACTTTAATCGTTGTGGCCCAAATCAAGGGCGGAGCCAGGATTTTTTGTTAAGGGGGGGCCGGGCATGTTTAACGCAAAAAATCCTAGCAATAAATATTGTTTCCAAAATTGATCTATAGTCTTGTCTTCTTATTATTAATATAACTATTAGGCGAGCAACAGTGTTTGCAATGCAAACATTAATTGCCAACTTTCACAAGTTGGCAAAAATAGTCCCTGAGGTTTAAGTGTCGTTGCAAAGTAAGTCCAAGTTGGAAAAAATAGTCCCTAAGGTTTAAGTATCGCTGCAAAGTAAGTCCTTTATAGTAATTTGGCAAAAATAGTCCCTATCCAAATTCACGGCTACAAAAGCAATCCTGCTGCATCGCGCGGGTTTCCACACTCGTTAATATCTATTTTTAAAACACCAAAAAAAAGTTAATAGAGAAGAAAGTGAAAAACCATATACGGTAAGTAATTATTTTGTTCAAGAGTTGAAACAAAATAAAAAGAATAATCTTAAAAGAAGATATTAATATAAAATAAACAAGTACATATAAGTAATCACCCAAGTTACAATAGTCACTTATTTACTTCTCTTTTCTTTCATTTCTATCTTCTTCTTCCTATTATTTAAGTACAACGGTGGCTTGATGGAGATTGAGTGCAATAAATAGTTATCACTTGACGAGCTTAAGGGCAATATGTGCAGTGGCGGACACAAGATTTTAGATCACATGTAGCACGATTTTCGGCTCACTTTGCTTTGTGAATATTTCTAGATTTCAGTTGTCAAGTTAACTAGTTCTTTTTTTCTTTTTTCTTTTTTTTTAATCCATGTAATCTAAAGAAAGGCAAATACAACTTTTCAGAAAAGTAAGATTAAACCATCGAAGAAAGAAAAAAATTAAATAGTGTATTGTACTAGTATTAAATTGGGAATGTAAATTTCTTTTATGTTCCCTAGTCACTAGTCCCTAAACACTTAAACTAAATCTCTCTCTCTCTCTATCATATATTACATCTTCTTCTTCTTCACCAATATACTATGCGACTGCAACCATTTTCTTCAGCCATCATGCGGTGTAGCACTCTAGAAAAAAGAAAAAAAGTCACAAAAAAGTATACTTCGTCGGTTGAAACCGTATGGGGCCCCTGAGTATGTGTGTTTAGATATGGATAAATAGCATGGGCTACATTAAAATTTTATGAAATGTATGCCGGAAACCAAGCTACAACCGGTGCTAGTTGAGCCGGTTAGGGGTGGCTGAGCACCGACTAGCCACCGCATTGGCTCCGCCCCTGGCCCAAATGTGATACGTCCAGTTTCATATGAGTTTTCCAGATATCACGTTTTCGTCTTTTAAAAAAAAAGAAATGATTTGTACACTCCATTAATTGATAAGTATATTTAAAAATATTGTCTATCGACAAATATCTCCTTAGATTATTTGTACTCATGTTCACTCATGCAAAAGCATAAACGTCAAAATACAATATTTTTAAATGTCCCAATCAACTAATTGAGTGTGCAAATCACCTCCTTCAAAAAAAAAACTCGGTTTGTTTTCAAGGTATCAAGTGGGCCATTATCATTAGTGAGACTTTAACATGTTCAGAAAAATTGAATAATGCTTTGAGTTGAGATCAATATAGAACTCATATTTGTCATAGAACAAATGAACCAATCATAACCCTCCATTTTTTATCTAAATTAATACAAAATCAATTTTCCACCTTTTTTTTAAAACAACATATCTTACAAACGGTAAATCTTCAAAATATAAAAAAACACCATCGTGACGAGAATTAAATTATCTTTCTATAGATATGCACTTTACATATTTTCGACAAACATTTTTTTTCAAAAATTCAGTCCGAAAAAATCATATATGATTTTTACGAATCATATATGATTTTTACGAATCATATATGATTTTAAAAAATCATGTATGATTCGATTTTTACGAATCATATATGATTTTTACAATCATATATGATTCTCAAAATCATATGTGATTCGTAAAAATCGAATCATATATGATTTTCACAAATCATATATGATTTTTGTTGACCGAAATTTTGAAAAAAAAAAGTTGTTAAAAATATATAGTAGTGCATATCTATAGAAAGATAATTTAATTCTCGTCACGATGATATAATTTTTATCGCGTAACGATTAACGGTTTGCGAGATATTTAATTTTTTAAAAAAGGGTGAAAGTTGATCATAATAAAAAAAAATGAATAGCTATTATTGGTTGATTGTATCTATGGTAAATTTTGGTTCTATATTGAACTTTTGCCATAATGCTTTAAGCAAGACGATAAAAAATGCCCTCATGAAAAATTGAATACTAAAAACATATTGCCGATCTCATATACTCCACATACTTAAACTATAAGGCTAGTCCCAGTCGTGACTTGGGACAACCTGGGTCAACCTGCGCCACATCAGCTTTCTCTCTCCAGCGACCTGGGACAACCCGAATGCCCCAGTCGACGACCCAAGGAATTTATTTTTTTATTTTTTATTATTATTTTTTTTTAATTCAAACATTTTTAACATTAAATTTAAATTTCATTCAAATTAAAAAAAAAACATTACATTACGAAATTAAAAAAAAAACATTACATTACGAAGTTAAAAAAAATATATATATATTACACTACGAATTTAAAAAATAAAATAAAAAAATTACAATACGAAATTCAAATAACGTTAAAACGTTACAAAAACTCTTCATCGTCTTCGTCATCGTCACTATCGACTTGATTCACTGCTTCGACATGATGTCGACGATTTCTCCAAATGTGTTCGACCAAATCAGATTTTAAGTTTTGATGAGTTGATGAGTCCATTAGCTCCTGAGTAACCACCATTGATTCTGCATGCGTTCTTAAGGGATCATGATCTTGGTGTCCCCATCTTCAAACCATGTAGGACATATCGCCGCTGCTTGTGGATGACCATATTATGTAATATGATACATGTATACATAATATCTTGGATATCATTTCTAAAAACCCTCGAGCAGGGAACTTTAAGCATTTTCCACTTTTCTTCAACACACCAAAGCCCGTTCCACATCTTTCCTTGCTGCTTCGTGCCTCCTCTTGTACAAACATCTTTTACGATCACCCATGGGAGGATTTGAAATAGACTTCATAAGAACGGACCATTGTGGATATATCCCATCGTAAGATAATATCCCCTTTATAAGCCACATCGTTAGCCTCAAATTCAATGTTGGTGCTCTCCCGATTTGATATCATTGAAAACAGGTGAACGGCGTAAAAGCGTTTACGTCGTTATTCATTCCAGAGACACCAAAGAACGCATGCCAAATCCATAAATCTTGGGAAGCGACCGCTTCCAACAAAATGAATGGATGTGGCCCGTGATCACCCCTACAATGTTGAGCTCTCTCACTATTCGGGCAATTCTCTCACTCCCAACTTGTACAAGCAATGCTTCCCATCATCCCAGGAAAGCCATGCTTATGCTCGTGATGAGCATATATTCTTTCAAGGTCAGAATATGTGGGCCTTCGCAAATACTCACGACCATATAACTCCATGATAACCTCGCAAAACTTACGAAGACATTCACGGGCTGTGGATGCACCAAGTGCCAGACTCTCGTCAAGAGAATCAGGAACGGCCGCGTATCCCAATTGACGAATGGCAGCAGTACACTTGACCAATGGGCTAATACCAGGTACGCCTCTAGCATCAAGAGTTTGTCGAAAATAAGTAGAGTGATCGGTTATCTCTCGAACAATTTCTGTGAATAGCTCTCGGCTCATACGGAACCGCCGAGAGAATGTTCTTGCGTCGAACTGCGGGTTTTCGGAGAAGTATGCCGCCACTAAACGATTATGAACACCCTCATGATCCCTACGTATGTACCTTCGTCGGGTTTTTGGCTGTGATGCTTTGTAAGCCTTCCAAGCAAAATCCGCAAACTCCGCAAACACACTAAAAACTTCTTCCTCGTCGGAAGACGAAGAAGAACCGAATAAATGCTCGAATGACGATATATTAAAAATTGTGTTTCGTGGGTATTTCGTTAGAATGGTTGATTGAATACAGATGAGAAATGGTGAGTGGTGAATTGTGTTTGAGGAGAAGTTGGTATTTATAGAGTGGTAAATTTGGTTTTAAAAAAAGTTTTTTATTTTTTTTTTTATTTTTTTTTTATATGACAAACGGTCATATTTTTTAAATTAATAGTGAATAAACTTGCAAATACAAACGTTTACATCGGTCTTATTTGCACTCGATGTGCGCAAATATGAAGCCACGACCGATGTGGCAACCTATGCCCGCAATCGAGCCAATCAATGTGAACATCGGTCGAAGGTGACAAATTTTGGTGCCCAACCGATTTGAAAAGCACGATTGCGTCCAGCCTAATGGAGTACAACATATTTATCAACTCGTAAAAACTAGACAACATTTTGAACCAACCTCCTCATTAGTTTAACGAGTCGAAACGATTTCCAAAACCGTATTATATTTCTTATCTTTCACTTTAAAACTTTATAGTTGTATAAAACAAGTCAATGTGAATTTTTTAGATATATTTTTTTCCTCATAATTATAGTCTTCGTTTATATTTTGTGATGTTTCAAAAATAATAGTGTTTTTTTTTTTTCTTTTTTTTCTTTTTTTTGTCTCAATCAATTAAAAAAGTTTAATAAAAAGTTTAGTGAGTAAAAATGATATTTTATTAATTACAAAATGTAATTATCATATTTTTTCTTAAACCGTTCAAGTATTTTTTGTTTAAAGAAAATAATTTTTGAACAAAGTATTATCAATAAAAGTTGACAACATATGCTAACTTATATGATTTAAGATCATTTGAGGATAAAAGATCTTTTGCATACCAAATGATCAATCTCCACCCTCCATTTTTATTAGATCTAATGAATGAGATTAATCCCAACAATTAAAAAAACCCACTTTCATCTTTTTTTTCAAATATAAATATCTTTCAAACCGTTAATCGTCAAGCGAAAAAAAAATATACCATTACGACGAGCATTTAATTATCTTTTTATAGATACGCACTTTGATATACTTTCGACAAAAAAAAAAAAAAAAATCCGTGTTTTTCACGTTTTTTTTAATTTTTTTTTGTTTTTTTACGTTACTAAAATTTGCATGAAAAAATCATATATGATTTAACACTAATTTGAATACCACATGTGATATTAGTGTTAAATCATATATGATATGTACATCATATGTGATTTAAAGATAATTAAATGTTCGTCTCAATAATATTTTTTTTCCCGCTTAACGATTAACGGTTTAAAAGTTATTAATATTTGAAAAAAGATGATGAAAGTGGGTTTTTAAAATTGTTGAGATTAATCTCATCAATTAAATCAAATAAAAATGAATGGTGAAGATTGATCCCTTAATATGTAAATAATCTTTTGTCCTCAAATGATCTTAAATCTAAGTCTACAAACAAAATATTCGCTACTTTATATCTCACCCTTCAAATTTCAGAAATAAAGCAAACTAATAATTTTTTAAACTAATAAAATATAATAGTAACAAAGTTCACGCGACACTACAAAACTAAAGGGGTGTTTGGTTGGGGGTAATGAATGGTGAGGAATGGGAAAACTAATGATTAAACATGCTTGGTTAGAAGTATAAAATGCAATCATTGTTTAGTATTGGGTAATGGGGCATTACACAGTAAATTGAGAGGTATGGTAATTATTGCCCACCACCACCAGCCGCCACCACCACCACCACCAACAGCCACCACCACCACCAACAACAACATCCACCACCACCACCACCAGCCACCACCACTACCACCAGCAGCCACCACCACCACCAGCCGCCACCACCACTAGCCGCCACCACGACCACCAGCAGCCACCACCACCACCAGCCGCCACCACCACCACCACTTTGGAGGTTAATTTGTTTTCTTAAACCAAGCACTATTAAAGATAATGATAATCTCCATTCAATTTCTTTGCATTCCCTTTGCCTTTCCCTTTCCCATTCCCCATTTTGAACCTAGCGCACCCTAATATCTCTCCATTAGCAGACGAATAAGATTTTTACACCACTTTATCTTCCCAAGTTTTTTTATTAACTAAATTACCAAAATGAACCTGTTACTATCAAACATGCCTATGTAATATTTACGAAAATGGCCTAGGCGCACCCCGAACCAAAAGCACCTGTTACTATCAAACATGCCTATGTAATATTTCAGCATAATGTCATTGTATCTTAGTGAAGGGCACAAGAGTTGGAGCACTTAGGTGCTTGTTTTTTTTAAGTGAGTGGCACAAAAGGTGGACTACTTGGGTGCTTGTGTTTTTATTTTTATTTTTAACACATTTGTTTTTTGTTTCTTTAAGTGAGGGGCACTTGTGTGCACTTGGATTTTCTTGTTTTTATGCGAGATGCACTAAATGAGTAGCAATGAGGCGCACAAGAGTTTAAAGTGCTCCTAACATTGTCTTTTAGCTAGGTGTACATTAGGCAAACAAAAGTTTCAAGTACTCCTAACATTTTATACTGAAAATTGAAACGCACTGGTGAAAATGTGTAAATGCGCCCACATGAATGAGCTTTGATGTGCCACATGTCTTACATCCAACGGATAGTTGATAGAAAGTTCATTTTGGTAAAATTATTGGGCGGTTCATTTCTGTATTTCAGTATGTGAATTGGTTCGTTTAAGAAATTTTCTCTTAAATTACCAAAATGAACCATTTTTTGTACCTTATTTATAGATATGAATTGTTTTTCTTCGGTTTACAAAAATGGCCTAAACGCACCCCAAACCAAAGACACATGTTACTATCAAGCACGCCTATGTAATATTTCAGCATAATGTCATTGCATCTTAGTGAGGGGCACAAGAGGTGGAGCACTTAGGTGCTTGTTTTTTGTTTTTTTCAAGTGAGGGGCACAAAAGGTGGACCACTTTGGTGCTTGTGTTTTTTTTTGGGTTTTTAACACATTTGTTTTTTGTTTCTTTAACTGAGGGGCACAAGAGTTTGGGCACTTGTGTGGACTTGGATTTTTTTGTTTTTAGGCGAGACGCACTAAATGAGGAGCACATGAGACGCACAAGAGTTTAAAGTGCTCCTAACATTTTCTTTTAGCTAGGCGAACGTTAGGCGCACAAGAGTTTCAAGTGCTCCTAACATTTTATACTGAAAAATTGAAGCGCACTGGTGAAAATGTGTAAATGCGCCCACCTGAATAACCTTTGATATGCCACATGTCTTACATCCAATGGATAGTTGAGAGAAAGTTCATTTTGGTAAAATTATTGTGCGCGGTTCATTTCTGTATTTCAGTATGTGAAATGGTTCGTTTAAAAATTTTTCTCTTTTTTATTTCACACAATTTATCTTCCTTGTAAACCGCTCTTCTCGCTGGAAATATTTAACATACTATAAAAAAATGCATTTGGGTTACTTTGATTACACTGAAAAATGAAGGTTGAATGCTTAACTAAAGTTCAGTAACCTAAGTGAACAAAATAAAAGTTTGATAACTTAGACTAACAAAGTGGGAAAGTTGTGTCACCTGTCTGATATAAATATTAACTATAAGGGTAAAAATGAATTTTTATCAATCAAAACTAACATTAATTACACATATCATAATTTCTCCATTATTTGTTTGTGGACACTCTTTTTGGGACGGAGAGAGTATTATATTTTCGAGAAAATTCCAAAAGTAGCCCAGTCGCCCACGTTATAACCTTTTGTAGACCAGAACATATTTTTTCCCCAAATAAACCTGAGCAACTTTGAAATTGGGCTAACAACTTAATATCATGACACGTGTCCACTTTTATAAGTACATAAAATACAAGTGTGTAAGTTATGTGTAAGACTTGTCCCCAATGTGTTATGTCGAGGCGACTTGTATCTTGGGCCACCAAAATTTTATCATTTAGTGAAAAAATGATAATTTTTTTTCACTAAATGACAAAATTTTGGTCACCCAAGGTATAAATCGCCCCAGCAGAACACATAGGGGACAAGTCTTATACATAGCTTACACACTTGTTCTTTGTGTACTTATAAAAGTGGGACATGTGTCATGATATTTAGTTGGTAGCCCAATTCCAAAGTCTCCCCGATTTATTTGAGATTTTTCTTCTTGTCTAAAACAGGTTATAACTTGAGCGACTCGTCTACTCCCAAAATTTCCTCTATATTTTCCTCTTATGTGCACTTCGAATCGAATGATGCCATTGACACATTCGGAAAAAAAAAATTATAAGCACACTCTAAAGTCTATACATTTTGGCAAGTCTAGCCCCTCAACCATTTATTGTTGACAATAAACTTATAACTATATAAGTGGTATGGTATTCGCGCGTTGCAGCAACCAAATACCATGCAATTAAAATATCCGATGAAAAATATTTTTAAGTTTTATGTTTTGCTTTAATCAAAGTTACGAATATATATATTATGGGTTTGGATAATTTTAAACAGTTTCAAATTATCTCTATCTTAGTGCCAAAAAAATGTTAAATGTTTCAATTATAAGTAGAACAATCATAGTTACTCTTTTTATATATCAAATGACAAACTCATTTTTATTTTATTTAAAAAATGTACATCAATAGACGGATGCTTTGATATACACAAATATATCATGTGGTTTGTTATTGTATTTTTGCATTGAGAGGTGTTTTAATGACTACATTAATCAAAAGTGTTAAAATATATGTTGGTGCATGAGTTAATTGTACAATATGGCAACATGCATGTATAATTGTATTGCTTAATATTTAAGTCTACAATATAATGTCTTAGTATATGTATTTTAGATTAATTTTCCACTTTAGTGTGTTTTATTTGTATTTACTATCTATGTTTAGATTCGATACAACTCTCTTCTAAGTTCTAACTTAACGATGTTATATAGTCTATCAAACAATATGTTCGGAATCAATGTATATGAAAGGTGTAAAGCATCTGATTATGTGTACGTGCATCTTAAAAAAAGTATTACTAGAAGTAAAACTTAAGTACATATATTTTAAAACTGATATGCTTCTTCACAATACGTCTACATTTTAAGTATTTGACATAGAGAATAATTCTGTAAATTCATTACAATATATATTAAGAGTGTTTGGAATGTTTTCAAAATTCACAATAATCCCCAATTCGAATTTTTGAAATCCATCATGTTTGAGAACGTAATAGAAACGTAATTATGCATTGTTAATTCATCTGAAAAACATTTTCACAATCATGCACCATCATGAAACGAATTTTAACAAAAATGAAATTTTCAAGTTTGGTTTATGAAGAAAAACTTGTATTCATGAGTGTTTGGTTTATAACATAAACATAAGTAATCATACTAGAATACATTAACATTTAACGCATACCTCTCTTAATATGTTGATGTAATTTTTATGATAGGAGAAAATGCCTAAACAAACTGGAGTCGGTCACCAACTAACTCGTCAATACATTCCAATTCTATCCACCTATTTCAGTCCTCCTCTCTCTAATCACTTTCGTTTTATTGAGACTCGCTGCTTTCATGAAGGTCGTATAGTCTCTCTGGACTATGACGATATGACTTATCTTAATTCCATGTTCAGGATGATTGACTTTGATTGTCTCCTAAAAATCCACTACAACAAAAGTGGCTTTTTAGGACCCTTTGTGTGGGACGGTATGATAATGGAGTCCTAAAAAACTGTTTAATAGGACATATGAGCGTTTAGGGTCCTTTTTAAATATTTGCTACTTAGGCGATGTCCTAAAAAGGTATATAATAGGATGGTCGATGATTTGGGGTCCTATTATCATATAACTTAAAATGACACTTAAAATATGGATCCTAATAAATTACCTTTATAAGACGTTTATTCATTATGGTTGTATTATAATAAACCATAATAGGACACTTGAGTTTTGAGTCATAAGACATCAGTTAGTTAAAACGCTTATTCACAAAAAGTTTTATTATAGCAAAATTTAATAGGACCTTTGACACGTGGGTATTATAACGTTAACCTTTATAGGACGCTTATGTACAATGGTTTTATAACATCATTTTTTTAAAATGATTATTTGCAAAAGTTTTATTATAACAAAACTTAATAGGACCCTTAAAGGATGCATATTAATTATGGTTTTATTACAATACACCATAATAGGACACTTGATATATAAGTCATAAAACATTAATTATTTAAAATGCTTATTCATTCAAACGTATTATTAAACCATAACTTAATATGACAGTTGACACTTGGGTCCCATAGATTGATACACCATCATAAGACACTTGATATTTGAGTCATAAAACATCGGTTTTATGGAACACTTATTCGCAAACGTTTTTTATAAGAAAAGTGAATAGGACCCTTGACAATAGCGTCTTATAACGTTACCTTTATAGAATGCTTATTCATAATGGTTTGTTTATGATACACCACAATATGGCACATCTTTTTAGAGTCGTAAAACATCCGCTTTTTATAACGCTTATTAGTTTTATAGAACGCTTAATTGCAAAAGTTTTATTTGAAAAAATTAACAGGACCCTTGACAACTGTGTCTTTTAACATTAACCTTTATAGTACGCTTATTTGTTGTGGTTTTATTATCCTACCATAATAGAACACTCCTTTATTTGAGTCATAAAACATCAGTTTTTTAGAACGCTTATTTACAAAAGTTTTATTTAAACATTAGTTAGTATGACACTTGATACTTGGGTATCAAAACTTGATACACCATAATAGGACACTTGTTATCTGTCTTTGTATTGTTATATGTCTCAACCATATCTTTTGGAAGTTATGTATGGGTTATCTGTCTTTGTATTGTCCTTATCTGTTGGGAATTATGCGAAGTAGGTATTCTGCTGTCAATACTGCCGAAGGATTCTGCTGAAGAAGAGAATCTGCTGAAGAAGAGATTCTGCCGAAGGAATCTGCTCTAGATCTGTCAAGGTCTGTGTGTATTCAACAAGTGGTATCAGAGCCTCGGGAAAGTCTCTACGATACTGAGAACCATATTTTTCCTCACCCTCATACAACCAAAACACTTTCACCATGCCTGGAACTGATGATGAATCAAAAGTCACCAACAACAACATCAAAAACACCACCTCTATGCAAAGCAACTTAGTCTTTCCAACAGAATGGGAAGTTTCCTTATCTGAAAAAGGAAGAGTATGATCTGTGGACTATGAAAATGCAGAACTGGATCTCCAATATTGATTGGAATCTTTAGAAAATTGTAAAGAAAGGAAACAAAGAAGACTATCCCAAATCTTGATGGTAATTTTACCATTGCTCCTCCCAAAACTGCTGAAGAGATTTTTAGCTGCAAAGAGAGCACAAAGTGAGAACCATCCTTCTTCAAGCTATTCCGAAGATCACTTGGGTGATTTTCACCACATTGATGATGCAAAGGACATATGGATGGCTCTTAAAGCAAGGTTCGGTGGCAATGAAGAGTCCAGAGAATGAGGAAGTCCATGCTGAGACAACACTTCCAAGAGTTCAATATCTCTGAAGAAGAAGGTATCCACAAGGGATACGTGTTTCACAACTTGCTAATAATTCTTTAGTTTGTTTGTCTCTGTTCGTTTTTGTGTGTATTTGTGTTTGTGTTGCAGTTTATCTATTTCAAGTGCAGTTTGTCTATTCCATGTTCAAGTCCAAGTTCATCAAGTGTGATTCTTTTATAAATGGTCAAGTAAGCTTTGAACCTTGTTTCTACTGAATTTAAAGTGCTGAAGTAAACAACTTGATTCTATTGAAGTAAGAGTACATAGAGAAGAAATTGAAGTCAAATTGTTCATTCATTCATTCAAGAAATTTTACGTACAGCTTACAAAATTCTATCAACTTCAAATGCAACTACAAGAACAGAGCTATACATAATCCTAATCTAGTTCATATCATCTATTCCAACATCTAACGGCTGTTGGATATGCATGATCGCTCACATCTTTCACACTAGATGCTTTGGATATGCGTTTGTGAAAACTTGCATAACCACCCATTTCTTCTATCTCGATGGTGGATATGCATGACCACTAGGACGAGGAAGCTAAGGATCAAAATGGGAAGGATGGATTGATGAAAATAATGATGATGAAGAAAAATAAAGTGTCCTTTATGCTTCATCTGCTGAATTCACCAAAAGCAATCCATTCACCTTCCTTATGCTTTTCCTCTATAACGATGTGTGAAAATGCACCAAAACATGGCAGGTAGAGCAAGCACCACCTCCCTTTCGGCACGAGTCCTTTGTTGAGGTTGAGGTGCTGGAGGTTGGGAGTATGAAGGTATCTCAGTAGTGGGTTCCTCCGAGTCATCGGAGACTCACTTGGATCCACTACACCATCATCTTCGAAGAAGAGAGAAATGGGGATGTCAAAGGGCGAGGGTCGGTGGATATGACCAAAACTGGAGGAAATCAATGGATGATGAGGATGATGGAGAAGAGGTTGGATTTACAACCTCTGGTGAAGTATTCATGGTTAATTTTGGTTGATTGGGTGTATGATGAATCTAGGGTTTGTGATGGTAATTTGGGGTAAAAGTATGTGAGAGAAGTATGCATTGGGATGATTTTATAGACGGGTTCGAGGTTTAATGTAAGTTAATGCGAGTTAGTTGGCACAGTAATTCTAGAATCTTACCGAAGATATCCTAGTCTTGGGTTGGTTTCTACTGAATTGTATAACTTCGCAGATTGAGTATCTGTTTCTACTGAAGAGTTAAATTGCCTATGGTCAAAGTAGATGTACACGTAAGCGTAGTCAAACAATACAGTGCCAATACTTTTGACTATTTTTGCACAAACCTCTACCAAACCATCACTCTCATTTTTCACTTCAAACAAAACCCTTCCCTCTTCTCCTACACCCAAAAACCCTCACTGTTACGAGAAACATAACCCTAAAATATCAATTCATCAAATGGCTCTTCAATTTAAGAAGGATCACAACAAAGTTGCGTTTATGGGAAATGTAAAAGGTGATGAGCTGTATGTACCTATGGTAGAGTTCTTGAAAAGATCAAAGATTCACTATGCCCTAACGCATTCTCCTAATGCAATTTATGAATCGTTGGTCAAACAATTTTGGGCATCTGCTTCCACACGGAGTGAAACAGAGATTGCGGCCATGATTGACGGAACAGAGTATGTAGTAACAGAGGAGCTGATTAGGAGAAAGCTTCACTTGGATGATACTGATGGGGTATTTCACACTAGCACGAGGAAATACTCACCGGGGCTGAGAGCTATTTGGTATCAAGGTACCAGGACAGACATATGGTTGAAAAAGCATTTTTGCCCTAAGTGGAGATTCTTGGTTCACACGTTGCTTCAGTGCATTAGCAACAAATCGAGCATGGGATCAATTCTCTTCCCAACTGGCATATGGTATTGTGTGTCTATCTCAAGGGATAACTTATAATTTTTCTAAATTTATTTTTGACAATTTGGTTGAAAATATCAATAGGAAACAACATAAGTTTTTAATGTACCCTAGATTCTTACAAATAATCATGACACCTCTACACCAAACCCAAGCCTTTTATGCCGTAGGAGCTCTGTCACCAAACTTTTGCCTCTATGAGAACTAACTTTGAGGGGCACATTATCCGTTGATGAAGCTATGTTGCCTCAAGGCAATGAGGTGCGATGAGGAGAATGTTGCTAACATCCCACCCTCTTCAATTGTTGCTACTGATGGCAATCCATCGTTAATATTGATGAGGGCCCCTCCTTTCTGCTGAAGCTTCTCATGTTGCTCCAGAGCGGCCTCCACCAACACCAACTCTAGCACATTGTCCTAGTCCACCACCAACACAAGATCCTCTTGATGAGTTTGAGTCCGATCTGAACAGGATGACCACACCTAGTCCTCAAAGGAAAACTTTTAATGAGGTACCTCCTCATTTTGAGCATGACCATGTTTCCACTGAAAGGTCCAATGAAGCTCCCATTACCACAGAGCAATCTGCTGGTGGAGTGAGGACCCCATTACTCTCACATCTGTGTATGATCTTGTGAATGTATGCATGAGGTGTCTAGTCTCAAAAAGGAACTTGCAGAAACCAAGTCTACTCTTGGTAGTAAGATTGAAGAACTACAGAGTAAAGTTAAGGACCTAGGAGACAGACTTGAAAAGGGCACCAAAAGGAAGCTTGTGGTTTCTTCTGAGGAGGAAGAAGAAGAACCTCAGTATGGGTCTCTCGATATGTTAGTGATGTGTCTCTTAATGATCCTTCATCAAGTTGCGGAATCTTCAAAGAAGAAGGAACCTGTTCTTTATAAAAGGAGAAAGAGATTGTACTTGAATAAAGCATCTATGAAGTATCCAAGGAACCGAGTTTGTCAAAGCTGCATCTACGATACCCCAATGGAGGATGTTGCTACTGAACTTGGTCAATCTTCATCATACAAAAACCATCGTGTCCATTCTGCTGAAGAACCCTCTCAACATGTTTCTTCTGAAGTTGATTTGGGAGTTACTACTGAGATTCCTTTAGTTGATATTGAAAGATGATTGTACTAAGGAGCCTGGTTGATAAAGAGAAAGGTTTAATGGTAGAAGATGAGCTTGGTCCAGGACTTGGTAAGTGAAGAGGAAAGGCGAGAACAAGAGAGAATGCTAGCTGAGTGTAATGAGAGAAAGAAAGATGAAGAAATGGCTAAACAGATTGAAGATCAATCTACGTCCTGCTTTTGCCTCTTGAAAGACAAAGGGAACTAGATGAAATGCGTACTAAGATACGACACTCATTGGGATGCTTACACTCAGCAAGTCATATCAAACCCTTCACTTGCTCAGAGTATCTTAGGTGCAGACTTCAACAGTGAAAGTTTTGTGGAACTGATGATGGCTCGTGGAAGACAAAGGAAGCAAGAAGCAGCTGAAAAGAGGAGAGCCATCACAGCCCAAAAGAACAAAGAGACCTCCCACTAAAGCTCAAATGAGACTTGTGGTGAAAAACCGAGCTCCACTCTGTATAACTCGGGTCAATGAAGCAAGTCAAAGCTTTCCCTGATCATGTTTTGATTCACAAGTATAATCAAATCATGAAGTACTCTTCATCTCACACTTCTGCTTGAAAAGATTGCTGGGAATGAAGTTGCACCAAAGGCCAAAAGACCAAAATTTGTTGAGGTAGTGGATACTTTTGATGATATTACAACAAAGACGATCTCTCAATGATTACCGAAGAAATTTCTCAAGCCACTCCTTCATCGACAAGATTCCTTCTGCTGAACCATTTATGGTCTCTGAAACTCCTACAGAGATTGCTAGCTCACTGACAAGACTCCATCTGCGAACCGGTTGCCATTTCTTCTGAAGCACCTAATGTACCACTCCCACTCCATATGTGGCATCTGTTGGCTCAAACTGCTACAAGCAAGTTTAAAAACTAAAAAGGCTAGAAATTTGCTAGTAAGGATGAATGCCATTCGTGAAGGTGCTTCTCCTTCCTCTAGTCGTGCAAAGCCAATCTAATGAAGAACCTCAAGATGCACCATCTTTAGGAATCTATAAGCCGGAAGGAGGAAGAAGAAGATGGCCAAAATCACTACCTTGGATATTGAGGCTGATGAGTCAACCTTTATTAAAGAAGGGTCTTCCTATGATTTTCCTGATGGATATCAAAATGTGTTGATCAATTGGACTTTGACAAACAAAGAGCTAAATGTCATACATCGAAAGGACAAAACTTCTATGGAGTTCACCTTTTTGAAGGAAGTACTTCATTTGGTAGATAGGGCAGACTTGCTTACTCTGTACACTCTCGTTACCTCCCATTACTGCAACAATGCACCACAGGGTTCCGAGATGTTTTTATTAGGAGATCTTCATGTCCTGTTTAGCTCTGAATCTCCCAATAATAAAGGACATTCCATTTGGCAGAACTCACATTTATGGCGGGTTGAGTCCTGGAGATTCTATCCTCTGCCTCGTGTGCATGTAGTTGAGACGAAGGGTGGAATCACAGTCTGCATGTTTGCCGAAAGAACTTACCCATTGTCCAAAAGACTTATGGAGAGGATGCTGACTCGGAATTGAAAATTCCTCCGGATCCAGTGGGAAATGAAAGACCACAGGTTGAACAACTGTTAGATTGATCAAGACTCACCTCCTTCAAGATCAAGCGCTTCTTCATCGTCATAA
Source organism: Chrysanthemum makinoi (assembly GCA_910596185.1). NCBI lineage: Eukaryota > Viridiplantae > Streptophyta > Magnoliopsida > Asterales > Asteraceae > Chrysanthemum > Chrysanthemum makinoi. Next base: position 106,882,896 of record OU343224.1, on the reverse strand, counting down.
TGGTATCTCTCATGGTCTTCGCCTTATATTCCTTTTGGTACTATTTGTATTATATACACTTGGTAGTTTCTTTCTTAGTTAATAAAAAAAAAAAAAAAAACTAACTTTCTTTTGCGTGTTTGTTGTTCATAGTTGATGGTTTTAACTCACCGGATATACCTTGTGTATATCGAAGAGTTGGCTAGTCCAAAGGGTACAACTTTGGTAAAGATACATCAAATCTGTTGATAGCTGTAATGATTTGCTCAAAATCATAGGTCTGCAACCACCCATGCTTTATTGTGAGTGTTGTATGGTCATCAATTCACCATGGTATATTCCTTTTGGAATCCAAGAATTGGCTAGCCCACAAGTATATGGCTTGTGGTAAAGGCAATGAATCCATATTTGGTTATCAATTCACCAATTCTAAGAATTGACTAGTCCTGAGCAAACGGCTAAGGTAAAGACACATCAAACCCGTTTATATGGTTTCTGGTTTGCCAATAAATCGAGATGGTTATCGGTGTACCATAGTTTTCGAACTTAAACATTTGGCTACTCCAGTAGTAATGGCTATTGGTAAAGAGACATCAAATCCATTATTTTCAATGATTCACCTCTCTCGTGAGTTAACACACTGGATGTGATGAGAATAGTATGCAACTAATGAGTTTTGATGTACACTATGTCAATTGTTGCTGCAAAGACCTGGCGTTTCAAAGATTGGTCATCATAGAGATGAGCTTATTCTTGGTTCTTTGCTACTGATGTTTGAAAACAATCCTCTATTACTGCAGTCTCTAAGATCTTTCAAGGTTAGGAAACTGGAACTTAACCAAGTCAAATTCCAGTTTAGGGAGAGATTGTTGGGAATTATGCGAAGTAGGAATTCTGCTGTCAATACTGCCGAAGGATTCTGCTGAAGTAGAAGCGAATCGTGAAGAAGAGATTCTGGCGAAGATTAAAAGCGTTGCCGTGTTTCTGGGAAGGGTGGAAGTGACTAGGATCGCATGCGCTTTATTATGTAAATGCTAACCCATCATTATTCTTGAACTGCCCGAGGTTAGCATGGGTATTAATGTACTGCTCAACTAATTTTACATAAAAACAGGGGACTATTATTATTTAGCTAATTGAAATCATTAAGCTTCTTCAACTGGATCTTCTTCATCGGCAATAACTAAGTCATTGTTGTCCACAACGGTTCCATCGAAACCACCTCTAACCAATTCAATATCCATTGTTTGTCATGTTGAGGACACATAAATGAGTCACCCTGCAAATGTGTTTTCCGTCATCAAGACTTGTTTGTTCATCCATGTCATAAACATGTCTGGGCGCTGTCTTGATCACAACTTGCCATCCTTTGTCAACACTATCTGCAACGTAAAATACTTGATGTGCTTGAGAAGCTAGTACAAAAGGCTCGTTATGAGCCTTCAATCCTTCAAAATTCAATATAGTAAACCCGTTGTCATCTTATTTTTTCCTTGAACCATTCGAAATCCAATCACAATCGAACAAAACTACTTTCTTGTCAATACCATACTCCAACTCAATTATATCATTCAAAACCCCGTAGTAAGTTACATCTCCCGCGATAGGATTGTTATCTGTAGCACTCGAGTAACTGTTTGTCATGGCTCTGAAGATTAACCCCACTATTCTGTGTTTTCCTATTATGTTCTACATCTTTTGTGTGAAATCGGAAACCATTTATGATAAATCCCTTATATTTTTCACATACTCAGATGGACCACTTGCCAAGCACCTTAGACTTTCTGTGATTCTGTGATCCCTCTAGCATGTAGCTCCTCAACCTGAAATAAGGCAAGATGTGTTAATTGTTTTGTTATTAGTAGGTCGAAAATGCTATGTCATTATAATTATTTTTCAAAAGTAATAAACCTGTGTATATGCCTTACATGATCTTGAAACCACGACTCAAAAGTCTCACTATGTAAACGTTGAATGTCACGCTTACGTTTTCTCCGATTTTGATGATGAACCAATGCCAGATGTTCACTGCAGTGTTAACAGATGATAATGATGATAACAACGACAACTAATAATCGTATAATATAATTTATGAAACTCACAACTAATATAATTACTTACGTTCGAAATTCATCAACTTCACTACAATTGAACAACACATATGAATGTGCTTTAGCCAAAATGTCAAGTTCCATCATTTCTACCTTTGTAGCACCTATCGGTCGACCCGCCATAGAAAAGATAGGTAAAACATCCTCATAACCATCGTCATCATTATTTCGACTTGTCTTATTATGTACGGTCTCAACATCACTGGATAAGTACAATGAACAAAACGACACACACTCTTCAGACTAGATATCCTTCTGCAATGGAACCCTCCGGGTTATTCCTGTTTCGCACGTAAGATTTTAATGTAGCTAAATACCGAGATATCAAAACCAATAATTTTAGATTCAATAATATTTGTTAATAAAGGTATTTACTATAATAGTAATGTGCACCTCTCGATTGGATACATCCAACGGTAATGAACTGTCCCTCCTAATCTGGCCTCTGAAGCAAGATGAATCGAAAGATGAACCATGACATCAAAGAATGATGGCGGAAAAATCCTTTCTAAATCACAAAGTATTTTTCCAATCTCGGTTTCCATTTGAACCAAATCATTTGGATTAAGAACCTTTGCGCATAATTGTTTATAGTAACGACATAGCTTCATCACGATAGCGCACGTGCTTAGGCAACACATTTCGCAAGGCAATGGAAAGCAACTGCTGCATCAAAATATGGCAATCATGACTTTTAAGTCCAAATAGTTTTGGAGGTTTTAACTCTACGATCTTGATATATTAGCTGCATAACCATCGGAACTTTCACCTTCTTAAGCACATGACAAAAAATATCTTTCTCTTTTTATCCATTGAGAAACAAGCGGTGGCAAATAAACTTTGTTGTTATCTTGAACTATAGGATGAAGTTCAGGTCTAATGCCCATTTCTTGTAAATCTAGGCGTGCTTTTATATGATCCTTGGTCTTCCCATCTAGATTCATTAGCGTTCCAAGGACACTGTCACAAACATTCTTCTCAATATGCATTACATCTAGATTATGGCGTAGTAAGTTATCTTTCCAGTACGATAACTCAAAAAAAAAACTTTTCTTCTTCCAATTAAGAGGTAAATTTGGGTTGCTCTTCACAAGTTTTCCAAATTTAACTTCAAAACCATCTAACTCATCAACTACTTGTCCTCTTAAGCCACGGGGTTGCCTGTCTAGTTCTTCTGTGCCATCAAAAGAGTTTGTATCTCTTCTAAAAGCATGATCAGAGGCAAATATCGACGATGTCCCATAAAACATTGTTTTTGCCATGACTCAAGCGTGTTGATTTTGTATGTTTATGGCAGTTAGGACATGCAAGTTTACCTTTGGTGCTCCATCCGGATAAATTTGCATAAGCAGGAAAGTCACTGATCGTCCATAACAAACAAGCACGCATCCGAAAGTTACTTTTTGTTGATGCATCATAAGTGTCTACTCCTTTACGATCCAACAACTCCTTTAGCTCAGCAACTAACGGTTCCATATAGACATCTATATTATTCCCAGGAGCAGATGGGCCAGGTATAAGTAACGTTAGAAAGAAATAAGGTTTCTGCATGCACATCCAAGGAGGTAGATTATATGGCGTCAAAACAACAGGCCATGTACTATGAGAAACACTCATTGTTCCAAAAGGGTTAAACCCATCACTCGCTAAACCAAGCCTAACATTACGAGATTCTTTGGCAAACTTATCATACTTAAAATCAAATGCTTTCCATGCCGGGAATCAGAGGATGTCTCAAGTAACCGTCTTTCGTGCGACTCTCTTCATGCCATCTCATGGAGGCGGCTGTTTTAGATGACATAAATAACATTTGCAATCGTGGTAAGAGCGGAAAATGACGCAACACCTTTGCTCCAATCTTCTTACGTGTACACTGGTGGTTGACTCATGCACAATCATCTTCACTTGCTTTATACCTTGAAGTATGGCATATATCACATTCTGTTTTATTAATGTTTTCTTTCCAAAGTACAACATACAATCATTAGGACATGCATCAATTTTATCATAACTAAGTCCCAACTCTCGAATTATCTTCCTTAGTTCATACAATGACTTTGGTATAGAAGCATCGAAGGCTTCCCTCATTGTATCTAGCATCTTGTGAAACCATTATCACTACATTTCCCAACACACTTACCATGAAATAGTCTAATGATAAAAGAAAGAACTGATAACTTACACCCAGGATATAGTGGTTTCTTTGCCTCTCCCAACACTTTATAAAATTTTTTCGCTTTAGGTTTGGCATACTCATACTTTCGCTTTGGTTCCCATGTCATCGGTTCGTGTGTCATCACCAAACCGATGGAAGGCATCATTCACCAACCCTTGCATGTCATCTTCAGCATCCAACATTGGAGCATCACTTGATTTGGGAACCGAAAGGTGGAATTGTATAACCTTTCATAAACCCGACAATAACAGATGTGTTGTAGCCTCCGTCCGATCTACCCATATCGATTACCACAATCAATACATGGACATGAAATCGTCCATTTTACCCTCATTATAGAAAATATGATCAAGAAAGTCGTCAAGACCTTTTTATATTCAATGGTAAATCTAGGTAAAGACATCCAACTCGTATCCATCTTAAACCTAATTCAATTAACCACGAAAACCACATATAATTTCAACAAAAAGAAAGGGAGCCTAATTCAATTAACCACATATGTTGTTTCATAAAAATTTAGCAAAAACGATTAGGGTTTCATTTATGAGGTATTACCTGGTCTTGATGATGGTGGTGATTCCTGTTGGCAATTTTGGATGGTGGAATGATGTGGATTTGGATCTTAAAATTATAAATACTTTTACAATTTATTTTTAAGCTATTTCTTAATTAATTGCCTAATTATTACTTCAAAGCTAGATAAACTAATTTATATCTAAAATTAGAAATTAAAAGTCAAAATTGCAAAAGTAATTTTTACATAAGCTTGCAAAAGTAATTATTACTTCAAAGCTAGATAAACTAATTTATACAAAATTTTGTTATGAGCTCAAGTATATGTTTGGCCACTATGTTATCTGTAGGGGAGTATGAATGCATCCTATATTGTATCTACGTTAGTGGATTATCTGTTATATGATATGATATGTTATGTTTCGGGCTCGTGTTGGATTACTGTCCTATCTCTGACTTCATGCGAAGCAATACATTCAATCATAATAGTCGGTACTTTATGATCACCTCGCGTATATTGGCCTCGAAAATGCCTAGGACAATTCCTCCGTTCAATATGTGTAGAATATAGGCTACAAAGCATCCCCGAAATGTGACGGTCATGGGAAGTCGACTTACGTAAAAACTCTTGACAATATAAATGAACGACCGCATCCGCGTTGAGAGTTATTCATATTAGCTTTTTCAAAGTTATTATTTCATTAACTTTAGGTTTTACCAAATCAATCCCGAATCCAAAGCAACACCCACCAACCAAACGCCCTTATTTGATAACCCGAGCAACGACCGGTAATTATACATCAAATTATACCCTATCACCGATTCATCCCGCCCGACCGATTACAAGCTACAAGGTGGTCGCACGCCCACTACCGATTCGCGATTTTTGCAACATTGGATATGAACCTTTTGATATGACACTCTGATTATGATATGATATCTGACTCCACTTTCAAACCCGAGCCATTTCATTATTCATAGGGTTCCATGCATGTCCGTCTCATTGATGCACCAATGGCATATATGACTCTAGTGTGGTTTATTGTCCTACATCTCACTTTATCTTTCGGGTCAACTAGATGCGGATACGCTTTAACAAACGTAGACCACGTAGGATAAATCCCGTCTGTAAGAAAATAGCAACATTTTAAATAACGCCAGCGTAAAACAAATGAACTATCTCGGAGCCGCTCCATTTAGGGCAGAAGATACAACAGACTGATTACTACATCACATTGATATTGTTGTTTGACCCGGAAGTCGGAAAAACGAATGCCAAATCTACTTCATTTTAGTTTCACATACAATAAAATACTTATATATTATATATATACAATAATATATAATACATTTCATATACTATATACTACTATTAGTTAATTTAATTATAAATCTAATTATAGGGAAAACTTACAACCCGCTTAAAATTTAGTTTCACATACAAACCCACGTTCACAACCCGCTTAAAATTTTTGGGGAAAAATTTGATTCATAAATAACTTTTGGCTCGAAAATCAAGCATATCTTTTTGGAAATCAAGTATTTGATTCGATTTTATTAATGGAAATCGTTTTCACGTGATGGTTAAAATCTCAATTTTGGTTTAGGGTTGTATGGGGCAGCAAAACAAGGATCGTGGGTTTTCACTTTTGAATGAAGATCCACTCAAGGTAATGCAAACCTCTGTTGTTGTTATTATTATTGTTGTTATTATTATTATTATTATTATTATTATTATTATTATTATTATTATTATTATTATTGTTATGTTATTGTTATTATTATTGGTATTATCATTGTTATACATTGTTATTGTTATACATTGTTAGTGTGGGAAATGGTGGGTTCGGGTATGTGTTTGGTTGACCTCTTGTGATGAGTCTCATATGTGATCATAAGTGCTTTGCTATTTCGATGTGGTACAAGTTGTATTTAAGTTGCTGTTTAATTTAAATGAATGTTGGTATACCTGTGTAAAGTTGGGTCAAAGGATTTGGGTAGTGATAGTGATAGTGATTTGATATCAGTTTCTAGCTAATGTATTTCATTCTGTGACATGTATGGCTGAAGGATTTGCGTCTATTTTTGTTTGTAGATAATGTATTTCATTCTGTAACATGTAACAGATAGTGATTTGATTTCGTTTTGTTGTTCTCAAATGACTATTGTTCTTTGCAATCTCATAATAATTTTATTTGTTTTGTGCAGTTATGGAAAATAACAGATGCAACGCCAAATCACCGAGAAATACGATGATTATGAAATGTCCGAAGGACAAGGATTCAAGAAAACCAACGAGATTACAAGCTTTGGGAGTGAAAAATCTTGCTAAGTCTTTGACAAGTCTAGTAGAGAGTGACAAAACAAAGAAAAGAAAAACCAACGGATCTAGGTGAAAGATCAGATTATATGTGCGGTTCGGACTTCCATCTTAATCTTGAGGAAGATAACCCGAGAAGCTTACACAAACAAATAAAAGGTACGAATAATAAATTTGGCTACTATTTTTCTTTATGTTTGGTTTCTAACAATTCTACTTGCATGAAACAGAAAATACATTGCTCCATCCATGACTAGATATAAAAATTTAGCAAAAAAGCGAATGAGTGCTCGAATGTCTCCGGTGGGCTAACATCTTGAATCTCAATCGCAAAAGGGACAACAATTGATATAGGGAGGCAATACGTGGTAAGTGCAGTCCGACCAAGTCCAAGCGAGAAATGATCAACCAAATTACGTCAGCGAGGAGGAAGTGCAGTGAGAGAAACTTAGTTGCAATTGACAACGATCATGACCACGGGGGCGTGACTTGAGATCGATGGTAACTATACATAAATTTCAAATACTATATATATGATAAATTACTATTAAGTGTATATTCAGTTAAGCGTTTTGATTACTTACTTTTTTTTTTTTTTTTTTTTTTTTTAATTTTAATAGATAACAATGAAGACCTTTATGATGTTGAAATTGATGATATCAAAGACATACCTATGAATGAAGATATTGAACAACAAGCTACCGAGAAGATGATGTAGATAAAGACATGGATGATTTGGAGAATGAGGATGATTTGGAGAATGTGAACGATTTAACAAATGGGCGATGATCTACTCGGAGAAGAGATTCGAGCATTCGAAAATGAAGAAAACCATATAGTTACACAAGCTCGAAATGAAACAGGTTAACATGGTCTACTTGATTGCATCGTTTTAAAAATCATATATCATATATTGTGTCATATAAGAAGAATATATAATAAAGTTAAATTAAAACAAGACAAAATACAACGCTAAGATATTGCCTCCATTTCAAATTATTTAGTATTTTAAATGTATATCGTATCTTTGTAAATCATGTTCACTTTTGTAGTTCGGATTGTAAGCAAAAGAAAGAGGACCAACACATTATGGCAAAAGTTTGGGCCCAAGAAAAAGGATAGAATTCCTATTTTAGTTAATGAACACGGACAACCTATTAACGACAAAAGTAGTCATCGACTCATTTCATGGGAACACTTTCAAGGAGTGGAAAGTATTGTCCGATTTATAAACCATGGAATAAAGTTGACGCCGCAAAAAAGCTTTGCTTGAACTCTTAAAGGTACACAATGTTAAATTTGTATGTTAATGAATAAAGTATTTGTTTTCTAATGTGAGCTATTACATTTTTAGACAAAATTTGATATTCAGTGGAGAAAAATGGATATTGCAATCATTTGGTGGAAGGTGAAGAACCGGAGGGCAGAGTTAAGGAACACTACCATGATCCGTCTTTGTCAGTTAAGCAACAAATAAGATCTAGGCCAAAGCAAGTGCAAAAAAAAATGGAAGAAGCTTGTGAAGTATTGGAATAAAGAAAACACTAAGGTGTGAAATACTCTTCCACTTTAAATAACATTACTTAATTTCCCATTATGATATTTTACTTTCTGCTTCTTGAGTTTAAGTTAAGAAAAAACAAGGCGAATCGGGCAAAAAGAAGATGATCAAAGAACCGGTAAAAAAGTTATGCTCGCAAAAGGGAAGAGTTAAAGGTAAGTGTATGGAGAAAGTGGGATTGTTAATGTATCTGTGGATATCCACTTGTTAATATTCATTTTCTTTTTATTCATACAGACATATTTGGGGACGAGATCCAACTCGATTGGATCTTTTTAGTGCATGCTTCTCCAAAGATGGAAATACCAAAAATGATGACACGCAAAAGCGATTGTAAGTAATATGCTTTTGTGTTTGCAAAAGTGTATTAATAGCATAAGTTAAACACAATATGCTTTTTTTTAATACATGCTTTTACTATATGTTGTTCATGTTTATATAAAATGCAGGATGATATGAAACGACTTAGTGATAATCGCGAGGTTGATTGATAATCTGGACCGATGATATTTTTCCTGATTGGGTAAAGATCGAAATGGTGATGCGGGCATGTATGGTCTAGGTGTTCGTCTTACGATGTTTGGGGTGTAATACCAAGTCGTTTAGCATGTCATAGAAAACAACGAATTGAAGTCTAGATGTGGAGAACTTACTAGTGAAAATGAAAAGTTACGAGCCGGTTATCGAGAAGAATGGGTCGATGGATAGTTCCATTGTTCCACCTCTTACATCACAAGATTCTCCTATTGTAACCAATGAACCTCCACTTACGGGTATGTTTCTATTATAAATCGTCCTTTCTAGTTGTTATAGCTTATTTTATCTTTGATAGCTAATGAACCTAGGCTACAAGCTTATGTATCGGTATTATGATTTAGATTGCTCATTTGCCTTTTAAATTTGTTAACTTCGGTTATTAAGGGTGTTTGGTTACGTGTTGTTTCAACTGTCGTAGTTGCCTTTTCACTTGTTTATCTGCACACTATGACCTCTAGGTGATATTAGAACTAGTAAAACTATATGATGAGTGTCTAAATACTCATCATTTTTATACTGTTAGAATGCCAAAAACATCGCTTTCAAAATACTTCAAAATGATAAAAATATCACAAACAAGTGTTTTATATGTTTTAAATGCAAAAACATATCAATCTCGGTGAAAAACATATCAAGTTTGCATAATTGGCAGTTTAGTCCCCAAGTTACAAAAGTTGTCAAATCTAGTCCATGGTAATTCAAAAACTTGTAAAATATCATTTTAGGTCCTTGGGATTCACAAGTTGTTCAAAATAATCCTTTGAAGTTTAAAATCACAAAATTACAACTTGGGTCCCTGAACTTTTAAAAGTGTCAAAAATAGTCCTTAAGGTTTAAAATTGAAATTGATCAAAATAAACGTACTATTAATAAATGACAAAATGGTCCTTATGATAAACTTTTGGGAAATTACTTTTAGTCCCTCAAAATCCAAAAATAACAATTAAGGTCCTTTTAAAGTTTTAAATGTTAAATTTATCAACATTGGTCCTTGTGTTATTATTATGGCCAGTTTGGCCCTTTGATTAGCTTTGGGGAAATGGACAATTCAACCCTTCAACTTTGGACAAATTACAACCATGGTCCTTGTAGTAAAACCAACCGGACCCTTTATTAACTAAAGCCCAAAACCAAATCCAAGTCCAAAACACTACCAGTTATCCACGCATTATCACAACCCGGCCAGGTGTTTAAATTAAAAGCAGCGCCTTGCGCATTCTCCTTCTCCCTTTCCACTGCTACCTCTCATTCACTCCACACGGTCTCACCACCCTCATCACCACCTCCCAACCTTATCCCCAATTTGGTTAACATCCCCATCCTCTACACATCAATCCAAACCCAATTAATGCAAAGCTGCTTGAGACTTTGGTAAAAGGTAGAATGAATCATAGATCACTTTGACCCATCCAATGGTGGGAAATGATCGAAAGTGGAGAGGATGCTTTTGAAAGTCTATAAAGATGGAAAGAAGGCGAGAGATAGTGTTGTCGAATGTTTTAGACCATTTCATAGTGTAAACTTTTATTTTCTCTGTTGTAAACCTTTAAATTCAGTTTATTTTCAAAGTTGTATTATGTTTCATGGTTAATGAAAGTTATTTCAATAATTCTCGCTTCAATTCTCAAGTTTGAATTCAATTTTAGCATTTTTAAGCAAAATTGACACTTTGCTTTAATCTTGTTAAAATATTGTTGTTCTTGTTCATTTCATCTAATTTCAGTCCACCTTTTAAGCTTTTTGAAGTTTGGTCATCATTTAGAGGACTTGTAATTTAGCTTACTTAAAAACATAAAAATCAAAGAAAATAGAAATAAAATAAAAAGAATGTTCATGATGATGAAGGCTTGGAGCTGTGGTTGCACTTGGACTGCTATTGGGTTTAGAGCTTCGGGAAGCCATAGGGTGTGATTTCCCAATACTGTTCTGTTCTTGTGCATGATCTCAGTTTGTAAGCCATTTTCTAAAATTTTGCATCTGCTACTATTAGTAGTTAAAACTTGGTAGTTATAGTTTAATCATGTTTAAATACAGTTAGTATAAGGTTTTTAATCGTTGCATGATCTTAATCCTTGGAATCCTTTGTTTAGCTTCAAACAGTTTCATTGAAGGGTGTTTGGTTCCGCATGATACCCTGTGGTTTGCAGCTTGTTATGTTGTTAATTGTTGTTGTGTAGAGTCACTTAGGTTCTAAATAGTCAAGGTAAATCAATAAAATCAGTTCTCATTAATTAAAAAGTCAAATTCGTATTGGTTTCATCCTTGTCATTTAACTGTTAAGGGGTCTAGATTGAATATCTCATCACATTAGCTTTAAACTTGATACTCTAGCTTAAAATCACCTTAACATAGCTTAATATAACATATTTAGTCATCTAGGATCATCCTAAGTTCATAAAAGTCAAAGCTTTAGTGTAATATTAAAAGTCAAATTTTCATTAAGTCGTTTTTAAATAAAATAAATAATTTTATATAGGATTAGATATTAGGATTTAGCTTATGCCCTTTTGGGAAAATAATATTTAGCTGCTAAAGTAAATTATAAAAATATTAGCTTTCATTAAATTAGCTTTTAGATAGCTTATTAATTAGCTTCTTTTGACCCCCTTAACTGAAATGCTCCCCGTGCACGCTTTTGATACCATTTTCACAAGCTTGTACAAAGCTTATCAGTTGGTCTCAGCTTGTGTTACTTAGTTTTTCGAGGAAGCTTACCTAGCCATCTTAAGATCCCAAGTGTAATATTTCATTTTCTAGTTTATTTTCTCGGGGCAATAAGCTTTCAAGTTGTCCCATTTTGTGAACACTGATCACTGTGGTGGATTACCAGCTTTTTCACAAGCTCTTCAAAAGCTCTCTAGTTGTCTTCACTTGTAGTTTTGGCTTTTTGGAAAGTCTATCTGGTATACTTGTTTGTTTCATTGTTTATTTTAAATTCCTAGCTTATTTCAGCTTAATATTAGCTTAAAGATGCCTAGTAAACCCAAGTGTCCTGTGTCTTAGTTTATGCTTATTTGGATTTTTAATAAGTGCTTATTTCTAGTTATTGTGCTTATTCAGTTGGTATATTATCTTATAATCAGTGTTTAGCTTATTCTCTACATCTTTTGCTTATTCCTAGCTTTTAGCCATTTTAGCTTAAATCATTTTGCTTATTTCATTTCTTAGCCAAATGTTAAGATAATAAGCTCAAAATGAGCTTATTATTGGTTTTCACAAAAAGTCACAGCTTGAAAAGTTGCTTATTATCATGTGCTTAATGAGTTTGTAAAATAAAATTCCAAAAATAAAATGTTTTGCTGCAAAAGGGGGTAGGCAGGCTCGAACCTGAGACCTCCCCCTTGGAGAGTGATAGTGGTGTACCCGGAACCATTGCGGGTCTTTGATCACATCTCTTGCACTTAATACTCTCTTATAATGTTTTGCCTTATATAGCTTATTAAGTTTATTTAGCTTATTACTAGCTTATTCGAGCTAGCTTTTTCTGTTTGTATTTTTTATAAATTTGTGATAGTATAAAGTATTTTTACAAAAAGTTTCAGATTTTTCCATGTAGTTTTAGTATTTTTAATAATTTAATTAGTGTAAAACTTATTTAAATCATAATAAAAAATATAAAAGTCTAAAAAATATAAATCTTTTTCTAAAATTTTCTTTTATCATATAGTACGTAATAAAATTAGTTTTACACTCGTAGGCCTTTTATTTCATAAAATTTACGTTTATCTTGCGCCCAGCGCCATTTTCGTAAATGACGCTTCCCGTTTTAAATAACGTTTTTAGATATTTTGAGTTTACGTTTTAGTTAATATAGTTTATTTAAGTTATTTTGTTTTATAAACTAAACGTTCATCGATCTGTAAAAATAGTGATAGCGTTTATTTAATATATTTTATCTTTTAATTTTCTTAATTTGAATTTAAGTCAATTTATTAATCTTTTAGTAGGTAATTTTCCATCAATATCCTTACTGATCACTATCCTTAGTGATTATTCTATCATCTGAAGTTGTTTTAACACCAATTCATCCTCCTGTGGGACTTAACGACTCAGGAATACACTATATTCCTCTGATCTAAATTGATTTTGGTGTTTGAGCTGTTTTGAGTTTCTTACGGTTGGTCATTCACAAGTGGCTAGCTTGCGTGAGATAACTTGACGGTTCAGACCAATCAAATTTTGGCGCCGCTGCCGGGAGGTCTGTAAAGCTTGTTTTTAAGCATTTCCAGATCCATTCTTGCACATATACCACCCTTTTGTAAACAATTTTAAAATCAAAAGTTCATTAACACTTTTCCTAAAGTGTTAACAACACCAAAAATATTTTCATTCTTTGTTTTTACAAAGATGTTTTCAAAAATACCAATAATATTCCTCTTTACCCTCTTACCCTTTTGATTCTTCATTTCTTACCCTCTAGAACCATTTGATTCTTTCAATGTCTTATCCTCACCCTCTTGGTTGTCAATGGTGTGGTGGTCCTATAATGGTGGCAATTGCCCCAGTTGTAGCATGGTGGAATCAGAAACGGTTCCGTCTATAAGTGATCCCTATTTCTACCATAACACAACTGATTTATTCCATCGCTACCACATGTGAGACTCAGCCAGTTATCGTTGTAGTACTGTGGTGGTTCACACTCCCGTTCGATTGTCAATGAAACACGCTTGTCTATGAGCGTTCACTGATAACAATTATGGCTACAACACATATGACTCACAACACATCAGATATATTACTGTTGTGAGTATTGTGGAGGTCCTCACTCTAGCTCGGATTGTCAAATAGGGAATCCAATTCCTTGTAACAATTACGACTATTCGTATCAAGACCAACCTCCACAATACCAAATGATTCAAGCAACTCCTCATGAAACTACGCAGACCTTCTTCACCTAAAAAAGTCTTCAGTTATTAAAAGAACTTAAGGAGGAGTCGGCTATGTCACATGAGAAATCCATGGAAGAATTGTTAGCTGGCGAGGAACGGTCGCTAAATTAGATTCCAGATTGCCATTGAAAAAACTGTTAGGGAATCAATTAGACTACAAAAATCATTCAAATCTAGCTCTCAATTCCATTTCATTCCTGATGACGATGATGATGAAGATACCCTGATATTCTACAATTTTATTCATCAAATTCATCGGGTTGAGATTCCATCCGTGGAAATGAGGAGAAAAGAATATGATGAATCACTAGCAGTAGAAATAATGGAACTTGTAGAATCCATAACATTGTAGTCCTTCTCAACTCCCTCAATCTGCTGTTATCACACCCGAGGTTCACACTCACTCTCGAACATGGGGACGAACTTCTTGACACTGTTCTGAAAAGGAATCGATGAATTCATAAAGTCTAGTGTTGAAGACCTTGTCCCAATCCCAAGAGAGTCACAGGAATTCTCGAGCATTTGTGTGATATCCCTACCCTCTTGTCTTCCAAAATGATCATATTGAGATGTTCTCACGATGAGGACTATTCTTTTTATCTTGTGGAGACATAAGTTATGGGGGAATTACCTTCTGAGCTTGTCACTAGAGAAGAGAATGAGGAAGAAATAATCCAAGACGAAGCTCTTCGTCTTACATTATTGAATGTTAATCTTCTCGTTTAGAATCGAGGCTTTTAATGAAAAGCCTACTTCATATCCTATCCCCTTTGAGGATAGTGAACTTTTGTTCAATGATTCTATTCCCGAATTGCAAACGTTCCATTTGATCATATGGGAGAGAAGATTAGTGGTATTACCACTTCTCATTCTCATAATTCTCCCCGATTATGAATCATTCACTTTTGAGGAGTTCCCCAGTGAACTCAGTCAAATCAATCGAATATGAATCATTCTCCTTTGAGGAGTTCTCCTGAACTCACTCATATCATATCTCCGCCGAGTATGATAATTTCCACTTTGATCTAGACATTCCCATAATATGTCTTGATCAAGCGAGCTTAACTTGAGGAGATTCATGAAACTATGAATTCTCCTATTGAGGATGAAGAGTTAGTCATGATTTGTATCATGATTTTCTTTCTTTCTTCATATATTCTGTCACTCTCCCGTTCTTCACTCCTCGGAATGAAGACATTATCTTGACCCGGCATTTCCATATACCATTTGTGAGCCGGTTCTATGTATATCTCATATGTGGAACTTTCACGCTTCAATGTTTATACAAACATCTTGAATGAAAGTCCGATGGAGATTGTCTCTTCCACTTACTTCCCCATGAACAAATTAATTGGGTCGAGTCAAGCTAGCGACTCGGTAATCAAAAAATGAGTTAAACATGGGTTTTCACCCGTGTGTCCCACCCTAGTGTGGGGAGATACCCACATGTTGTATATAGATTTGAAAAAAAAAAAAAAAATGTAAATATTAAAAAGAGAATAATTGTTGTGTTTCTACACTTGGCTAGTAATGTTATCTTTTTATGTTCTAACAATGTTTCGGCATAACAGTTGGTACTTTGAATATTGAGGACAATATTCATTTCTAAGTGTGGGGAAATTCTGCGAATTTGATCATAAATGTACCCTTTTAGTCCCTTTTCCCCAAAATGGCCAAATTTTAAAATTTTGTAGTGGAAGTACTATGTACTAAACACAACAAATGGTAATCAGTCCACCATGTCTAACCCACATAAGGATTGGCTAATCCAGGAGCAAACGGCTCTTGGTAAAGATATCTCAAATCCGTTTATGGCTTGCAATTTGCCTAAAATTGTATGGTGTTCAACTCACCATATCTTTAAACTAGTGAAGAGTTGGCTAGCCCGCAAGTTTATGGCTTGTGGTAAAGGCAGTGGAAATCCATAATTGGTAATCGGCTCACCAAAGATAATACTGATAATTTATCTAAGAGTTGGCTAGTCCAGAAGGGTACGGCTTCGGTAAAGACAAATCAAATCCGTCACAGCTTATGATTTGCTCAAAATCATTTGGTTATCGGTGTACCAAGGTTCTTACTTGAACTTAAACATTTGGCTACTCCGAAGTAATGGCTTTTGGTAAAGAGTCTTTAAAATCCATTAAAGCTTCAAATCATCTAGGGACTAGCAATATCTTAGTGTGGGGATTGATGAGTGTCAAATACTCATCATTTTATACTGTTAATGCCAAAACATCCGAAAACACTCGAAATACTTCAAAATGATACAAATATCACAAACAAGTGTTTTATATGTTTTAAATGCAAAAACATCAAAATCGGTGAAAACATATCAAGTTTGCATAATTGGCAGTTTTAGTCCCCCAAGTTACAAAAGTTGTCAAATCTAGTCCCTGGTAATTCAAAAACTTGTAAAATATCATTTTAGGTCCTTGGGATTCACAAGTTGTTCAAAATAATCCTTTGAAGTTTAAAATCACAAAATTACAACTTGGGTCCCTCAACTTTGCAAAAGTGTCAAAAATAGTCCTTAAGGTTTTAAAATTGGAAATTGATCAAAATAAACCTTGTACTATTAATAAATGACAAAATTGGTCCTTATGATAAACTTTTGGGAAATTACACTTTTAGTCCCTCAAAATCCAAAAATAACAATTAAGGTCCTTTTAAAGTTTTAAATGTTAAATTTATCAACATTGGTCCTTGTGTTATTATTATATGGCAGGTTTGGCCCTTTGATTAGCTTTGGGAAATGGACAGATTCAACCCTTCAACTTTGGACAAATTACAACCATGGTCCTTGTGTAGCTAAAACCAAACCGGACCCTTTATTAACTAAAGCCCAAAACCAAATCCAAGTCCAAAACACTACCCAGATTATCCTCGCCCATTATCACAACCCGACCCAGATGTTTAAATTAAAAACGCGCCTTGCAGTTCCTCCCTTCTCCCTTTCCACCTTTACTACACTCTCATTCACCTCCACCTGGTCTCACCACCTCATCACCACCTCACCAACCTTATCCCCAAATGGTTAACATCATCCCTCCACCTCTACATCAATCCAAACCCAATTAATGCAAAGAAATCGCCCAAGACTTTTGGCCAAAAGGTAGAATCAATGTTGTGATCACTTTGACCCATCCAATGGTGGGAAATGATCGAAAGTGGAGAGGATGCTTTGAAAGTCTATAAAGATGGAAAGAAGGCGTAGATAGTGTTGTCGATCGTTTTAGACCATTTCATAGTGTAAACTTTTATTTTTCTGTTGTAAACCTTTAAATTCAGTTTTATTTTCAAAGTTGTATTATGTTTCATGGTTAATGAAAGTTATTTCAATAATTCTCAGTTTCAATTCTCAAGTTTGAATTCAATTTTTAGCATTTTAAGCAAAATTGACACTTTGCTTTAATCTTGTTAAAATATTGTTGTTCTTGTTCATTCATCTAATTTCAGGTCACCTTTTAAGCTTTTGAAGTTTGGTCATCATTTAGAGGACTTGTAATTTAGCTTACTTAAAAACATAAAAATCAAAGAAAATAGAAATAAAATAAAAAGAATGTTCATGATGATGAAGGCTTTGGAGTGGTTGCACTTGGACTGCTATTGGGTTTAGAGCTTCTGGGAAGCCATAGGGTGTGATTTCACCATCCTTTGGTTCTCGTTCTTGTGCATGATCTCAGTTTGTAAGCCATTTTCTAAAATTTTGCATCTGCTACTATTAGTAGTTAAAACTTGGTAGTTATAGTTTAATCATGTTTAAATACAGTTAGTATAAGGTTTTTAATCAGCATGATCTTAATCCTTGGAATCCTTTGTTTAGCTTCAAAACAGTTTCATTGAAGGGTGTTTGGTTCTGCATGATACCCTGTGTTTGCAGCTTGTTATGTTGTTAATTGTTGTTGTGTAGAGTCACTTAGGTTCTAAATAGTCAAGGTAAATCAATAAAATCAGTTCTCATTAAATAAAAGTCAAATTCATATTGGTTTCATCCTTGTCATTTAACTGTTAGGTCTAGATTGAATATCTCATCACATTAGCTTTAAACTTGATACTCTAGCTTAAAATCACCTTAACATAGCTTAATATAACATATTTAGTCATCTAGGATCATCCTAAGTTCATAAAAGTCAAAGCTTTAGTGTAATATTAAAGTCAAATTTCATTAAGTCGGTTTTAAATAAAATAAATAATTTTATATATAGGATTAGATATTAGGATTTAGCTTATGCCCTTTTGGGAAAATAATATTTAGCTGCTAAAGTAAATTATAAAAATATTAGCTTTCATTAAATTAGCTTTTAGATAGCTTATTAATTAGCTTCTTTTGACCCCCTTAACTGAAATGCTCCGTGCACGCTTTTGATACCATTTTCACAAGCTTGTACAAAGCTTATGGTTGGTCTCAACTTGTGTTACTTAGTTTTTCGAAGCTTACCTAGCCATCTTAAGATCCCAAGTGTAATATTTCATTTTCTAGTTTATTTTCTGGGGCTGCAACACAATAAGCTTTCAAGTTGTCCCATTTTGTGAACACTGATCACTAGTGGATTACCAGCTTTTTCACAAGCTCTTCAAAAGCTCTCTAGTTGTCTTTTCTTGAGTTTTGGCTTTTGGAAAAGTCTATCTGGTATACTTGTTTGTTTCATTGTTTATTTTAAATTCCTAGCTTATTTCATCTTAATATTAGCTTAAAGATGCCTAGTAAACCCAACAGTGTCCTTAGTTTATGCTTATTTGGATTTTAATAAGTGCTTATTTCTAGTTATTGTGCTTATTCAGTTGGTATATTATCTTATAATCGTGTTAGCTTATTCTCAGTCATCTTTTGCTTATTCCTAGCTTTTTAGCCATTTTAGCTTAAATCATTTTGCTTATTTCATTTCTTAGCCAATTTAAGATAATAAGCTCAAAGCTGAGCTTATTATTGGTTTTCACAAAAGTCCGGAGCTTGAAAAAGTTGCTTATTATCATGTGCTTAATGAGTTTGTAAAATAAAATTCCAAAATAAAAATGTTTTGCAAAAGGGGGCAAAGTAGCTCGAACCTGAGACCTCCCCTTTGAGAGTGATAGTGGTGTACCCGGAACCATTGCCGCTTGGGTCTTTGATGTCATCTCTTGCACTTAATACTCTCTTATATACGTTTTGCCTTATATAGCTTATTAAGTTTATTTAGCTTATTACTAGCTTATTCGAGCTAGCTTTTTCAGTGTTTGTATTTTTATAAATTTGTGATAGTATAAAGTATTTTTACAAAAAGTTTCTGAGATTTTTTCCATATAGTTTTAGTATTTTTAAACATTTAATTAGTGTAAAAACTTAATTAATTCATAATAAAAATATAAAAGTCTAAAAAATATAAATCTTTTTTCTAAAATTTTCTTTTATCATATAGTACGTAATAAAATTAGTTTTACACTCGTAGGCCTTTTATTTCATAAAATTTACGTTTTATCTTGCTCCAGCCCATTTTCTTTCGTAAATAACGCTGCTTTCGTTTTAAATAACGTTTTTAGATATTTTGAGTTTACGTTTTAGTTAATATAGTTTATTTAAGTTATTTTGTTTTATAAAATAAACGTTCATCGATCTGTAAAAATAGTGATAGCGTTTATTTAATATATTTTAACTTTTTAATTTTCTTAATTTGAATTTAAGTCGCTGTAATTTATTAATATTTTCTGTAGGTAATTTTCCATCAATATCCTTATGATCACTATCCTTAGTGATCATTCTATCATCTGAAGTTGTTTTAACACCAATTCATCCTCCGTGGGACTTAACGACTTTAGGGAATACACTATATTCCTCTGATCTAAATTGATTTTGGTGTTTGAGCTGTTTTGAGTTTCTTACGGTTGGTCATTCACAAGTGGCTAGCTTGCGTGAGATAACTTGACGGTTCAGCACCAATCACTATAAAACCAATGTTTGAACTAGAGAAAGTCAAAATCAAATTACCTTCACTCTCACAGTCCACTGTTGGGACATGTGAGGATCAAATCTCACCCACTTGGTCTAAATCTTGTTCATGTATCTTAAATTAGTGTTATCATAGCTTAAATAATCATAATTAGTGCATACGGATCAAACAAGTTTCATTAAAGTCAAAGTTTAAGTTCAAAATCAAAAGTCAAAATGGTATGTTAGTCAAACTCGATCATGGGAGAATTTTTGTGAATTTTGTGTGAGATTCAAGTCTTGAGATTTTTACATGTTGAAATTCCCCATCTAAGCTTTTGAATCCCACAGTTAGCTTATTTTTATGATTTTTTCTCTGGCTTAGGTGATAGTTCAAAGTGGCTGCAGGGCTAACCATTGCCCTCGCACGGGCATCACCAAAACCCCAACTTTCTATGTGCCTTAGCTTCTTCATTAGTGGGCCACACAGTGAGCTTATTGGTTTTTGAAAGCCAATAAGCTCATCTATAAAGTTCAGGGCTTATTTCAAACTTTGACCTTATTAGATAGGTCTGCAGATAGCTTTTGTTTGTCCAATTCCACCCATACACCGAGTGATCGCTGTTGACCACCCAAGTTCAAGCCCTCATCAAGTGCTTATCTGGGACCCAAACCTTTAGTCCTAGATTTTTAGAAACCTCAATAAGTCACCTTTTCATATCAAGTCTCACTTTAGATCCCTGTCAACCCTAGTGGGACCCACAAGGGCTGCAAGGTTGTTGGTTTTGGCCTGTTTGGCCTGTGTGTGTGATATTTGATCAAGTGATTATTCGGTCTATAGCTTATTCCTTTAGCTTATCTCGGTAGTTTTTAGCTTAATCTAGTTACAACTCATGTAGTTACAGCTTATTTAGCTTATTGTAGCTTATTTGTAACTTATTTAGTATACACCACCTCCACACTAGTGATTACACTGATCAATTTTGACCTCCTTTGTATACCCAGCCTCCATACCGCAGATATTACATCTGTTTAACATAATACATGTGTCTTGACTATAAATTGATAAATGTTTGTTGAAAACTGAAATCTAGGTCGGGGATGAAGTTGTCCTTAAAAGCATTCTAAACTCAACCGAGACTGTAGCAAAAGGATGGGTGAGGAGCTTGAACCCAAATGATATAGTTGGTGGTACAGAGATTGGACGAGGATGGTGTGAGGTAAACGTTCAAGTACCAACAAAAAGAGATGAAGTGTTGGTGAGACCCTATGGGTTATTTGCCACAATTGAAGACTGTGTTGGTGCAACCATAGCATGGCCTTGTCTCTTTATCTCGGTATGTCTTTGTTAATCTTGTGATACCAATAATTTTACTAACATGGAGCTTAATGCTTATACATGGGTGTTTATTTGTAGGTGGTCCGTGAGGATTGAGAGAGATGATGCATGATGACTACGGACTAAGCTTCTTGTTGCGTAATGTATTGTTTAATGTTAACAGACTTTATGTTAGATTCTGTCTACCTTATTTATGTTTAGTGATTTTGTTATGACAATTGCTAATTTGAAATACAATTTCGTTTTATTCATTTAATATTTAGTTGATGTTTTATTCATATCGTAATAATAGAGTGTGCATGGTGAAAATAGCCCTATCATATGACTTGTCCGGACTTTGAAATTGTCCTATTAAACTTATTAACCGTCCTAACAATTAACTTAACATTGTAAAAGTGTCCTAATATGTTGTTATTAGGACGTTATTTAGGTTGTTAATAGACATTTTATACGACCAAAAATTGGTTTCATAATCTTCTTTGAGATATTAGAACCCTTTTCTTGGTGCTAAAATAGCTATAATGTTATATGATAAGCTTCCTAACAATTATCTTTTAAGTACGCTTGTATGTGTATCAAAAGATTAAAATTAGGTAATAACGTTTTACAACATTGTCAAAGTGTCCTAATATGTTGTTATTAGGACGTTATTTGGTTGTTCATAGACATATTATGCGACCATAAATTTGGTTTCATAATCGTATTTGGGATATTAGGACCCTTTTCTTGGTGTTAAAGTAACTATAATGGTATATGATAACCGACCTAAGAATTAACATTAAAGGACGCTTGTATGTGTATCAAAAGATTAAAAGTAGGTTACCACATGTTAGAACATTGGAAAAGTGTCCTAATATGTTTTATTAGGACGTTATTTGTGTTGTTAATAGACCTAAAATGCGACCATAAAATTGGTATCATAATCTTATTTGAGTTATTAGTACCCTTTTCTTGGTTGCTAAAATAGCTATGATGTTACATCATAAGCGTCCTAACAATACTTTTAAGGACGTTTTTATGTGTCTCAAAAGATTAAAAGTAGGTAATCACATGTTAAAACATTGTAAAAGTGTCCTTATATGGTTTTATTAGGACGCTATTTGTGTTGTTCATAGACATATAATACGACCATAAAATTGGTTTCATAAGGGTTAGGACGCTTTGGACCTATTACAACCGCCTTACATGAAACGCTTTCATCCTTGGTCCTATTAAATGAAAGGTCCTAAAAAGTACCATTTTATGACGCTTATGGGGGTCCTAAAAAGCCACTTTTCTTGTAGTGATCAATGAACAAATTGTACGTTTTGTTCTCAAGTTCTATAGTCAACTTAGGTTGTACGATGATCTCGAAGGAGAAATGCATGTTGAATTCATAATGCAAAACCAACTTATCGACTATCCTCTTTCCCAATTTGGTGAAATTCTTGGCGTTCCGACTTAAGGTCATTGCTTGTTGTTGGAATCACTCCTAAACAGTATTTCAAGTATTTATATTTCATATGTAATAGGTAGCTTTATTATGGCCTTTATGTTTGTTTAAGGTCAAGCTTATGTAGAAGGCCCATAAGCTTTGGCCCAAGCCCAATAAGGAATAGGGAAGGAGAGGGAGTGTTGCCCTAGCTCCTTGCCTATATAAACCATGTAATAACCCTCACTTGAGGGTTCGTTGTTCAAGTTTTTTCTCTCACTCATACTCTTTGCCTAAACCGTATTATTATTTACGTGTGTGTGTGTGATTTACTTGTTCATCCGCCTTCATCTCTTTCTCTATAACTTGTGTTTGTAAAACTAGTGACCTAACAGTGGTATCAATCGCCATCTAGTTGGGTGAAACGGTTTGTTTTTTATCTACTCGTAAGGTTCACGTTTTTTTAACCTTTCTCACGCTTAAAAACTCATTTTTTACACTTTTTAATCCAAGATTCTTGTACTTTAAAGGTTATTGGGTGTTAAAGTTTAAGTTTTTGGCAAAAAGTTTGAAACTTTATGTGTGTAGAATCGTTTTTAAACTAGTTTTTGTACGAGGGTGCTTTCCTACTCGTAATCGCTTTAGAAGCTTTGGATCTTCAAGTTTCACACTTTTGTGTTATTTTGGTGATATTGAAGCTATTTCATCACAAAAATCTGTTTAGAAACATCTTTGGGCAAAAGTCATTTTACGAGTAGAACTACGCATATCAAAACCCTAATTCTACGCTAACTTTATCCTTGGTTTGATCTTCGCCGTGGTTTACTCCGTGTTTTCTTGCTTGGATAAGCCTGAAAATACGTCGACTTTGGATATCTTTTGCACTGTGATAGTGTAAAAGATCATTTGGGATAAAACCTAAACTTACGCATAAGCTTAAGCTACGCTAGAAAATCCTAAAGATTCATCTTACGCCGAAACCTAGTCTTACGCAATAGGAATCCTACGCCTAACTTTCTAACCTAACTTACTGCTTACGATAACTTTAGTCTTTTTTCCCTGTTACGCAGTAAGCTAAACCTACGCGTACCTCTTGATTGTTACGCGTAACTTTGGTGTTTTTACGCTTAAGTGCTACTTGGTTATTGTGATTTCTACGCTAAGGACACTTCATCAACAGCGTTCATTCGACTACAAAGATCCACCAACACAAGTTTAAAAAAAAAAATTAAATTTTCAAGGAGACTGAACGTTCAATTTTTACGCGACATTCAAATTTTGGTTTAACTGTGAAAATTTTGGTCAAAAATTCAAATTTTTGGTCCCAAATTCAAATTTTTCGTGTAAAATTTAAGGCCAAATTGTCATATCTCAAATTTTTCTTACAACCTTAGAATTGAATTTTATAGTGAATTTCAAATTTTGAGAGTCAAAATTTTTCAAAATTATTTTTGGAGGGAAATTGAGATTCACTATATCGGCCTTCGTGTGCTATATCGACTTTGCACCTTTTCTTCTCTTTGATTCTTCTAGCAGCAGGTGAAATGGATTCTGAACATAAAGATCCATTTGTGGCATTGAAAGAAAGATACATGGCTCGGCTCTGGCATTGAAGCTCCGACATCATCAAATTCCCCGATATCCCGCAATGCGTGCAAGGTGAAAGAGTTGATGTACATGAAAGGCATGCTCATATGGACGTTGAGAATGTTGTGACATCGCGAATCGCTTGGTAATGCGGACAATGAGGTTGTAGCATTGGAAAAGCAGGATGACAGCAGCAGATCCGAGAAGATATCGACTTAACTACGAATCGAGCCTAACTGCGGACGAAGAACAAATGGTTGAGGAAGATATCTTACCCACCTATGACACTGACACGAACGATGGTCGAGGTACAATCTGTAGATCATATTCTGACTGCAAATGCGACACAACATACTGAGCAACCTGAATTTAGTAATGAAGGAGAGGTTGACCAGGTGTGTTTCACAATGTCCGAAAACTATCTCATGTCCGAGCCCTTACTTGTTAACAATTCAACCAAACGTCAAATCAAACTCTTGAATCGAAATCATTCTTCTCAAAAAGACCATTGCCAAGTTTCATAAAGATTTTTCAAAACTAGAGGCACATTGCATCTCTCTTGAACTTAAATTACAAAACAAATCTTTTTCCTCGAGAACACAATGGTCATATTCAAATGAACAAAGTAATCGAGTGGATTTATTAGTAAAAGAAAATGAGCATTTAAAGGCTCAAATTCAAGCAAAGGGGCTTGCACATGTTGCTTTACAAAACAAACCGAGAAGATTAACCGCAAGAGTGTGGATACTAAGTTTACAAAACCAACAATCTTGGGGAAATTGTCTCTTCAACCAATCGAAATCAATCAAGAGTTAGACAACCAACCGCTTTTAAATCAACGTTCTAAATCTTCAAAAACACGGTTTGA
The DNA here is from genome assembly GCA_910596185.1 of Chrysanthemum makinoi. NCBI lineage: Eukaryota > Viridiplantae > Streptophyta > Magnoliopsida > Asterales > Asteraceae > Chrysanthemum > Chrysanthemum makinoi. The sequence continues at coordinate 106,857,703 of OU343224.1, read as the reverse complement.
CTCCCAAGTTGTTGAGAATAATCATTTGTTAAAACCAGTCACTCCACATTCCCCGCCCAACAATAATGTTTCGTTTCTATTAAACATGTTTCTGTTAAACCTGCTTTCGTATACCGCACAAGTGGCCGCTCGCCAATCTAGGATTTGTTCGAACACCGTGTCTAAACCGAGCATTAAACGTAAAAATTCATATGATTCAAATGACGCATACAAGAACTATGACCTAGAAAAGGCTAGGAAAAAGGGCACTACTCCAAAAGGATGGAATCTTAGGTTCACAACCTAGTGTATCACCTTCGAAAGTGTATTACCAACACCGCTTGTAGTAGCAAACCAAACCCTAAGTTAACTCAAACAGTTAGAAATAAACCCGTTGATCTAAACGTAAAATTTCAAAAACCTAATAGGTGGATCAATATAGGACGCAAATTCTTCCCAAAAGAAGTTTCAACATCCCTTAGATCTAACCTTAGATGGATACCAACGGTAGGATTTTCAAACTGTTAGTCTTAGGTGGATTCCTACAGCACGATACTAAGTAGTTGCACCAAAACAAGTGGGATACCAACTACATCCATCCCTCGAGGCGAAAGGAAACCATCAAATTAGCATGTTCAGTGTCAAGAAGATAATTGACACTACATCTTTATGCTTCTAACATCTGGAACCCAGTTACACTTGGGGATCCATGTTTTTCTTCCTTGCCCCCCTTCTATCTTTCTATGTGTACAACAGCTATGGCTCCTAATGCAAAACAGAGGACCCGCTTCTCACCGTAAAAAATATCATGATCCATCAGCTGTTCCACCATTGTACTTAATCGTCATGACTTGGAAACATTACTTGCTCCTCTGGTTAAAGATTCTGCCAAAAGTCGTGCTTCAGATGTATTGAATGTTTCCGCTGCACAACCTGATAATATTCCTATACCTGATACACCTGCTACAACAACTACTGTTGAAGATGCACCTACACCAGTTGACTCCAACACAACAGTTGAACACACCGCTTCCAACAATGATGAACCAGCTGATGATATTCTGAATGAAGTACCCCCACCTACAGATTTTGATCCAAATGCGTTCTTCAATCCGTTTGCTAATGAGACCGCTGCACCAGATGTCGCGGAATCTTCAACAAACCATTTGAACCCTCAGAATCTGCACAATGTATACCAACATCAACCCTCCACACATAGATGGACGAAAGACCATCCTCTGGAAAACATTATTGGCAACCCGAATCAACCAGTCGTTACGAGACAATGTCTTCACACAGATGTCACACCCCAAATTACCTGTTTTGCAGCGGAATGGAATTCCTGGGGGATGACTGTCATAGCATCACAATCACAGTTATATTGAATGACCTAAAGTGTCATTTGGAAAACACATCGTTTGATTTAATAAAACAATCAGAGTTTACAAAGTATAGGTCCCAAATGTAAATCAACTTGTGCGGAAATAAGTTTATTACAAGACAAACGATGTTTTTAAGGTGCATAAATCCCATGTGTGACGCGTCGTCACCACGACTCTATGATAATTCCACATGCATGCCATGAAGTGTATGCCTTAGATACCGAGATAAAACATGCTAAAAGTGTCAACACAATGGTTGAGTGAGTTCATAGAGTTTGTGTTGAAATGTAAAGCCTTTCAAAATCGTTTATGCAAAGAAAGGCATTGTAATCCACTCGGCCCAAGTTCCGCCCATACAAAACTTGCAACCTGTGTGTTCACAACCCACTGCCAAAATGTGTATAATTTATGTTCAAGCACATGATGTCAAATGAATTCACAATAGTACCTAACTCGACGTAGAACCATAGCATATAATCAATAGTACATGACTCAATGTATCAGTAGTCAACTGATTTAGAACATTATTCGACGTAGAACTATAACACATAATCAATAGTACGTGACTCAATGTATCAATAGTTACTTGATATAACACATATGAGTGTTGTTTCAAATCGTTCCAAGACCATTAGTTCATGATTCTACCAAGACCATTAGTTCAATGATTATACCAAGACCGCTAGTCCAATGATTATAATATAGAGTGACATAATATAGTATAGTTTCAAATAGTTCCAAGTCCGTTAGTTCATGATTGTACCAAGTCCGTTAGTACATGATTACATCAAGACCGTTAGTTCAATATCATACCAAGTCCGTTAGACCGTGATCATACCAAGCCAGTTAGCTCACTGGTCTATGATATAGAAACTCTAAGTATGACAATACTGTTACTTCGTATGACTAAACATTCAGTTCAGATAAACATATAGTTTGCAAATAATCATGATTGTCATAAAAGTAGTTGAGCATGTATCTCCCCCAAAAAATTTAATAAAAGCATTAAAACGAGGAAAGTGGGGCTATGACTCACAGTAATATATAAATAGTTAAGCATGTATCTCCCTCAAAAATAGTACAAAATAATTGAAAATAAGGGCCATGAAAACTCACCTCAGCAATAATGAATACGGATTAAGTAAGCAAGCTCAACGAACAACAAATCTTAACCGCGACCAAGTTTGAGCTAATAACGAGTAAGACGGTACAATAACTCACAACCATACCAACAATTATTAAACCAATATCCTTGCTTGTTGACTTTGTGGTCACCCCTTTATTCATGACTAACCTCATTTAATAGTAACTTGACATGTAAATAAAATGATGATTTTGGCTACTTAACGTTAATGGTTTGAAGTTGTTTTTGGCATAATATAGAATGATAGATTGTACGCTGATGTACGGAACATTGATGGTTAAAGTTAGTTCAACGTCAAAACATCCATGAGAAACAAATTTATATTACATGTTTATGGTTTACATGGTGACACTTTATTAGGAGAAGACACGTTTACATGTTAACTTTTGCATGATCATGTGTTATTGATCAAATGGTACACGTGTGGAGTGTGAAGGTGTCACACGTTTTATTACAATAGATGACTAACAAATAAAGATTTATTGTATTTATCTAGATTATGAAAATCTTGAAAAGGGATTAAATAGTTTAAAGTTTAGAGATATAGTTTGATTTCGGTAATTACTAACGTTGAGTCTTTAAGTCACGAAACTTAAAACCAGGCAACATATAAATATTTATAAAAATGTTAAAATTTATCAATATACTCCAACTAAGTATATTAAAAGTGTAATAAGTCTATAAGGGTGCGTTTATGTTGTTAAATTAGTTGGTTCAGATACGAGTAATATGTGAAAAGTATAAAAGTTACGTAAAAATGACAAAATAGCAATAGTTCATATAAAATATAACTATGGAGAAAATAAAAAGTATAGAACACCTAGACTCATCATAGTCTTGTGATGGTTACGAGTAAAGCTCACGCGATTGAACTTACGTAATTACTTATAAAAGTAATATTACTTAAAATTAAAATAATAATAAGGCAAAATAATAGTTAAATTATAGTCTGAAATGTACGAGTTGTCACAACAGACGGTGAACATTGCATTTATGCACTCACTGTCTGCCAATCTGAACCTAAAAACATCAAAGACGCAATGACAAAAGACAACTGGATTGAATCCATGCAAGAAGAACTCAACCAATTCAAACGTCTTGAAGTATGGGAATCGGTTGAAAGACCAACAGAGTCTACGTCATTGGTCTAAAATGGATTTGGAAAAACAAATTGATGTCAAGGAAATGTTATCCAAATAAGTCACGCCTGGTGGCTAAGGGTTATCGCCGTGAAGAGGGAATAGACTTTGAAGAATCTTTTGCTCCGGTTGCTCGTCTTGAGGTTGTTCGGATATTTCTAGCGTCGCGGCTCATATGAATATGACGGTCTATCGATGGATGTCAAAACTGCGTTTCTCAATGGACAACTTAAAGAAACGGTTTATGTCACCAACCGATGGATTCGTTGATCCTGAGTTTCCGAATCATGTCTATAAACTGAACAAAGCTCTGTATGGTCTCAAACAAGCTCCTCGGGCATGGTACGATAAGCTATCATCTTTCCTCATTGCTAATAATTTCACCAAAGGCTCGGTTGACCCAACTCTTTTTATACAATATCACGGGGCACACATCTTAATTGTTCAAATTTACGTGGATGACATCATTTTTGGGTCTACACATAAAAAGTTTTCAATCGCTTTTGCAAAACTAATGAAGAAAAATTTTGAAATGTCCATGATGGGTGAACTTACGTTCTTTCTAGGACTACAAGTTCATCAATCACCCCGTGGTATTTTCTTGAGTCAGTCCAAATATGCTCTTGAACTGTTAAACAAATTTGGAATGACAACCTGTGACACTTATGCCACACCAATGGCTCATACCAAGAAATTAGATGCTGATTTACATGGGAAATTGGTTGACCCTACCAAATACCGAAGTATCATTGGGTCCCTCATGTATCTAACAGCGCACCTGATATTGTCTTTGCCGTTTATCTATGCTCCCGCTATCGTCGAGACCAACTGAAACCCACCTCTCGAGGCTAAAAGAATCCTCCGATACATCAAGGGAACCATTAACTTGGGGATCCGTATCCGAAGGATTCGGTTTTGAACTAATCGCTTTTCGACGCCGATCACGCAGGATGCCTACACTCAAGGAAAAGTACTTCGTGAGCACTACAATTTCGGTGATAAACGGTGTCTTGGCAATCAAAGAAGCAGGATTGTACATCGTTGCATCAACCAAGGTAATATGTAGCCATGTCCGCTGTTGTGCTCAAGTCATATGGATGAGAACACAACTCAAAGACTATGGTTACTTATTTGACAGAATCCCGATGTATCTGCGACAATCGGAGTGCCATTGCCATCTCGTGCAACTCGTTCAGCCAAAGACTCGAAATCAAAGCACATCGATCTACGCTATCATTTCATCAAGGACCACGTGGAACAGTGGTACCGTTGAACTATACTTTGTGGGTACTGAATACCAATTGGCGATCTGCTCACCAAAGCCTTGCCTCCCGCTAGGTTTAATGAGTTGGTCCACCGAATTGGTATGAGGTGTTTGACTCAAGAGGAATTGGATGACCTCTTAAAACAGTCTTAAAACTGTCAAACACCAAAACATCTTCGTAAATATCTTTTCAAAAACAAAATACAAAAATATAAAATCCGATAAAACAACAAAAATATTCTCCTAATCTATATTTCTTTCAACATTGCAAGTACATTTCTTCCGTCAACACTTTAATCTTTCAAAATTCAAGTACTTTTTCCGATCAAGTGTTGAGGGGGAGAAAATAATCTATTAACTGTTTCAAAACATCTGTGTACTTGCATGTTATCATATCTCGGTTGACTCTTTTACAAATGGTGGTACATTTTCTGGTTCAAAGACACTCCTCGGACTTAAATTAATAACCTTTCATTATTTTCTCAAGACGAGGGGGAGTGTCGTCATGCTTCTTTCCAAAAATCTTTGATTGGTAACCCAAATGGAAGTTAAAAGGCTTTGTTTGAAAAAAAGAAAAGGTGGAGGGACCAAAACTGTCTAAATGCTAAAGTTATTTTACTAAAACACCTCCCCACCTAACCTACTCTTCACATTTAATTCTAAACCTATACACATCCTACGCCTAAGATTCATTCAAGATTTTTGTGTTTTGGATCATCAATTTGTAAGTGGTTTTATGATCTTAACGTGTTTACAAACATAGGTTTTGATTCTTATACAAAACCAACTCGATTTTGATCTATGATTGATTTAGTGTTCTACGCATATGCGTATGAACACTCGATCAAGAATGGGTGTTTGTGGTTATAAACATTGTGTCAAAATGTTTCTTGTACATCAATATACACAATTTCATCACCTAAACATACCCGAATCACAAATTAAAGGTTTTTGAAAACTAGGGTTTATGTGTTGATTTGGGGATTTTCGAATGTGAAGTGCTTTGGTCAAAAAGATTGTTGTGTTATGCTTATGTGATGATGAATTGATGATATCCATGCCTTATAACCACCCAAAAACCTTAATTGATTCGAATTAGGAATTAGGGTTTAATGTTCTAAAATTGGGTATTTTTGATTCATGCATAAAAAGTGTTAAAACTTGGTCTACATGCTCTCACAACATCTATGATATACCGAAAAACTTTGGTGCATATTCCATGGCTAGATCTCATACGCATAGATTTAGGGTTTAGACTACGCGTATGCAGCTTCTACGCGAATCTGTTAAACTGTCCAAATGTGTTTTGATTTGTCATAAAACGAATGTTATGTGTTTAACTTTGTTGATATGATGCTTTATTTCATGCTTGCAACACGTAATATTCGAATCAAGGTTGTTGTTAATCTACGCATAAGGATCACCTTACGCCGTAGCTTGTTATGCGTAAGATTAGTCTTACGCGTAGCTTCTACGCATAAGGTTCTACATATGGGACTACGCGTATCCTGTGAAGGATATGCGTAACAAGGACCTCTACGCATAATTTCAACTCTTACGAGTAGCCTTACGCGTAAGGTTAATATATGCCTACGCATAAGCTCTACGCATAAGGTCCCCTTTTCCTACGCGAACACTTCTACGCGTAAGTTAAGAACCTACGCGTAAGTTTACGCCTACGCATATATCACTCCGCTCACGCATAACTTACCAATCCTACGATAAGCCGAGATCATACCTTCGTTATGAATTGTTACGTGTACAAACTTGTAAATAAACTAATCATATCATCACGAATCCTAAAATGTCACTAATAAACTGAAATCGTTTGATATGTTGTGAACAATAAGTGATAAAATAAACTTTAAAACTTAAAGTTAACTAACTCACGAAACATTTCACGACGTAATTGGACTATTGAATATACAAGTGACTTAGGACTCGTAACATTCATTGACACTGTACATTCAATAACTAGACAATAAGACCTTCGTTGACTAACATTATGTCTTTCGATATGTTGGTTCTTTTGGCTAATGTTATTTCGATCACGACATGGTGAACAAATGAATATGGATGCACCTGAAGTTCTCTCCATTGCCGATATCTATCCTCATGGCTATCCAATGAAGATAGGAAAGAATAATCTCCGTGTTGACTTTGACACCCTCACTGCTCAATCTTCGTGTTTAATTGCTATTGACATTCTAAGGACTCATCCGTACGTAACATGCTTTCACACTCGCAAATCGTTCTGAGATCTACATCCAACAGTTCCGAACACTATGGAAAGGGTCAAAGGACAAACTGCCGTGACGGTGACTCAATCACAAACAAGTCACCATTACACCTGCAGACTTAAGGGTTGTTCTCCTAATTCCTGATGTCGATCCAACCAAACTATATGCCACACCTGCTGAAGAGCTCACTCTCCAATTCTTAATCAATATCGGTTATGACGAGGCTACAGGAGTAATCACCAAGCATTCTCACGTAGAGCTTAAGAGTATTCCTCAACCCGGAGAACTCTCTACATGATTATCACCAAGTCTGTCTGGTCGCGACAGCGGCTATGAGCACCCTAAGCTCATGGAACTGCAAATATTCTGGGCATTGGTCAACAAGAAACACATCGCTATCGAAGCTCTGATTTGGGATGACATGATGTCATTTCTCAACAAACTTGGCTCAAAGATTCCCTACATCGATATACTAAATTGTTGATCCAGAGAGCACTTGGACTTCATCCCGACATTCCCAAGAGGCTCAATGACCCCGACAATCACGACATGTTGACGGAACCCATTCTATCTGTCCGAATCAAGGAAACGTCTACAAAGAAACAAGGTGCTGTGCTACCAGATTTCCTTCTAATGAAGATGTCAGAAAGCTCGAAACGCATAAAAAGGTATCTGGAATCAGTCAGACAAGGCAAAGTTGGTCATCTCGACGAAAAATCTTCTGGAACACCTGTAAGGAGAACCAAAAGAGGAAGTGCAGGAAGTACGGCAAGTACTGTGAGTCAAAGGAAGTTCCCCAAGAGGAACCCTCCTTCAAAGAGGATTGTTCCATCTAAGGAAGCTGCTCCCATCCCAATTCCCAAACCCGAACCGCAAAGAAAGCTTGTGGACGAAAGCTCTGAAGGTACGGCACAGATGAAGAGATTACCTTCTCTCGAATCTGCAACCGTATCCCCCTCCAGCAGCTAAACCTCCAAGTCCAATAGCTGAACATGGCAAAGGAAAGACTCCGTACTTGAGTCTTATGATGAAAGCTCAAGAAGAAGAAGAAGAGCTACTGGAACAATCATACAGGAAGAAGTTTAAATTAGTTAGACAAATTCAAAAGTCAAGAATTTGCAAAAGATCAAATGGGTGGCCCCGAGGATCGAGTAGTGCTGTCCACTCTTCACCAGTCCTGATGCGGTTAATCGACCCGATAAGGGATCTGGTGCCACCACTCTTGTGCAACACCAAACGCTTGTGGAGGAGTCTACTGATCTTAACTTTGAGGAACCGAAAAGAATAAGACTGAGAAAGAGAAAAATGATGAAGAAGCTAAGGAACGACGGAAGAAAAGGCTAAATCTGGACATGATGACGAAGAAGATTATGATGACTTTCTTCTCAAAAGTCCAACTCGTTCCAAGGAGAATATTTCTGCACCTCCAAAGGACCCCGAATCTCCTCATGTCCCCTCCTCATCAGATTCTTCATCTCACTCATCACCACCACCATCAAAAAGATCAACAAAATCATCATCCAAATCTGTGAAGAAACCACCTCGATCTTGGATTTCTCAAGCTCATAAACGGATTAACAAAGCTGTCAAACAAGTCAGAAAGAAAAACGTGCTCTACAAAAAGCTAAATTTCTTTGCTGATCACATACAGCATCTGTATGACGAGCATGAAAAGATGAAAGGAGAAAGGAAATTTGTTCAGAAGGTCATGAAGAGTCATCGTAAAGAGGAACTGAACGAAATGATCGAAGGTTACACTAACAAGTACCTTCAGGATATCGTTCCTAAAGTCCAAAAGGAACTGGAAAAGACAGCAAGAGATCATACTCACAAGTTTCTTCTCGACACTGTCCCCGGTGTGACTAGAGAAATATTTTCCAGACAACTCACCCCTAACATCGTAGCATTGGTTAAAAATACAATGGCCAAAGAAGCTGATCTCTCTGAATCTGAAGTTAATCGCTAAACTTGTGATACAAATGTCAAAGCGATCTGGAACGCTTACTTCGGATGAAGCTAAATTTTTCGAAAATCTACTTGATTTTCAACTCGATCATCATGCAAGGAGTCACCGATCAACCCAAACGACCAAGAGATGACGATGATAAGGATAAGGATTCTCACCTAAACGTCAGATACAGTCTGGTAAATCTACCTCTATGCCACCTCCTCCACCACGAACTTCTTCTCAACAAAAGTCTCCTCCACCTCGGTCTTCTACTGATAAACCTCGACGATTCCGAGTTACCACCCCTGACTCATAAAACAGTGATTACTTTGAGTATACGGGTGGTGACGATGAAGAGGTCCTTGAGCCCCGACAACAACCCACCTCACCCAAACAAGTGCAGAAACCAGATCATCATCAAGGCCTTCCAAAAGAAGAAGAAGACGACTCACCTGGAGTCGTCTCATGGCTAGATGATGATAAAACCGAAGAGTTTGAATGGTTCTCCACACTTGTCAATCAAACTCCCTACCTCGATGAAGGTCAAGAATTGGTAGACGGTTCTACATTGGAGCACGCAAAACTTTTGCAAGAAAAGTTCCATGTGAAGAAAATGACGAAATCGAGTTGAAGCGAATCAAGAATGAAGCATTCCAACTTCTTAAAGACAGCTCTGAAAGCCTCGAGGTCGAATATCATCTTGAGAACATCGCCGAGCTATATCTAACGACATGGATTGGCTCAATCCGGAAGCAAACATTGACTTCACACAAAGGGACAACCCTCCATACTACACCGATTGGACCAAACCCCTACGACCATTGGCCAAACAGACGAACCACGGATTCCCTTCCGATACTTCTTTAACAGAGACTGGATTTTCTCTTACACGGTAGCGATGGTTCGCGAAAATACGCTACATCATTGACTCTTCCATTCCCAGCAGCTATTTACTCAAACTGCATAGCTATCGAGGAACGTGCAAATCACTTGTTTTCGACAACGTGCAAGCATACGACCAAGATGCATTGTATGGGATTCATCATTGGCCTGAACGCCGAAGAATCTACTACAGAAGCTGCCTGGTTCGAAGTCTCAACATGCAGTGTATAGTTCTAAGGACATCGTGGCCATCAAACACATTGATCTCAAGTCTAAGTGGGACTACACATTCTTAAAGAATATCATAGTCAAACGACAAGATGAACAGGACTATGGATTCTTCGAGGCTGACTTTGAGAACTTGTCCCTCAACGACATCGAAGACATGTACCTTGCCAAAGTACAGGGTCGTATGAGACAATTCTCGACTGAAGTTCAACGTGAATTTATCAAGTCAGTTCTCATCTTCATTAGACGATCGTGATCAAAGAACGTGTTGAAGATATCCAGATGGTCGTTGAATCTTATCGACGCGTGTCAACCTCTCTCCTCCAACGCTTACTCTTCCCGATCTCAATCAGCTACCTCAATATACGCTCATTAGCAAACCTTTCGGAGTTGTTTACCGCAGTGAACTTCAAAGAAACTGCTTAATGGCGTGTAGTGATCTTCGAAATTCGGGGATCATACTTTGAAGCGGTTAGGGACGGATTAGCGTACATGGTTGAAGGATATACGCGAAAGTTGGGTCTCCTAAGCGCTGGAATTCTCATGAAAGGAGGGATGTGAGAAGGATCATCACCATGATTGATGAACGGTTGTTCGAAGGGATCGCCAGACGATTGGAGAGTTATGTTGGTGGTCGACCCAGGAGAAACATCACCGGCTTTCAACGCCCTGTGCGCACTCCTGGGAATATCACTGCAATTCCTGGTACCCCTTGAATTGTTTCCTTCATATAATTTTGGATGTGTGATTTGATATGTCTATGGCTTGTGCACACATAACAGTGTACAACCCGTAATTGTCAATAAAGGACCCTGTGGTACGCCTCAGTGCCACAATCCTTAGAAAAGGAGCGAAAGCTTCTTACTTTTGAGTAAAACCTATCAAACCTTTCATTTTTCAAGGTTTTGCTCAAAAGAACAAGTACTTCCCCTTAAGACTTTCAAAACCTCAACCGTTTATATCACTTGTTGAGGGGGAGTATTTGAAACTTTGTTCACAAATTGTTCACAGTGGTCATTCTTCCCGCAACACTCGAAATGGTCATATTTATTCTCAAACGTTTCAAAAATAACACTTTAATATGCCATTTTTGAGGGGGAGAAAATTGTGTGATAAGAAATATGTTGTACAAAATGCAAATGAATCTGTGTACCTCGACTTAACCAACGAATTGACGGTACTAAACTGTTAGTAACTCGAAAAGACTTGTCCTGGACAGGTAATAATTTCAAGCTAGTTCGCTAGTGATGTAAACGTGTCTCGCAAAGGACTTGTCTGAGTAGAATGTACCATTCGAGAAACTTTTGATAGACATGAACTCGACGGGTTTGACAACCTTCCAAGGTTTGTCTACACCTTCAAGGTAGTTATTAGAGCTAGTTGTCACCTAAAAGCTGACAATGTAACTCTTTAACTATGCAACGTAACCGTGTCTCGCGGGGGATTGTCTATCTTCAGTGGATCAATTCAAAAGTGCGCGCTCTTTCCTCACTGTGCATTTAACCATTAAAACTATTAAGCACATGTGGAGGGGGAGTATTTATGCAAAACATCATCTCTCACAATGGTTCAAACATGTTTTTCATTAACAAACCCTTTGAGAGATATTTTATCATACAGTGGTTTTAATGGCAAACATAGGTTAGTCATGGAGTTATAAGGTGACTAAGGTTAGGAATAACCGTCCTATGATCCGCCAGAGCCGGAGGGATCTACCCAAGGACACTACCATTAGTTAGTGTTAGAAGTCCTTAGGAATGATTATAAAAAGGAGAAAATGAGAATCGGAGAAAGAAGGAGTTGAAGAATAAAAAAGAAATGTAAAGTAAAGGGTGAAAAGAAACAGCCCTCCAGATTATTCAACTTAGGGCAGACACCGGGTTCAATTCATATGCTACTGGTTGTCACTTAGTGACGCCGGTATTGAAGATTAAAAGTCGTCATGGACCCAGTGACGCATGCACTAAACCTTCTTATCCACTCAAGTTTCTCTCAACAGAAGCTTGTTTCATTCTCACAGGGAACCCTACGTAAACTATCGGCTTTCTCTTAGAGATTGCTGGTATTGAAGAAGGAGACCCTCTACCTAGTCTCCGCTCAGGAAAACCAAAACGCACTATTGAGTCTAGAGCCACGAGATTCATCAAAAGATCTCTTAGGAACACTTGACATTTAATCACTTGATGATCAACTAATAAGATCATCAGTGGTTCATATCGAGTCCTTCACAGATCTTAGCAATCTGTCGAGAACATTTATGAGAGGTTCACATTTGTGATCCTCGTGATTGAATGGAAACTCCTGCCAGGGTCAACATCAAACGTACCGACAGCAGGTCGCTTTGGTAACTCCCCGTGGATTACGCTTAGTGGTCTCAAACGGTCTACAGTCGGAGGTGATGCTTCGGTGTACCTCAGCGACTCATTTGAATCGTAGGTGTACTTCGTACATCGTGTTATCTCACTTGTGGGACTCCGATTCAGAACGGCCTTTGTAAAATTAGAGTTGTGTTTTCACACTATGCTGTTAACACTCTCGAAGTTCAAACTTGTAAGTGCCGGAAACCGCTTATTACTAACCATTTGAAATGTTTTCTTCTTATGGAAGCTCCGGAGCGGGATGATCGTGCTGATTCTTCTCATGCTCACGCCAACATCATCACTAATGGAAGTTCTATCTCAATGCAACACAACAGTCAGAATGATTCTTCGTCAAACCAAAGAATCTACAAAGTCAAAGACTTAAAGAACTTCATCAGTATTGATTTCCAACATCAAAGAGCGTGTGAGCATGTTGAAGAATGACGTGGAGACACCGGAGCAGCGAAGCACTGAGGCGATCGATGCGATAACAACATACTATCATTTTCACCACAAAGAACAATGATCAAAGAACAAAGTTAAAGATGACGTCAAAGCATAACTGCTTCAAAGATAACTATCTCTCTACACTGGGAGATTGTTCGAATCAAGGCAATTCCTCTCACAAGAAAGAAGAATGTCGAAGACGTCACTGCTACTATTACATCAACGCCTTCACCGTTTACATTCATATATACTTGAGGGGAGATTGTTGGAATCACTCCTAAACAGGATTTCAAGTATTTATATTTCATATGTAATAGGTAGCTTTATTATGGCCTTTATGTTTGTTTAAGGTCAAGCTTATGTAGAAGGCCCATAAGCTTTGGCCCAAGCCCAATAAGGAATAGGGAAGGAGAGGGAGTGTTGCCCTAGCTCCTTGCCTATATAAACCATGTAATAACCCTCACTTGAGGGTTGGTTGTTCAAGTTTTTTCTCTCACTCATACTCTTTACCTAAACCGTATTATTATTTACGTGTGTGTGTGTGATTTACTTGTTCATCCGCCTTCATCTCTTTCTCTATAACTTGTGTTTGTAAAACTAGTGACCTAACACTTGTTCACCGATGAATGGAGCCTTGATGCTCTAGCTAGGCGCGCACCTTAAAGTGGACCATACACCACTACTCCTCCCTCTCCAACCACACTCAAAGCCTTCATTCAAAATGAAAGATATGGTCCTCTCTTCCGCACTTATAGAGGAGAGCAAGTCATTGTTGGAGACAACCAAATTCTAACGAAATAGGTTGTCAACAACATGAAAACATGGGTTGAAATCATTCTTGAAAATTCTTTTGTGTCGGTGGTAATCGATATCACCTTTTCTCTTGCCTCGGTCATATGCTCTATTGTATCGCCACCTCAACAAGTTACAATCTTACATACTACATTGCTAGGAAAATGAACTTTGCTGTCCAAAAGGCGAAAATGAACTTGCCCTATGGCATGTTGTTGACTCGTCTTTATGATCGTGTAATGGAAGACTTCCCACACCTTGTGTGGGAAGACTACCTACACTATGATCGTGTCATGTTTCCTCTTTCTCGTACTTATGCATGAAAGTAAAGGTCAGATCGTGGTTCCAGACGATCTATTCATCTTAGTTCCTCCGACGGTGCCTCATCAGCATCTCATCACAATACCAATGATGAAGGTACCTCCCATGCTAGTACTCCCTCTCCTACCACTTATGCTAACTCTTTGCCAAGTGGTATTCTCGATGTCTTTGTTGATCCAACTCCTCAAGACCAAAACATGCAAACCCTCTTCT
>OU343224.1:106753364-106838364 GCA_910596185.1 Chrysanthemum makinoi | reverse complement strand
CATATTCATATATATTATTGATTGATATCACATAACCTTGAATCAAATAATTTTCAAGAAAATAACGAAAAGTTTCAAAAGTTTTAAAACGTAATTAACATCGGTGAAACTATTCAACCCCTCCCCCCCCCCCTCGCCCCTCTAGTTTCTACAAAACTATTTTTATCTGTCTTTGTTTGCCCGGATCCACCAGATCCTTTTCAAAAGGGATCTGCCTAGCTCTAGCTAAGGGATCCGGCTAACTGAGACAGAGAAGAGAAGGAATGGTTAGGCATCTAAGAGTTCTAGCCTATGTAGGTTGGTGTTATGATTGAAAGAAGGTTACTTAAATGGAAGAAGTTCTGAGAACTTAAACTAATGATGATAAGTGACTTAATAATGCGTTTTATGGAGAAATAGGAGCTAAAAATGCTAATAATTGATCAAGGATGAAACTAATTGGCTTAGAAAGTAGCTAATAGAGAAAGGAATCAGAGAGTGGTCAAGAAAAATATTAGAAAATTTCTTAAAAATTATAAGAAATGAAAATTTGATTTTAGAGCATTTTAAAGGTAAAATGGTTATAATAAATTTATGAAAAATATAACTATCATGAAAATAAGTTGATTAAGATGAAAGAAAGAAGATGTAAGCATTGGAGCAGAGAAATTTTGAGTATTGGAGAAACGATAAAGCATAAACATCTTTAGAAAGATCCTAAGTCATCCATAAGAGAATAGAAGAGCTACTAAGACTAAGGATAGCTTAATTGAGAATAATAGGACATAGGCAACTAATCTAATAAGGTCTAGAAGGTGAGATGGATGTAATGAGGTATAAATCACAGCTCGGTATGCCCAGGTCCTTTTCAAAAGGGATCTGGCTAGTTATATTGAAAGGATCCAGCATCTGAGACCAAATACAAGACAGTGGGCTCCTAAAATCGCACACATTTATCAAATTTTTACACATAGTGTTTCTAACAACAAATATACATGGATACAAGTCTAGTTAGCAAGAAGAGCATGTAAGAAATATGTTAATACAAATAAACCATAAAAACATTTATTTATATTTTACGATCTTCTAATGTTTTGTCGATAACAAACGTAAAATCATTTTAACGAAACAAATAAAATACGTAAAAGATTTGAGCCAATAATTTACTAACGCACTTACATTTTCATATAAAATACTAAACAAGTAATATTGTTTACATCTTATAGAAATGCATATGTATAACAACTAATGTTTACATAAAATGGAAATATACATATATATTATAATGGATAATGTAATGGGTAAAAATCTAAGTCCTTGACCCATTGACTAGGTACAAAGAATGGTGTTGGGTAAAACCCAAAGTCCATGACTCATACCCATGGAGCTTGATCCATAACCCATGACCCATTATATGACATCATGCATGAATTCATGTTGGGTATTATCCATGATCCATGACCCAAGACCCATGACCCAATGTCTAGATACATTGCATCTTGTTGGGTATCCATAATTCATTACCCATAACCCATGGTTCATAACACATAACCCAAAATCTGGACTTAAGCTGACCCAGCTGCCGAATCCCTTGGATTGCAATAGCCGGATCCCTCTACGGAGGGATCCGTAGGAACCGTGGAACAATAGAAAATTTTGTATATAAATAGTGAGCCATTTCTTCATTGTAACTCACCCCTTTCACACATACTCTCTCTTAGTTTTGTATAACCTCAGATCCAAAGGATCTTTCTATGTAGTTTTGTGTTTGTGTGATTCTCTAGGTTCCTCTTAAAGGAGAGATCACCACCTCTTGAAGACGTGCAAGCTCAAGGTCATGAGTTGCTAAGCTTTGTCATCATCAAGACCACGGAAGTGTCTCTTGTTGATAGTTCTTTTCTCCCTCCATAGAAGTGTAGTGTTGAAGGCATTAGTGAAAGATGCCAAAGGATCATGTCGAAGGCATTAGTGAAAGGTGCCTAAGGGTTGTATCGAAGGAATTAGTGAAAGGTGTCGAAGGGTCGTGTCAAAGGCATTAGTGAAAGGTACCAAGGGTGTACATTCGATATGGTGCATCGATGTACAAGATAGATAGTTTGATTTAAAGGATATTGATATCCTTATGATATTGTAATAAGGAGCGTGTCTCCTTTCGGTTAGTTGTGTAGTGTTGGGTAGTAGTTCCTCATTTGTAATGGAACTCGGTATCTAGCCTTGTACCGGATAAAGTGTAGGCGACGTTGTGATAGGTTTAGTTCTACCTCGTGAAAGAACTCGGTGTCTAGCCTTGTACCGGATAAAGAGTACGTGACGTTGTGAAGGCTTCTCTGCCACATTAAGGAGCTTGTGTTGTGTAGTGCTTACGAACTCTCGAGTGGGGAACTCGGGGAGTGGATTAGGGCAAGGAAGGTGTCCTTGTAGCTGAACCACTATAAATACTCGTTTTCGTGGTTTTGTGTTCCTTACTCTTTATCTTTGCATTACTTGTTTATATGCTTATCTATCATAATCCAACACACACATTAAATATATTGACATAAGTTGATCTAAACATTTTAAAACAAAGTTTTAATCGGTAAAACTATTCAACCCCCCCTTCTAGTTTTCCACAATTGGTACCAGAGCATCGTTACCAAGTTTCTTAGAGTATATTGTACTTTAAAAACTTGATACGATCCGCGTATGGTTGAAAACTACAAAGAAGGAAATCTCTTAAAACAATTTTTTTTTTATGTTAGAGAGTGATAGATTATTCTAACAATTTCTCTTTAAGAAATCTTATTGCTAGGACTCTTCCAAGGACTCCATTTCTATCCAAAGAAAAATGAAGCCAACACCCAAGGAAGAGCCCAAAAGTAATCACAACCTACTTCTACTAAGTACAATGGATTACGTTAAAAGCTCGTGAAGTATTTCGGGTTTATGGTTTCTAAACACCATAAAAAGAGTTTAAGGTATGTTCCCTTACTCACAATTAGTTGGTCGTTACTTATAGTATTCTTATATGAATATAATGATGATATGTGTCTTTCTTTCATGATAAAAACCATGCATATAAATGTAGTCTTATAAAACTATATGAACACATGAATTAGGACTTTAACTTCAAAGTCGCAAGTCCCTAAAAAGTCTCTCTTCACTACTTTCCATCTTTACTCATCATCGGGAATAGTATTCCTTTTTTATTCTCTTAAAAATACAAAGATTATCAAACCTACGCCATCATCACAAAATTGACCCTTTATAGTTAACTTACCAATAATCGATAAACAATCCTCCTTCCCATCAAAACACCTTGGCCAAACGTCTATTCAAATAGGAACCTCATTCTACAAGTTCTTTTTCAAAATAAGTTATTGTATAACTTATTACAAGTAAAAAGAATAATTCCAAATACTTCATTTCCTGTCTGCATACCCGGATCCCACATGTTGTACTAGCTGGATCCCAAAAATAAGGGATCCGGGGGAACCGTGTACACAGACATCAGTTATACGCTTTTCAAAACCCAAAATAATCCATTTTTCCCTCTTCCTAAAAACACAAAAACGACCTAATCTCTGCTTCAATCTCCATATGGCTTCATACTCTCAAGCATCTCATTCTTGAACATCATTGTAAGTAATTACACTCATATGTTCTATTCATCATCATCTCCATCCTAGGGTTTATGGTTTTTAACTTATCAATTGAGATTCAATTTTTTTTCTCACTAATTGAAGAACTTAGGTATTACAAAATTGGTTTCATTACAAAAAGGTTCTATACAATTAAAGGTTTTCAAAACAACATTGTTAACCCATCTTGACAAAATTTACCTAATTGGAATATTTGTTTTCTAGGATCAATCATGCCTAAGGCTACCCAACAAGATCACTATGACACCGTTCACTACCTTTCTAGATACTATCGGAAAGAAGGCCTTTCAAAAACCAATCGCAAAATCTTCAAAAAGCTAGAAAAACGACTTATCCACGAAGGTCGTGTAGTTAAGGAATGTTTCCTTGAAAACACCGATATACATCAAGTCTTTTCGGCAATCAACTTTGATTTTCCCTTAGAAATTGATGAACAAATTTGTCCGGTCTTTATCTTTGAATTTTACAAGAGTGTTAGGATTATTCGAAACAATGGTGAAAGTATTTCAATCGCTTTCATTATAACCAACCAAAGCATTTCCTTACCCCTCAACACATTCGCACAAATCCTTCACATACCATGTGAATGAATTTGTATGTATTCCCAAGATTGGTCAATAGCTACTCAATCCTTCGCACTAGACTTCAAATGTATCTATCACACTCCTCTTGATGACCCCATAGTTGTTAGAGACACCATCTTCAAGAAAAGAGTCGACCATTCTCGTCTCAACAGCAACAAAGAACTCATCCATCGTGATCCCTTTCAAATGGAACTCTCCGAGATATTTCCCATTTACAAAAAGTGGGAAGAAATCCTTAGAGAAAATGTCATTGCTTAGTTGGAAACAAAGACCATCCCAATGCGTGTCTTGTCCAAATGATCTATTGTCTCATCCACCAAAGACCTTTCAATCTTGCCTA
The DNA here is from genome assembly GCA_910596185.1 of Chrysanthemum makinoi. Taxonomy (NCBI): domain Eukaryota; kingdom Viridiplantae; phylum Streptophyta; class Magnoliopsida; order Asterales; family Asteraceae; genus Chrysanthemum; species Chrysanthemum makinoi. The sequence continues at coordinate 106,833,823 of OU343224.1, read as the reverse complement.
TTACATGTGTCACACCCCGCCAGAGGCGGAATCGCTAGGTGCAACGTAATCAATATACATCGCAAAGAGATATAGTACAATACCATAATTTAAATTTAAGGAAATATTGTAACATTACAACAAGGTTTTAGCCGACCTTGGCAATTGAAACATAAATTTTGACTTCCAAAGGATAACATTTTACTACATGATGACCCAGATAACTTGTGACGACTCCTTTATTTAAAATCTTCATAATATAAGCTAAACAACGATCACCTGAAATGCATGAGAAAACGGGTCAACTATGAAAATAGTTGGTGAGTACACAGGTTTTATGAAAACTATAATTAGAAGGTCTTGCCGCAAGTGTCCTATGAACTCACCATGTTATAAGTCCGCCCATACAAGACTTGTAACATAAAGTTCACATACACTCCCATAGTTCAAGTAGTATACCCGTAATTAATACGCATTTGGTCATAATAGTCCATGATAAATAATGCCTAACATATAATGGATCATGCCTGCTCCGAACAAGGGAGACTTTGTGTTGCTCCTGCCGACAAGGAGACTTAGTATTGCTCAAATGGAGACTTAGTATTGCTCAGAGGGAGACTTGCACAGTACATAACTATTATATATTATCAGTACAAGGCTGCTCCGAACGAGGGAGACTTTAAGCCTTAGCGCGTAAGGCACATTATAGATCTAAGCATCCTAAGGGATCAGGAATAAGTCATAAAGTCATAATAAGCCAAAGGGTTCAAGATATATCAAATAGTCAAATTAAATTCATAATTTAGAACAAAATATAATTTAAATTTTAAGCTCATGCATTTCACCCCAAATAAGTAAAATGATAAAAAGGGGGCTGTGAATACTCACCTTGGCAACAAGCAATCTAAAGCAGCAGTTAATTCGAGTTATTGGATGGCACCGACACGCGACCTAGATTAGTATGACAAATTTAGACTATATTTCTTGCTTAAGACTCGAAGAATTTTAAATGAGTTTAAAAGTCTTTTTATGTTGTTGTTGTTTGTGTGGCAATGATTAATGTTTAATATTATTTTTGTAGATTTTGGCTCTTGGAAGTGCATAAGTACAAAATAAGAAAATATCAATGACAAAAGAATCTTCGGTTCGATGGCAACCGAAAGACGACGTACGAAAAATAATTACTCATAATATTAGACGTTAACTAATTATAATCAAAAGTCATTAAAAGTATATTTGTATGTGATCAATACTAGTTGATGATAAAAGTATAATAAAATCATGCTCTAAGTGATGGTATTATTTAAAGAGTTTATATTAAAATACTTTTATTAGCTATAAATGTAAGATTTTAGAGAATTTGGGCATTACTTGTGTATAGATTTAGCTTTCTCATGATAATTACAATGTATGTGTTTAAATAATAAGCCGTTTTATATTGTTTACAAGACTAAAGTAATTTTTATAAAACCATATCAAGTTTCATTTAAGTTAAATGAGTGATATAAATCAATAAGCATGATTTAGACTTACAAGTCTAGTTTTTATATTTTTGATGGTATGAATTGTTATATCCGATATATGTCGCGTTTTTTTTACTAAATAGGTATGACGGATTACGTTATTTTTATAACACTAAACGGTTTGTATGTTGAACGACCAATGCACCTTTAGTATGAATTGGGCCTTGGGCCCGATCTACCACCATCCCATTTGGCCTGCTGGGCTCGACCCATACTCGGCCCAATCATGAAAACTAACTTTTATAAACTTAGAAACCAGTTTTAGACTTTAGTGGCAAAAAGAAAGGTTCATCATTTTTGGTACAAGTTTCGTGGTATCACAGGGATGGGAAAAGAAAATGTTATCGACAAAGATTTTGAGGCTCGAACTCTAGACCTTTCGGAGTGGTGGTGTCGCAAAGAATGAGCCGCCAAGAGGAGTAAAAACCAACATCTCAATAAGAAAGTTTAACACAACAAAAACATCAAGACGAGGCGCCAAACAAGAAAATAAGCACTTCCAATTTTTAAGCCAAACTCTAGTTTTAGTTGTGATATTATTATTTTGCCATACTACTAAAAAATTAAAATCAAGAAATAATCATGCCATTTTTTTTTCTTGCTGAGACTCGACAGTATAGCAACAACAACAATATTAACCTAACATCAACCAAATTTTTAATGCATATAAATAGTTATATACCAATCTTTATTCACGTATAATTCGACCAAAAAAAATGTGATAATAACATTAATTCGTATTACAACAATAGATTAAAAAAATATGGACGAGGAGATGATTCTTACAATTAAATCAAGACAGGGGGACGAGTGAATATGAACACCGAATACAAAAACTCCAATTGGAGGTGACCCAGTTTGATTTAGACCAATTAACTGGGATAGCTTCCTCTTTCACCCAAGAATAAAACCCCTAAACCAATTTTGAAAATCCATTTGATTTGAAGAAACCCTAATTTCGGATTTGATTGAGATGGATGAAAGTTCTTGTGAAAATTAACCCCTTTTATGGATGGGAGACTAGGAGAATGATTGTGACCCTCTTGAATCTTCAAGACATGTCTCTACCCATTTTAAGCATTCTTCCACACCTCTCCTCCACGCATGACATCTATAAACTAGGCTTAGAAGTAGTTTGAATAGTGTAGAAAGATGTTTATTGTTGGGAATTATGTGAAGTACGAATTATGTTGTTGTTTCTGCTGAATGGATTCTGCCGATGTGTATGGATTCTGCCGAAGACATAGTTCTGCTGAAGATTAGTTTGTTTCTACGGAAGTTGTTATTCCGTGTTTAGTATATTTAGTTTGGATATACATGAGCTTTATTAGGAAGTGATTGTGTATATCTTATTTAGTTTTATGTTTATACGTTTCTTGGGAAACGGTTTAGGGTTTTGGTTAGGGTTCCTTGTCTATAAAAGGAACACAATAGAATGGATTATGTACGTGACTACATTAGACGTTTACATATTATTAATATAACGATCCATAGAGGATCAAAGAGTTCTTAGTTATCTGTGTTTTATACTTGTGTTTATATTCCGCTAAAGAATACAAGTTGTAGAGATTTTCTTTTAGTTTGGTTGTGATTACACAAGCAATACTAACGATCTACGAAGCTCAAGATCTATCAAGGTCTGTTAGTTTTCAACAAGTGGTATCAGAGCCTCGTGAGAGTCTCTACGATACTAAGGACAGATTTTTCTAAACACCAATACAACCAAAACAAAAACTCACCATGCCGGATCGACGTTGATGCTTGAAATCACCAACAAACATAACACCACCCATCTGCAACACCTAAGTCTCTCTAACAGCAATGCTAAGTTTCCTTACCTAAAAAGGGAGGAGTATGATCTTTGGGTGATGAAGATGCAAAACTGGATCTCCAACATTGATTGGAATCTTGGGAGATAGTACTGAAGGGAAACAGTTTGAAGAAAACTACCATAGATGCTGCTGGTAAGATGACTTATGTTCCTCCCAAAACTGCTGAAGAGTTACTTGGCGTTCAGAGAGAAACCAAGGTTAAAACCATTCTTCTTCAAGCTATTCCCGAGGATCACTTGAGTGATTTTCACTTCATGCAAGATGCCAAGGACATATGGTTAGCAATTAAGGCTAAGTTCGGTGGGAATGAGGAGTCTAGGAGAATGAGAAAGTCCATGCTTAGACAACAGTTTCAAGACTTTCAAATCTCTAAAGAGGAAGGAATTCATAAGGGCTATGACAAGTTTCACAAGATTTTAAGTCAGTTAAATCACTGCAAGCAAAGCCAATAATGATGATTGCAATTCTAAGTTCTTGAGGTCTTTACCTCAATCCTGGCTACAAGTAAGCATTGCTTTAAAAGCTAAAGGTGGCCTAGATATGCTTACTTTTGATGAGCTGTATAACAAACTTAAAGCTCTTGAACATGATGTAAGAAGTCCTTTTAGATCATCATCTACTGCTAGTCATACAACATTCGTTGGAGCCTCTACCCCTAAGATGAGTCATGGTCCAAGTCCAACTTACTCATCATCATCTTACACTACCACTCCATCAAGTTCTCAATCTGGAGGTATAATGGAAGATGTGCTTGGATCCTTCTTTGCTAATTATGATCCTCAGAACTGGCCTATGAGGATTTAGATCGTGGATCCACGGAGATAGAAGAGATGAAGCTGAAGTGGCGGTGGATATGCTGTCCATGGATATCAAGAATTTTGAGCGCAAAGCTGGCAGAAGGTTTGGCTTTCAAGGAAGAGATCCAGCGAGGTTTGACAAAAGGAAGGTCAAGTGCTTCACATGTCAACAGATGGGTCACTTCTCTAGAGAGTGCAAAGATAGGAAAGCTGGTGATGAGACGAGATACTCTACTTATCAGCAAAATCAGAGGGAGTCTGGAACTTCAAAGGGATCAGCAGCTTTGGTCACTCTTGACAGCAATGTGGACTGGAAGCATCATGAGCAGGATAATGATTGTCCTGATAATGTTGGTTTGATTGCAAGCTGTACTTCAGAGAATAGGCATGATCAGATTGCCTTGATGGGCATCTCTCAGGTACAAAACTGTTTGTTTGGTTGCAGTGAGCGTTATAATGAACTCAAAGAAGCTTATGATATTTTGAAACCTAAATATAATGAATGCTTTGTAGAAGTTGAAGCTTATAAACAGGCTTTAAAAACACTAGAAAGACAAAAGGTTTGGTTTAAGAAGAATCAAATAGCTTATGATGAGAAAATAAGTGTGTTAGAAAGGGATCTTGAATGTGCTAAAAATGAGTTAAAATATTTTGAGAAGTTAAGAGCGATGTAGTGTCAGAAAATCTAGAGCTGAAGGTGAAACTAGATGAGGAAATTGCTAGGCATAATGAATGGTTGTTAAATGGAAATAAGTTAGCTAGTCACATCTATGCTAGTCAAACTCCAAATACTTCTATAGGATTAGGCTTTAAGAAGTATGTAGGGTTAGAAGCTAGGGATGACACACGCAAATCTACACCAGAGCCTAGCTAATTTTGTGAAACAAGGTGCCCTACATGCTGTACGTGGACCTATTAGAGGTGAGCACATGCCCATTGACCTTTCCATTATTGTTGACTTTGATGGATCACATCATCTCTATGGCAAAAAGTCAAATGACTTGCCAGACCGATACTTCTTCTAATGACTTTGTCTCTTGTGTTAACAGTGACAAGTCCTCCGAGCAAGGGTCTACAGAGTGTGATTAAAATGACAAGTCTGACCTTCCCAAGTCTACACCCCACTGCACTCAAGACTACCAATAAGCATGTCGAGTTGCCGCCAAGGAATCCTCTTCCAAGACAGTTGCCTCTGAAGACTTGCTTTTAATTCTTTGCATAATAATACTGTTAAAAACAATTCTTTTCATGGTTTTGGTTTGAATACTTCGCTTGTAATAGAACATCTTTTGGTTTGAATAAATCTTCTAAACAGAAGACATGTTTTGTGTGTGGAAGTAAATTTCATTTAATTAAGGATTGTGATTTTCATGAGCAAAGGATGGGTAGGTGTGGTGATTCTAGGACATCTAGACCAATGTGGACCAATGTTAATGCTATACCACCTTATGTTCCACAAGCAACTTATACTAATTCTCCTTTTCCTTGAGAAGACCAGTTGCAAGACCATATGTACAACCAACAAGTTCATATTTTAAGAATGGTTATTGGCCTGGATATGTTGACTCAATGACTGATGGGAAAGGGTACGGGATACTGTCAAGTCCTCAGCAGTTGTTCTTGGAATAAAAAGGATCTAAATTTCAATGGAAACCCAAGAACAATAGTGGATCTTATACATCTGCATGGCATAACTCATATGATCCACAAGGTGTTCAAGTCAGAATGACTTGAGCCTCTAGAGTGTACTAATATTTTGTATATTTTTGTTGTTGTAGAATCATCCTCTTAAGCATAAAGATGTTGGCATTGTTGATAGTGGTTGTTCAAGAAGTATGTCGGAAACAGGATATGATGCATAATTTTGTATCAATTGAAGGAGGAGGCAATGTAACCTTTGGAGGAAGTGATGGAAGGATTACTGGGAAAGGGACCATCAAAACACCTCAACTGGACTTTGAGAATGTATACTATGTCAAGGAACTCCAACACTTCAACTTGTTCTCAGTCCTCACAAATTTGTGACACCAAGAACAAAGTACTCTTCACAGAGGATGAATGTCTTGTCTGTCTAAAGACTTCACACTCCTAGAAGACACTTCAATTCTGACTGAAAGTTCCTCGGAATCACAATCTTTATACATTCAACTTAACGATGTTAAACCGAAGGTGATTTAACTTGCTTGGTGGCTAAAGCATCCTTGGATGAGTCTACCAAATGGCATAGAAGAATGGCCCATGTCAACTTCAAGACCATAAACAAGCTCTCTAAATTGGGTCTTGTTGAAGGTCTTCCTTCCAAAGTCTTTACAAATGATCATAACTGTTGCCGAAACAAGGGAAAGCAACATAGAGCCTCATACAAAATTGTTATCTGCTGTGAGTATTATTTGAACCTCTTCAGTTGCTTCATATGGATCTGTTTGGTCCAACTCAAGTTAGAAGCATTGATCAAAAGTATTTTTGTCTGGTTATCACCGATGGATATAGCAGATTTTGTTGGGTATTCTTTCTAAGGACCAAAGATGAAACATATCCAGGCTTTGAAAGAGTTCATTACCCTTATTGAGAATCAGTTGAACAAAAAGGTTAAAGGAATTCGTTGTGATAATGGGACGAGTTCAAGAATGCTATACTTATAGAACTCTGTAGGTCTAAAGGAATCAAAAGGGACTATAGCACTCCAAGAACCCCACAACAAAATGGGGTGGCAGAAAAGAAAAAATAGGACCTTAATAGAGGTGCAAGATCAATGCTGGCAGACTCTAAGCTACCCACCATGTTTTGGACTGAAGCTTGTACGCTTGTTATGTACTGAACAGAGTGTCCATTACTAGACCACACTTCAAAACACCATATGAACTTCTCTATGGGAAAGTTCCTACTATTCATTACCTTAAACCTTTTGGTTGTCAAGTGACCATTCTAAATACAAGTGATCCATTGGGCAAATTTGATGAAAAAGCTGATGATGGTTACATTGTGGGATATTCAACTCATAGTAAGGCGCATGAGGTTTACAATTTATCTGCCAAGAAGATTGAGGAGACATTGAACCTGAGGTTTCTAGAAGATAAGCCTAATGTTCAAGGACAGGGTCATGTTTGGTCTTTTGACCTTGATTACTTAACTGATTATTTGGGTTATTCTAGACATATGGCTAATCAAAATGCATGTACTCAAGAGTCTCCAACTAACAATGCAGATACCCTGGGTGCTGATTCTGACAGTAAGTTTGAAGATGATGAACAACCCATTGTAGTGCCTTCTTTCTCCCCTAACAATTTTTACAGGTGACACTTCCAAAGTTACTTCTGATGAGAGTGAAGACGAGTCCAATTATGCAGAGGACCTTGCTAGGCTAAAGACGCAGGAGTATGCACTAATCTAGAAGCTGAAAGGATTCTTGAGGAGAGTGCTAGTGAAGCAATCAGTGGAAACATCAATACTGCTGAATGTGATTCTGTTTCTCCTACCATCCCCAATTCTACTGAAAGACATGTTGTTTCTACTAGAGTGCCAACATACTTTGGAGAACCTTATACACGTTTTCCAAAACCTTCAGATCTTGGTCATTATCAACCTAAAGCTGGAATCTTCACCTCACCTTCCTATGACACTGATTTTGAACCAACTGTTACTAATCTTGATTCTTCCATTGAAGTCAACACCACTGCTACAAAAAGGATTCACAATACTCATCCACAGTCCAATATTATTGGTGATCCTAATGCACCTGTTAGAACAAGGGGTACTGTGGCAAGTTCTAAATATGGTCAAGTGGCTTTTATTTCTTATGTCTCAAATCAGCAAAGGGACAATCACACAACTATGAACATTGTCTGTTTGCTTGTTTTCTTTCTCAAGTGGAACCAACCAGTGTTACTCGGCTCTTGAAGATTCAAGTTGGCTTGAGGCAATGCAGAAGAGATGCAACAATTTCAAAATCGCAAGTTTGGATCTTGGTACCACTACCTGATGGCAAGTATGCAATTGGGACTAAATGGATTCTGAAGAATAAGAGAGATGCAAGGGGTGTTGTAATTAAAAACAAAGCAAGATTGGTTGCTCAGGGTTATAGACAAGAGGAGGGGATTGATTATGATGAAGTGTTTGCACCTGTGGCAAGAGTTGAGGCCATACGGATTTTCTTGGCTTATGCATCCTATATGGGTTTTATGGTATATCAGATGGATGTTAAAGGAGCCTTCCTGTATGATGAAATAGAAGAGGAGGTTTATGTCACTCAACCTAAAGGATTTGAAGATCCTGATCATCCTACTCATGTTTACAAGGTTTTCAAAGCTCTCTATGGACTACATCAGGCACCAAGAGCTTGGTATGCTAGGCTTTCATCATTTCTCACAAGCATGGATATCGAAGAAGTGCTATTGATAAAACACTTTTCCTGAAGAAGAATTCCACAGATATTATTCTTGTACAAGTGTATGTGGATGATATTATTTTTGGATCCACAAAGGAAGCTTGGTGCAGGGAGTTTGAGGAGCTTATGAAGGGAGAATTTCAGATGAGTGCCATGGGAGAAATGACTTTCTTTTGGGTCTTCAAGTTCAGCAGAAACCGATGGTATCTTTATCAGTCAGGACAAATATGTGAGGGACATCTTGAAGAAGTTTGGTATGGAAAGTGTAAGGACTGCCACTACACCTTATGAAGCTCCAAAGTCAAAGACCAACAATGAAATAGATCCACCAGTGAATGTACATCTTTACAGATCTATGATTGGTTCTTTGATGTATCTAACAGCTTCACGGCCTGATATTACTTTTGCTGTAAGTGTTTGTTCTCGACATCAAGTTACTCCACTTACTTCCCATCTCAATGCTGTTAAGAAGATCTTTAAGTACCTCAAAGGCCAACCTCATTTAGGCCTTTGGTATCCAAAAGAATCTCCATTTAAGCTGGAAGCATATAGTGATAGTGACTATGCTGGTGCAAATCTGGATAGGAGGTCCACCACTGGAGGTTGCCAATTCCTTGGGAAGAGATTGATTTCTTGGCAATGCAAGAAACAGACTATTGTGGCTACCTCATCTACTGAAGCAGAGTACGTTGTCGCAAATTGTGTGGACGTGTTCTTTGGATACAAATTCAATTGTTGGATTATGGGTATAACTTCATGAACACAACAATTTTTATTGATAATCAAAGTACCATATGCATTGTTAAAAATCCAGTTTTTCACAAATAACAAAACATATTGAAATCAGGCACCACTTTATAAGAGATGCATATGAAAACATTTGATAAAAGTGGTTAAAATTCACACTGATGATAATGTGGCGATTTGTTAACAAAACTTTTGATGGACCAAGGTTTCAACACCTTGTGGTCCATATTGGTATGCTTAACCCTTAACGCAAAGTTTAAGGGAGGCATAGGCCTCGGGGAGGCATATGCCTGGGGAGGATTTGTGTATACTTTGCATTTTCTTATGTAAATTTTGTTTGGTGTATACTTTTTGATTCTGTTTTCTAACACTAACTAGCTAATGTAATGATAGTTTGTTTTTCTTTGTTGGTTTGTGTGTTTCTCTGTGTTTGTTCTGTTTTGCAGTTTGGTTATTAAAGTTGGAATTTACCATGGTTGTTAATTTGGAATATGGTCAAGAAAGCTCTAAAGCTTGTTTCTACTGAATTCAAAGTGCTGCTGAAGACAAAGTACTGAAGTTACAATGTTCATTCAAGAGAAGTACTGAAGCAAATTGTTCATTCATTCATTCGAGAAACAGTTTACAGCTTACATCTTACAGAGTATAATCAACATCAAATGCAACTACAAGAAAAGAGCTTTACATGATCTATTAATCCAAATCTAGTTCATATCATCTATTCCAACATCTAACAGGCTGTTGGATATGCATGATCGCTCACATCTTTCACACTAGATGTTGGATATGCATTTATCAGGACTTGCATAACCACCCATTCCTTCTATCTTGATGGCTGGATATGCATGACCTGTATGACGAAGAAGCTAAGGATCAAAATGGGAAGGATGGATTGATGAAAACTATGATAATGACGATGAACACACATGATGATGAAGAAAAATAATATATCCTTTGTGATTCATCTATTGATTTCAACCAAAATGCAATCCTTCCACCTTCCTTAACTCCTTCCTTTATACGATGTGTGATGATGCACCAAAACCTGGTGCAGAGAGACCAAGAACCACCTCTCTATCCTTAGGGAGTGGAGGATTTCTGGCTCGTGGCCTTTGTTGAGGCTGAGGTGCTGCAGGTTGGGAGTAAGATGTTCTCTCCTTATAGGAGTCATCAGAATCATCAGCAGATTCACTTAGATTCTCTACACTATCATCTTCTGAAGAAGGGAGAAAGGGTGATTTACTTGGTCGTGAATATGGTTGAGGAAAGTAATGAAGCCATGGGTTTGAATCATCACTTGATGATGATGAGGATGATGTTGTGAGATCTATGATCTCATGTTTAGTACTCATGATTGATTGTGGTTAATTTTGAAGCATTGATGAAATTAGGGTTTGTGATGATATTTGGGGTTTTTGATGAAGAGTTATGTGTGCATTGGGATTGTTTTATAGACAGTTTCAAGACTTAATGAGATTTAATGCGTATGGGTGAAACAAAGAAAAGATATTTACTGAAACTTCTTGAATACGTGATCTATTTCTGCTGATTAGTATTCTTCAGCAGAATGGTTAGTGTTTCTACCGAAGTTGAAAGTTTAATTGGGTAAAAGTAGCAGTACACGTCAGCACTGGTCAACATTTGACTAAAATTGGGAAACTACTACTTATTCTCTATTCGCATATCTTCGTCTCAAATTAAACGATTCCCTCATTACTCACATTAAAAACACTTCCACTTGTGTGACTCTTAACCCTAACTTACGATTTTTCTCATGGCGCTTCAATTCAAGCATGATCATAATAAAGTCGCTTTTCTGGGAACAGCTAAGGGAGATGAGTTGTATAGACCAATGGTAGAATTCTTACAGAGGTCCAAGATTCATTATGCTTTAACACATTCTCCGAATGCAATATATGAATCGTTGGTTACTCAATTTTGGGCATCGCTACCAAACGGAGTGATACGAGATTGTTGCAATGATTGACGGAATAGAGCATGTGGTGACAGAGGAGCTGATAAGAAGACAACTTCATTTGGATGATGAGAATGGGGTTTCTCATTCTAATGCGGTGGATATTCTTGCTGGACTAAGAGCTATTGGATATCAGGGTGTAAGGACTGATATGTGGTTGAAGAATCAGTTATGTCCTATGTGGAGGTTTTTGGTTCACACCTTGCTTCAGTGTTTGAGCAATAAATCTGGAGGATGGGATCAAATTTCTACGCAGATGGGATGTGGTATTGTTTGTCTTTCTCGGGGTTTGACTTATAATTTCTCTAAGTATATTTTTGATAATATGGTTGAAAATATAGATAAGAAAAAGCATAAGTTTTTGATGTACCCTAGGTTTCTTCAGATAATTTTAGACATTACCACACAAGCCCAAGCCTTTTATCCCATAGGAGCTTTATCTGCTAAACTATTTGCTTCAATGAGGACTAAGTATGAGGGGGCACATCATCCTTTGCTAGCGGGTATGTTGCCTCGGGCAATGAATCTGTGATGAGGGAATGTTGTTGGTTCTCCACCTTCTACTATCTGTTACTGATGGGAATCCATCAGTGACAATAGATGAAGGCCCTTCTAATGTTGCTGAAGCACATTTTGTTGCTCTGAACAACCTTTATCCACTCCTTCACCTAGTTCTAGTCCACCACCTACACAAGTTACTCTTGATGAGGTTGAGCATGAAACCGATAGACTGCCTTCTCCTAGTCCTGTTAGAGTTTCAGTTGATGATCATGTTTCATTCTTTGAGCATATTGATATTTCTTCTTAAAGGCCCGATGATGTTCCCATTACCACAGAGCAATCTGTTGGTGGAGCTGAGGACCCTATTACACTTACATCTATATATGCTCTAGTGAACAGGTATGCAGGTGAGGTGGCTGATCTCAAGAAGGAGCTTGCAGAGACCAAGTCTAATCTTGGTAGTAAGATTGTGGAGTTGCAGAATAAAGTTAAGAACTTGGAGGAACAACTTGGAAAAAGGGGCAAAAGGAGAATTTTGGTTTCTTCTGATGAGGAGCAAGAAGAGACTCAGCTTGCATCACTATGAATCTTGGCTGATGCAGCTCTAACAACTCATGTTTCTTCTTCTATTGCTGTTGAATCTTCAAAGAAAAAGGAACCTATTCGATATACTAGCAAAAGGAAAAGACTATCTTTGAATAAGGAATCTACTGAAGCTTCAAAGGGACAAAGTGTTGCGATGTGTCTGCGATGTTCAAATGGAGGATGTTGTCTTTGAACATGGTCAAGCTTCATTTGTACAAGAATCTTCAAGTTCTCAACCTTCAGATGATTCTAAAGTGTTTCTTGCTGGCAGAATTTTTAACTTGGATTCTAATGTTGAAGTCTTTTCTACACCTATTGAAGCATTTTCTCAACATGTTTCTTCTGATGGTGATATGGGTGTTTCTTCTAAAGATCTTTTTGTGCATATTCCTCAAAATGATTCAGCTATTGAACCTTCGACAAAGGAAAGGAAAATGTGATTGATGAAGTGATTGGTTCAGATCCGTGTCTAAAGAAGAAAGGTCCGCTCAAGCTAGGATGTTTGTGATTATGAAAATATGCAAAGAGTCGTAGTGCGGTGGCTGAATTTCTTCATGCTCATCGATTCTAATTTGTCTACAGAGAGACAACTAGAGCTTGATGAATTATTTCCTATGATTACTGATGTTCAATGGGATGCCTATACTAATCAAGATGCATCTGATCCTAATCTTGCTAAACGTATTTTAGGTGCAGCCTATGATTGTGAGAATTTTGTGGCTCAAATGGTAGCTCTTGGAAAACAAAAGAAGCTAGAAGCAGCTGCAACGAGGAAGGCTATTGTTGCTCAAAGGAATAAAGCAAAATGGGAAAAACCAATGACTGTAGCTCAGAAGAGAGCTCATATGAGGAGGATTGTGAAGAATCATAGTACTTCTGTATACACTACTGGCATGTCAATGAAGCAAATCTTAGCTTTATCTGATGATGCTTTGATAAGAAAGTATAATATGATTATGAAGTTTTCTTCATTTGGTTCTACTTCTTCTACATTGGACAGGATTGATAATACGTCTGATGTTCCTAAAGCAAAGAGACCCAAGACAGTTGAGATTGTAGATAATTTTGATGCTGTGGCACCAAAATTAAGTTCTCCTGTAGTTAATACTGCTGTTGAGGAGAAAAGTTCATATGATATGGTTTTATCTGCTGAACCTTCTACTGTTTCTTCTGAAGCTTCGCCTAGTGTTGAATCTATTGATAATTTGGGTGATCCATTGAGTAAGAAAAGGATGACTAAAAGGAAACTTCGTTCCTTACGGAGATCAGTGAGACTAGCTAGGAAACATCTTTCCAAGAGTATCTCTTTAGATCTCAAGGCTGCTGAGTCAACTTTTATTAAAGTTGGATCAGTTGATGTTTTTCATGAAGGAACACATGCTGTATTGATCAATTGGACAGCTGGGAAGCTTAACACTATTTATCGACTGGATAATTCTACTATACAGTTTAACTTCTTGAAGGAAATCTTTCATTTGGTGGATAGACATGATTTGAAGATGCTGTATGAACATGTCACTCAGTATTATACTATTCATTCATCACAGGGTTCTGGTTTATATTTATTGGGTGATCTTCAAGTCTTGTTTGATTCTTATTCTCCAGATGGTAAAGGGTATTCTATTTGGAAGGATTCATATAAGTGGAAGATTGATAGTTGGAGATTTTATCCTATGCCATGTGTTCATGTGGTTCAGAAAAAATGTGGCATGATTTTGTGTATGTTCTCAGATAAGACTTATCCTTTGTCTGTTTCATTAATGGAAAGAATGCTTAGACAGAAGTTGGAAGTACCTCCTAATCCAGTTGGAAATGATGATCTTCATGCAGAACAATGTGTTGGATTGATTAAAACTCAGCTTCTGCAACATAAAGGTTTATCTTGATTGTGGTATTTTGTATATTTTGTAATATTTGTTTTCTTTATTTCTTAGTTAAAAAAAACTATGTATATTCTTTATTAACTTTTATTGCAGGTTTGTTGTATATTATTGCTGGTTATTAACTCACCAGATTTACCTTGTGTATATCAAAGAGTTGGCTAGTCCAAAGGGTACAGCTTTGGTAAAGACACATCAAATCTGTTGATAGCTGTAATGGTTTTCTCAAAATCATAGGGTTTGCAACCACCCATGCTTAATTGCTGAGTGTTGTATGGTCCTCAATTCACCATGGTTTATTCCTTTTTGGAATCCAAGAATTGACTAGCCCACATGTATATGGCTTGTGGTAAAGGCAGTGGAATACCATATTTGGTAATCAATTCACCAATTTTAAGAATTGACTAGTCCTGAGCAAACGGCTACAGGTAAAGACATTTCAAATCCGTTCATGGTTGCTGGTTTGCTAATAAATCAGATGGTTATCAGTGTACCATAGTTTACGAACTTAAACATTTGGCTACTCCAGTAGTGATGGCTATTGGTAAAGAGACATCAAATCCATTATTTTCAATGATTTACCTCTCACAGGAGTTAATACACCTGGATGTGATGAGAATAGTATGAAACTAAAATGTTTTGATGTACATGTTGTCATTTGTTGCTGCAAAGATATGGAGTTTCAGAGTTTCTTCATCAAAGAGATGATTTTGTTTTGATTCTTTGCTTTGATGATGTTCGAGTACAATCCTCTAGTGCTGCAAGGTTAAAGATCTATCAAGAAACAGGAACTTAACCAAGTCAAATTCCAGTTTAGGGGAGGATTGTTGGGAATTATGTGAAGTACGAATTATGCTGTTGTTTCTGCTGAATGGATTCTGCCGATGTGTATGGATTCTGCCGAAGACATAGTTCTGCTGAAGATTAGTTTGTTTATGCGGAACTTGTTATTCCGTGTTTACTATATTTAGTTTGGATATACATGAGCTTTATTAGGAAGTGATTGTGTATATCTTATTTAGTTTTATGTTTATACGTTTCTTGGGAAACGGTTTAGGGTTTTGGTTAGGGTTCCTTGTCTATAAAAGGAACACAATAGAATGGATTATGTACGTGACTACATTAGACGTTTACATATTATTAATATAACGATCCATAGAGGATCAAAGAGTTCTTAGTTATCTGTGTTTTATACTTGTGTTTATATTCCGCTAAAGAATACAAGTTGTAGAGATTTTCTTTTAGTTTGGTTGTGATTACACAAGCAATACTATCGATCTACGAAGCTCAAGATCTATCAAGGTCTATTAGTTTTCAACATTTATCACAAAAATGGGATGTTGTGAATTGGGGGTGAAGATGGCGTGAACTTCTTTTCCAGAAGAAGAAGGAAGAAAGACAAGTTCTGAATATAGGAGGGTAGGGGAGGGGAGTGATGTCGGTTTAGAATATTTAGGTGTATTTTGTTATTATTATTATTTAGTGTATTATATGTACCCCTGATCAGTATAATTTGCGCATGATAAGAACGTTTAATTATGTAGAATATTATTCGTATCGTATTTTATAAATTTTATATTTCCTAGGACGTTTGGAGCGAAATATTATGCTATTATTTTTACTTTGAAATTAGAAAGTAAATTTTGGTCAATTTTATTTATGTCGGTGGACGTGTGATACCGGGACCTTGGAAACACGAGGTAACTTCTGTTTGAGTCATAGTGATCGAAAAATAAATAACTCGCATATTCATTCATATAAATAATAGTAAAATTGACGGATTGTCTCCCAACCTTAAAAAGAATCTCGTCCTCGAGATTCAAAGATCCTACAATTCACAAAGCGCACATTCTCATGGTTCAAACTTTCTCATTCTCGAGCCTTGCCTTCAAAAAGACTCTTAGTTGGTGAATTTTCACAATTTGTCGACCTGACCGGTCCGACGTGTTTAAGTTGTGTAGGTTAAGTAACAACTTGAATTCTAACTTGATTTTCGCAACTCATCAAACAAGAACTGTCACTAGATCAAGCTAGGAAACAAGTTGTCGAAAAAGATGGCTTCATCTATGTAAGAGACCTTTTGAAAGTTTGGCTCAAGTTTGAAATTGTTTAAACCAATCAAATCAACTAATAGTGGGGTGCTCAGATAGTGAGAAGGCAACAATTAAACTAAGGCTCATGATGCAAGGTTTTACACTAATCAATGCCATGAACTAGAATCGAAGATCTTGAAATAGAGTGGGTGATCAAAAGAATGTACCGTCACGGTGCTTGTGTCTTAGCGAGTTTCCTTAGTGCCCAAGAAGTATGCTCGACCCCGAAATGGGCTGGGGTGACATTGCCTCCACGGGTTGGTGTTATCACCATCAAGTGCTACGGCGAGAGTCATGTTACCATGCTCAGACTTCGTGCCCTATTCAACTTAGGGCACGTGTTCCTGAGGTGGTCCAGACTTCCACACTCGTAACATGCCGGCTTATGCCCTTGGTTTCCATTCCTACTTGAGCACTTCCAACTAAGATGGCCTGTCTGTTTGCATATATTGCACCTTAGGAGTTCTGAATGGTGGAGGTTACATCGAGTACACTTAGGATGTGGACCTGCATATCCTTGCCTCCGAGCGTCGCTCCATAGTTCACTGGTTACTGCTGCCTCTTGTCTTGCGGGTCCCGGTCTCGGCTTCCCTGGTGATCCTCATGTCGCTTTATGCCCATTGTCGTTTGTTTTGCTAGTTCTCCGGACACGATTACATCATTAGTCAAGCGGTATGCCATTCCACAGCAGCTTGCGGGTAGTTGGCTTGGAAGAGGTGACATCTCTCCCGATCTCGGGAATCAAACCCCAAATGTATCGATCAATCAGCTTCTCCACAGTAGAGAGACCATGTGGGGAACCATTCCGGTCACTCATGAAAGCGAGTTGTGTACTTGTCAACTTCCACCCTCCTACCATCATATGGTTCCGAATCTACTTCCAGTTTCGCACTTTCGTCCTTCCTGCAGTACTCCTCAGTTAGTAGCTTCTTGAATTCTTCCCAAGATAATCCATTTGCAGCTTCTCTCCTAGGGTCTGGTTGTTCCACCAGCCGCTCGGTGTAAGATCCGCTTTCGATTGATGGCCTGCAGAGAAACTCAACCTTGTCTCCTTGACATTTAGTGATGCTAATTTTCGACTCAACATTCTCAAACCATGATAGCAGGCCAATGGCACCCTCGGTGCCATGAAATTCCTTTGGCCCGTGTGACATGAAGGTCTTATAGGCATCCGTGGCCATTGGTGAGTAAAGACTCCCTCATTGGCTCGTAAGCATCAATGTGTGTGCGACAATGAGTGAGGAGATCCGCCAATCCAGTAACACTGTCTCTTGGGGCTTCATTGTTGATGCTTCCTGAACGGGTGTTCCATGTAGTCATGATTCTACAATAGGCCAAAGCATTTGGTTGAGTGAGTGATGGCGGATGATATGTGGGACGGCGACAGGTAGTGAGTGTAATGTGACGGGAACAAGAATGTGCTTAGCCTATCGGGTCATAATATAGCGAGAAGAAGGCATATATAAAATGTATATAAGGTATAATGGACATATAAACATGTTATGCATACTCACGCGACTAATGCAGTTCTAGGTGATCAGACTCTTTAAGACTCGACCAAACATAATCTGAGGCTACTAATCCCATCATCATATGATTCCTCCTCAATTATGCATAGGTGTACAGGCTATGCATAATTTAGGAGTAACGATGCAATGTTGGTGCTAGTCGACTCGTATGATGTCCCTTGTTTTAAGAAAATTTTATTTTGGTTATAGTTGCGATTTTTATTTTAGAAAAATCGGCATTCACTATAACCTGGCTCTGATACCAATCTATCACACCCCTCCAGAGGCGGAATCGCGAGGTGCAACGTAATCAATATACATCGCAAAGAGATATAGTACAATACCATAATTTAAATTTAAGGAAATATTGTAACATTACAACAAGGTTCTAGCCGACCTTGGCAATTGAAACATAAATTTTGACTTCCAAAGGATAACATTTTACTACATGACGACCCAGATAACTTGTGACGACTCCTTTATTTAAAATATTCATAATATAAGCTAAACAACAATCACCTGAAATGCATGAGAAAACGGGTCAACTATGAAAATAGTTGGTGAGTACACAGGTTTTATGAAAACTATAATTAGAATGTCTGCCTGGCAAGTGTCCTATGAACTCACCATGTTATAAGTCCCGCCCATACAAGATTTGTAACATATAAGTTCACATACACTCCTATAGTTCAAGTAGTATACCCGGTAATTAATATGCATTTGGTCATAATAGTCCATGATAAATAATGCCTAACATATAATGGATCATGCCTGCTCCGAACAAGGGAGACTTTGTGTTTGCTCCCTGCCGACAAGGAGACTTAGTATTGCTCAAATGGAGACTTAGTATTGCTCAGGAGAGACTTGCATACATAACTTATATATTATCGTGCACAAGTGCTTCGAACGAGGGAGACTTTAAGTCTTAGCACGTAAGGCACATTATAGATCTAAGCATCCTAAGGGATCAGGAATAAGTCATAAAGTCATAATAAGCCAAAGGGTTCAAGATATATCAAATAGTCAAATTAAATTCATAATTTAGAACAAAATATAATTTAAATTTTAAGCTCATGCATTTCACCCCAAATAAGTAAAATGATAAAAAGGGGGCTGTGAATACTCACCTTGGCAACAAGCAGTCTAAAGCAGTAGTTAATTCGAGTTATTGGATGGCACTGACACGCGACCTAGATTAGTATGGCAAATTTAGTCTATAGTTCTAGCTTAAGACTCGAAGAATTTTAAATGAGTTTAAAAGTCTTTTTATGTTGTTGTTGTTTGTGTGGCAATGATTAATGTTTAATATAATTTTTGTAGATTTTGGCTCTTGGAAGTGCATAAGTACATAATAAGAAAATATCAATGACGAAAGAATCTTCGGTTCGATGGCAACCGAAAGACGACGTACGAAAAATAATTACTCATAATATTAGACGTTAACTAATTATAATCAAAAGTCATTAAAAGTATATTTGTATGTGATCAATACTAGTTGATGATAAAAGTATAATAAAATCTTGCTCTAAGTGATGGTATTATTTAAAGAGTTTATATTAAAATACTTTTATTAGCTATAAATGTAAGATTTTAGAGAATTTGGGCATGACTTGTGTATAGCTTTAGCTTTCTCATGATAATTACAATGTATGTGTTTAAATAATAAGCCGTTTTATATTGTTTACAAGACTAAAGTAATTTTTATAAAACCATATCAAGTTTCATTTAAGTTAAATGAGTGATATAAATCAATAAGCATGATTTAGACTTACAAGTCTAGTTTTTGACTAGTTTTTATATTTTTGATGGTATGAATTGTTATATCCGATATATGTCGCGTTTTTTTACTAAATAGGTATGACGGATTACGTTATTTTTATAACACAAAACGGTTTGTATGTTGAACGACCAATGCACCTTTAGTATGAATTGGGCCTTGGGCCCGATCTACCACCATCCCATTTGGCCTGCTGGGCTCGACCTATACTCGGCCCAATCATGAAAACTAACTTTTATAAACTTAGAAACCAGTTTTAGACTTTAGTGGCAAAAAGAAAGGTTCATCATTTTTGGTACAAGTTTCTGGTATACAGGGATGGGAAAAGAAAATGTTATCGACAAAGATTTTGAGGCTCGAACTCTAGACCTTTCGGAGTGGTGGTGTCGCAAAGAATGAGCCGCCAAGAGGAGTAAAAACCAACATCTCAATAAGAAAGTTTAACACAACAAAAACATCAAGACGAGGCGCCAAACAAGAAAATAAGTACTTCCAATTTTTAAGCCAAACTCTAGTTTTAGTTGTGATATTATTATTTTGCCATACTACTAAACAATTAAAATCAAGAAATAATCATGCCAATTTTTTTTTTTTCTTTTTCTTGCTGAGACTCGACAGTATAGCAACAACAACAATATTAACCCAACATTAACCAATTTTTTAATGCATATAAATAGTTATATACCAATCTTTATTCACGTATAATTCGACCAAAAAAAATGTGATAATAACATTAATTCGTATTACAACAATAGATTAAAAAATATGGACAAGGAGATGATTCTTACAATTATATCAAGAAAAGGGGACGAGTGAATATGAACACCGAATACAAAAACTCCAATTGGAGGTGACCCGGTTTGATTTAGACCAATTAACTTCTGGGATAGCTTCCTCTTTCACCCAAGAATAAAACCCCTAAATCAATTTTGAAAAGCCCTTTGATTTGAAGAAACCCTAATTTCGGATTTGATTGAGATGGATGAAAGTTCTTGTGAAAATTAACCCCTTTTATGGATGGGAGACTAGGAGAATGATTGTGACCCTCTTGAATCTTCAAGACATGTCTATACCCATTTTAAGCATTCTTCCACACCTTTCCTCCACGCATGACATCTATAAAATAGGCTTAGAAGTAGTTTGAATAGTGTAGAAAGATGTTTATCACAAAAATGGGATGTTGTGAATTGGGGGTGAAGATGGCGTGAACTTCTTTTCCAGAAGAAGAAGGAAGAAAGACAAGTTCAATATGGAGGGTAGGGAGAGGGCGTGATGTCGGTTTAGAATATTTAGGTGTATTTTGTTATTATTATTATTTAGTGTATTATATGTACCCCCGCATCTTTACGTATAATTTGTTCACAATAACGTTTAATTATGTAGAATATTGATTCGGTATCCATATTTTATAAATTTTATATTTCGGGAGACGTTTTGTGGGTCAAATATTATGCTATTATTATTACTTTGAAACTAGAAAGTAAATTTTTGCGTCAATTTTATTATGGTGTCGATACTAGCGTGTGATCTTACGGGACCTTGGAAACGAGTAACTTCTCGTTTTTGAGTAATAGTGATCAGAAAATAAATAACTCGCATATTCCGATATAAATAATAGTAGGGAAATTGACGGATTGTCACAACATGGTTAAAAGAATGGTAGGTGTGTTCAAAGTCAATAACATGGTACTTCCCTATGTGTTAGGAATTGGAAATTCCATAAGGAAGAGTCGGTCACCTCAACTCTAGTCTAGCATATTTTAGCTCGTAGACATTACGTTATTTACTAGTTATTTAGTTAGTTATTTAGTTTAGAGCAACACCGTGGAGGACGGACGGGTCTTTACCCACTGTATGCCTGATCCACAGTCCAAAGGAGGAAGTGTATTATGTAACTATAAATACCCTCTACCTCCCAAGGTAGAGGGTTTGACCTTTCACTCAATCTAACATTTATTTTTTTTGTTTACTTTCTCTCTCTAGAAAGGCTCCCATCTTACACTTTCTCTCTCTAAACTCATCATAGTGTACGCCCCATAGTATTGATTGTTTGTGTGTTTGTGAAAACCAATATGTTACAAATGGTATCAAGAGCCATGGTTTGATCGCTCATCTTTCATGTTCTTGGATTTCTAGTGGTTTTCATAAGGTTTTTGGGTTTGAATGAGTTTAGAGTGGTTAGAATCATTTGGATCATCTCGTGTTAAAGTTTGGATTTTGATAGTATTTTTGTGTTTAGATTCATTATAAGTGTTTAGGTTTTGGTTTGGAAGGCTTAATTCATCTTTGTTATAGTGTTTTTGGATTAGAAAAGCTTAGTTTTTGAAGAGTTTCTTGGAAGAGGTTTGTCACTTATTCTTGGAAGAGGTTTGTCACTTATTCTTGGAATAGGTTTGTCTAGATTCGATGTATCTGTCTAGCAATTTGTCTGTCTAGCAATTTGTCTGTCTAGCAATTTGTCCTAGCGATTTGTCTGTCTAGCGATTTTCAGTCTAGCATTTTGTCAGTCTAGCAATTTGTCTTTCTAGCAATTTATCTGTCTAAAAATTTTTCTGTCTAGCGATTTGTCAGTCTAGCGATTTTTCTGTCTAGCGAATTGTCTGTCTAGCGATTTGACTTTCTAGCAATTTGTCTGTCTAGCGATTTGTCTGTCTAGCAATTTGTGTGTCTAGCAATTTGTCTATTTAGCAATTTGTCTGTTTAGCAATTTGTCTGGTTAAGCAATTTGTCTGTTTAAGAGATTTGTCACTTAAGCGATTTGTCACTTAAGCGATTTCTCACTTAAGAGGTTTGTCTCTTAAGAGGTTTGACTTTTGCGGTTTGATTACTTGCGGTTTGACCACTTGAAGTTTGACCAAAGTTGACTTTTTACGTCAAAACTTCAAACGGCCATAACTTTTGAACCGTAACTCCGTTTTCAGCGTTCTACCATAAAAACGACCGTGAGAACGAGGAGAATGGCACGCCGAATAAACTAAAGTTTATTCGGGTCAACCTTCGAGGCCTAAATTCGCTCTGAACAGAAGTTATTGAGGTTTTTAAGTTTTTAGACCTAAATTTCTCGGGAAAATCGTCCTAACCAACAATTGTCTATCATTGTGTCGATCCATCAATCATCTTAATTCGTTTTATTGGTCATTGCTTAACGGTTTCTTCTTGATTTTGTAAAATCCCGCGAAAGATTCTATTTCTCGGTTTAAATCATAGATTTGTAAAATACCGTGCACGTCAACATCATGCCTAACGATTCAGATTCAGTTGTATCTAAGATACTCAGTTTATACGACGTGATCAATGAACAAAATATACCCAACAATGTACAACGAGACTATCGTGTTTGAGTCGGATAATGCTAAAATGGATTCTTGGTGCTCATGTTCACAAGAGAGAGAATTGCACCTGTATAGACTACAGAATGCCATGCAAAAGGAAAGTAGCATTGAACCTTATCAACAACTTCACTCATACCTTATGTTACTCACACCGATAGGAATGGAACGAACATGCAATGCCCTTTTCTGTCAAGACTTATCCACATTAACGGGAACATTACTATTGAACTTAGAACAATTGGAACAACAACTTGATAAAAAAAAGGTTCAAAAGGATAGTTCCAGTGTTGCACTTCAAGTGATCTACAACCAATTTCAGTCATTCATCAGTGGGGAATTTATATCAGATTATGATCAAGACATGACTGAAATGTCTTTCAAGAGACACACTGGAATGGAAATTAGCGTGTTCATAGAGACACTTATCCATCTCATGGATAATGTAGAGAAGTATATTGTGGAAGTTACTCTGAAAGATGAAAAAGTGGATGAGTGTCTGGTGCAGTTGAGATAGTTGTGATGAGTTGGGTAATGTATCGTTAAAGAATCGGTGTTGCCAGAATGCGAGAATATCAAAGACAACAAATAATGATGTAACCACTGTTGATTACTCTAACACACAAGAAGTAGATCTTTGAAATCGAAATGGGAATGAATGTGGGCACAATCAAAAGATTGTAGTGTTGAGTCGGGTAAAGCACCATATGATGGATCAATTGACGAATACATTGGCTCGAGATAGATAAGCTTGACACATCCAGAGTCCAGTGACTCTTGTTACACATGATGTGGATCTGAATATCGACCGAGAAATTGAGCGGTGTCATGTAATGAGGTACCCTTCAGTTCAACATAGTGCATCTGCTAAAGTACTTAAACAAGCTGATCATGATGCTTGAACATGACTTTGATAAATGTTCTGGCGAAATTGATGCGAGATTAAGTGTTTCAAAACAAAAGATATGGTTGATAAAAGGCTTTTGATGAACTTTCAAACAAATTCTCAAATCTTGAAAAACATTGCATTTCACTTGAAATTGCGATACAGAGTAAAGAAGAAGGTTTTCAACTTAACAAACCATGTAAAAATCTGGAACTTCCTGAATTCCGTGAACTTTTTGAAATTAACACTTTAAAAGCTCAGCTTCAAGACAAAGACTCAACCATTTACAATATGAAGAAACATATTTCTGTCCTGAATGTGAAAAGTGATTTAGTCATGACTAAACAATACATTGATGCTATTAAAACAAGAAATAAGGAATTGGAAAGTTATGTGGCTAAATTACTTAAGGAAAATGAGTCTTTGAAAAGGCTTCAAAAGGACCTAAGCGACTCTGTCAATGAAACTAGAACTAAGTCCGTGGAACAAACAAAACATTTGATAGCAAAAATTGATGAACTCAAAGCTCAACTTCAGGATAAGAGTTTTGCGATAGTTGCCTTAAAGAATGAGCTTAGAAAAACTGTAGGGAAAAGTGTGAACACTAAGTTTACAAAACCATCAACCTTGGGGAAGCCAGTTTCTCATTCCATTAGAGACCGTTCATTTGTTAGGCACCCACTGCATTTAAATCTGAAAAAACAAAATTTTCAAAAACACGGTTTGCCTCCCAAGTTGATGTGAAACAATTTTTGCCAAAACCGGTACTTCACCTGAGTTACCAAAGAATACGGCTTCTAGCTCCGTTAACCCTCAACAAGTACCCACTTCTACTCCCAGCACCTCTAGGATTGGTTCGAAAACAATGTCAAAACCAAGCATTAAAACCCAGAATTCATATGATATGAATGACTTGTGGAAGAACTATTATCTAGAAGAAGCTAGGAAAAAGGCACAGATTCGAAAAGACGAAATTTTAGGTGCAATACCTAGGGTGATGAATTTCACGAGATTTCAAGGCACTGCTAGTAGTAGTAAACCATTACCTAGGAACACTAGAAAGACTAGGGGTTGGCTTGCATCTAAGAGTAGTTATATGAAGAAGAATGCTAAGCATGTAGAAAATGAAATTAGAAATTCTGAGTCTTTTCCGAATAAGAAACATTTTTCTAACTCACATGCTAAGGTACAATCCACTAAGACTACTAACATGGCTAAGGGTCAATATGTCATGAAGCAAAACAAACCTAAAACTCCACCTAGATGGATCCCAACTGCTAAATCCTTGGAGTCTAGGAATACCAATAAGTCTTCCACTGTGCATAAGAATATCAACAATCCTAGAGTTTGCCATAAGTGGATACCGTCTGGTAGAATGTTTAAGGATGTTGGACTTAGGTGGATACCAACCGGAAAGTTGTTTACCGATGGCAAAATCAAGGTTGACCTTGAAACCCCAAAGGGTTTAGATACTAATGTCACTAACCAATATATATGCAATCAAGCTTGTAATGTTAGTGCAGGTATTCCCTACTCAGTTGCAGATACTTCGATCCTTCACTACATGGACTGGCTTAAAGTATGGATAACAAATGGATTGATATCTCATAACTCACGGGTTCAAGTAACTCAACCTTGATATTCAATCTGCTATGACGTCTGTTCACATCAGTTCAGGCCTCGTACTTGATAATTATGACGTTTGAACACATCAGTTCAAGTCTCGTACTTAAAGAAAAGAAAGGTGTACGCTTCAGTGCGCCTTATCTTTAAAAGAAGAGAAATCTTCATTTTTATGACCATTCTTATCGACATTCTTCATCAACAAGCTTCATGTTTTTCCCCGCTTCTTTCAACCCTCAATATATAATTAAGTGGATCTACGTTCATTGGTGTATATTCTTATTCACTTGTTCAAATCAAAATGGCAACTTCGGATGCAATTTTGAGGGGAGAAAGTGCATATACTACATGTTGATGGATGTTTGAATTATGGTCATATGACTCTCCTTCGTGCCTAATGCTTCACTTACTCGGATAACTAGGATTCATTGTTTGGGATTCATTGTTTCAAGATATGTTTGATGATATTCTTTAGTACTTCCAACTTCTAACGAATGTTGATCATCCAGTTCACGATGCTCCTCATCCTGTGACTCAACTAATTCACCATTTTCAATCTACATTGATAAAGATGCACCATCTAAGAAGTACAACTTAGACTACTTAAGAAACCCAATCTCCAGTTATTCCTCGAGGTGTTGATAATGACTATCGTAATATTGTAGTTGCACTATTGAATAATAATCCGCTCTTTGGTATTCCTTTGCCAAATCTTCACGAATTATTGTTCCTTTTGGTATTCAATGTGCAGCTATGTATCAACCACATGAACATCACGTGGTGGGCATTTGACACAAGTTGATTACTTCAGAGTTAATCATTTATCACTTATTTGAGATTGAAGTTGACTTTCACAAAGGCGTGTTCTTATTAGATAACTTGCTCGGGCTTAACAAATTGAGTTGAAGACTTGGCTTATCTAGTTACCAGCAGTCGGTTTGGATGGTTGAAGACCTGGTTAACTATCACTTCAAGGAGTTACGTTGTTTTACTCAATGACACACACAAATGATGTAGTGGATAATCGCAAGAGGTGTTAATGTCTCATACTTTGGTTGAGTATTGAGTACTTAGAGATTTGCTTGGAGCATAAATTCTCGACACCGTTCTTCCAACAGTAGTGCAAGATTAAGACACAAATGCGGGGAATTCTACTTCAGTTTGAAGTTTGCTATATCAGGTTTTCTTCATCAATGGTCACTTCAAATTGTCTACATATGGGTTGGTTAAGATAGTCAGAGAGTTTCTGTAGCAGTTGATTCTCACAGGATTCAGTTGAGCTAATTGATTGTTCTTCTTTATTTCAAGAGTATTTGGCATGTATAATGTGTTGCTGATTCTGAGGTATCAAAACCAGCAAGGGGGAAGGAGATATACATCTAAACACACAACGAGTACACGTGATGAACTTAATACTTCTTCTCTATTGAAGTAATTCCGGGAAAGACAAATGTCATAACCGCAGAGAAACTCAGTGTTTAACTCGTAGCCTTTGGTGTGTTATTCCAACTACTTGGGGGAAGGATGTATTATTTCAACTATTTGGGGGAAGGATGCATTATTCCAACCATTTGGGGGGAAGTGGTCTCTGGATACTTTTGGTATGTGTTAACTCAGCCTATCAGTAAGAAGAAATATGAGAAGAATTTTTGGAGCATGAGATGATATTGCTTATCGACATCTTCTATATGGTTTATGATAAAGTGCTTCCGGTTATTCCTTCATGTACACAATGTAATGATGATTTCGATGAGATCGCAACCATCAGGGGAGAGATATGTGTACATCAGGGACGCACAACATGTTCACTTGATCGGGCTTAATCAGTTATTCTGGAATTGACACTCGCAGAGATGATCGTGACTCAACATGTCACTTGTATGTCATTGTCTCTACTCTTGTTGGGTACATGTGTACATTATGGGTGATTGGTTATATGAAAGATAACTGGAATGCATTTGGTGAAATGAAGATGTTGACATATTGTTCTCCGAATAGACAAGCTGCTCAAACTTCGAAGAGTAATGTGTACATCGGGGACGCACTTGCAAAGTTCAGCGTGGTGAGAGCTTAATCATGTATTCGGTTTGATAACCGCAAAGATGATCGTTTTAAACTTGTTACTTAATGTGTTCTCGTGTTCTTCGGGTGTTGAGCTTCATTCAATAAGACTGTTTCTCTTCACATTCTACTTCTTGGGAATATGGTCTTTATTCGAAGATTGTCGGTTTGGGGGGGGGAAGCTACCAAAGTCTCACTTTCTGTAGGCTTGATTTCTGACGTCCATTCAAGAGTCTCGAAAGCTTTGGTGGTGAAAGTTTAAGAAATGATGACTTCTATCTTCTACTAAGTCTTTGAACGATATCCTTATCTCGGTACTCGTATCATCATCTTCCTTAAACTATATCATCTTATTTATATATATATTTAACAAAAAGAAAATAGAAAATTATAAAACCAACAAAAATCCATAAAAATCATAAAATTTGAAAAAGACCAAAAATATTGTTTTTATCAAGACATGTCTTCTAGTATCTATAACATCTACGGTCTTAGAAATGTCATTCAACAATGGCACAGAACCATAGATGAAGTTCGAGCAGAAGGTGTAAATATTCTTTTCAAAACATGTCTAAATATTATGGCTTACAGTTACGTCAGACTCTAACCCGTGCTTAAACCATTGCTTGCTATTATTTCAGATAGCAACCCGTTTTTCAAAAAAGGAAAGTGCTACGCTTAAACGATTTTCACAAAATTCGTGCACTTATCCTAAAAACAAATTGAGGAAAGTATGTCGAAGGACTGCTGTTCCTACACAAATGTTTTTCTATCTATAAATTCTTCAGAAAAATATTTGTTGTTTTAAAAAATGGTGGTAAATGAGTTGCTTGTAAATCAATCAGATTCAGAGTTTTCGTAAAAATTGAAAACTCAATCAATGACTTCAGCTTTTAAACTTTTCATAAAAATAAGTCATTGATTGAGGGGGAGAATGTTTTCAAATCTATATCATCTAACGAGCTTATCTAATTATCCTATATACTTAAATGTAAAACATGTTAACCTACGTTGAAAGACTAGGTGCCTAGGATATGATTATTAGGATTAGATGATTAGAGTTTGATAAACACATAATTCCCATGCATTTGTATGATCTGATTGATATGTTGGATTGACTTTTATTAGTCGATTGTTGTTTGGGTGATGTCGACCAACATATATCTGTATGTGTGTTCACTAACGTATGCATGTATATTGGTATATAAGAATGTTCCCTATCCAGATCCCATATAAGAAGATGATTGGATGCCGAAAGGAAAGGGTAACTATATCTTGGGTCAATAAAAGAAGAAACGAAGCTTAATCAGATCTCTCCATGGATAGTTGGCACGATAGACACAACTTCAGAGGTCTTTGCATTAGCGGAAGAAGTCGCATCACAGTTTTTTCTTCCAACCGGCAACAACAAAAGCAGCTCAACCACCTAACGTATCTTTGTGCAGCAAAAGTAGTGAATGATACCATTTTTAAACAATTCTGAAAATATTGTTTTGAAAAATGGAAAAATATTGGTTTTGAAAATAAATTGGACTTAATTTTGGAAATCACCGAACTTCATTTTATCAAAACTTAAGTCACTCAATCATCGACTACAGTCATCGATTGAGGGGGAGAGTGATTTAAAATAAAATATTTTCAAACGATATTTCTTCATAAAAGTCCGGTTTGTACGTAATAAAGTGGTGATCTAAAGATTTAATGTTATGTCATGCTATGATCTTCTTTAAAACTCAAAGATTTTTCAAAATGAATTTTTTTTCTGTTCTTGTTTGATTGTGAAATTGTTTTATTTTACTTAAAGATCTCTTAAAAATATCATACCTGACACTAAAAATCTTTAATGTCTTAAATTGGTCCATTTCAGTCATTTTTCAAAATTAAATCTTGCCACGTCTTTCCCCAAAATTTTCTAAATGGTTTAAATTAATTGGGATCCAAAATCTCAATTGGTTTGAATTTTTTGATCGGGGGAGAGATCGTGATTTAAATCTCAAATCGGTTTTAAAAGGTGATTGTTTCAAAAGCTCTCCTTCCTTCATGTGCCAAACGATTTTGAAATACATTATGCACATGATTGTGGAGGAGCATTTAACCAAAAAACCAGAAGAGTATTTAAACAAGGCCACATATTCTCCCATGTTTTCCAAACCTTATTAAATCACTTGGGATCCAAAATCTCAAAGGGTTTGATATTTTTGATCGGGGGAGAATTTGTGATTTAATATGAAATTTGATAAAAGATGATCGTTTTGATTCAATGTGCATGTTCTCTCTAATATGTGCTAAACTTTTTCGTATATCGATGCACATATTGAGGGGGAACGAATGGTTTCTATTGACAATCGTGAAAAGTACTTCTAAAGAACTCTTTCCTCTATGTGATAAAATGATTTCATATACCCTACGCACATACTGAGGGGGAGAATTTACCAAAGAAATTCAAATGGCTTTTTCTACTGAAATTGTGATCATGAATACATTTCAAAGAACTCTTGCCTCCATGTGCTAAACAATTTTAAAATCATAAGCACGTGTTGAGGGGGAGCATTTCTAAATGATCAAAAACAATTAAGGTACAAAATGTTTTGATTTTATATCACAAGTACCTTAATTGATTTTCCAAATGATTTTTCAATTGGTTTCATGAAGGAAAGAATAATACCAAAAGACCGATCAATTTACTTTATGCATGGTGTTATAAGGATGGTTAGGTTAGGTATTCGTTCCCACGATCCCGCCATAGCTGGAGGGATCTACCCAGGGACAATCCACTAGATAGTGTAGAGTCCTTAGGTATGATGAAAAAAGGAGAAAAGTGAGAAATGGGAAGAGTGCCGACTGAGAAAGAGCTAGAACTGGAATAAACCCAACAAGGTTCTAGTAATGAAGTCTCGGTAAGCACTGAAGGGGTTGAAGAATGAAAAAGAAATGAATGTGAAAAGGGTGAAAAGAAATAGCCCTCCAATAATTCAACCTTAGGGAAGAAACCGGGGTTCAATACATATGCTACTGGTGGTTACTAAGGTAACGCCGGTATTGAAGACAAGACGTCATGGACCCAGTGACGCACTGCACTAAACTTCCCAAGCTACTCAAGTTCCTCTTAAAAGGACTTGTTTCATTCTCACGGGGAACCTACATAATCTATCGACTTTCTCTTAGAGATTGTTGATATTGAAGAAAGAGACCCTCTCCCTAGTCTCCGACTTAGAAAACCAAATGTGCACTATTGAGTCTAGAGCCAACAGATCATCCACAAAATCTCATTAGGACACAAAATTAATGAAGACTTGCTGTTTCACACAATGTGGAAAGTAAGTATATATTGAGAGTCCTACGCATCATCCTTGTGATTTTGCCAGAACATCCGAGTGATATGTAAAAATATTCACAATGAAGATGGAAATCCTTCTAGAGCCAACATCAAACAAGCTCTTGGTGGGTGACATGTGAGATCTTTCCAAAAGAACAAGCTTGTGACAACTGGATAGAAACGATGGGGCGATTCATTCTTGAATCAACCTTTGTCTAGGAAATGAATTGACGAATACTTTTGGAAAAACCGTTCGATGTGCAAATCTTCTTTTCTCTAGCACATCGAATGTGTATTCATATTTCAAACACCAAAAGTATCTCTGATTGAAATAAATACTTTTGGAAAAACCGTTCGATGTGCAAATCTCTTCTTTTCTCTAGCACATCGAATGTGTATTCTTTTCAAATACAAAAAGTATTTTTGATTGAAAATTGATCTTTCTCATAAAACCTTCGTCGTATTGCAAAACTCTTTCTTCTAAGCAATACGCGATTGTTTTCAAATCAATTTTTCATCAATCAGTGAATCTCAATTCGCTGGTTCACTCACTCCGTGTTGTCTACTTTGAGACATTCCGGTTTGAGAACAGCTAGAACAGCTACGAAACCCTGTCAAGGAGATTCTTCAGAATTACACCTGATCACAGGCAGTACTTGTACTGATCAACGGGGAACCGTGGGCCGTGTACCTCAATTCAACGAAAGTGATCAAAGACACTTTCGTGTGTTTTATTGCTAATTGTTGTTTGCAGGTACATTTGGACGGTTGGAGCTGATCAGAATTGAGAAGTCAATCCAAAGCCGCATGCTCATAGCATCCACACTTAATTAAAGAAATCATGACTAGTGCATATCTACATAACCTGGCTCTGATAGTTTTATACTATGTTTCTGCTACGCTGCTGCAAATATCATGATCCAGTAAAGCTTCCGCTTCTCTGATGGAAAGATGTCATGATCCTGAAAATGTGAGCATGTCGGTCCAAAAGTCTCAACTTCACATGATGGCGATACAACACAATAAAGGGTGATCCAGAGATTTACTGTGGCTGATGATCTCAACGAAAGTTCGAAGATCATCAAAATGTGGATCAGTTCAAAGGCCTCCACTGAAAGTACAAAATAATCGGACTATGAAGAGTCACTACAAAAGCACAAAGATTTCGGAATTCAAGAATTGAAGTCTACGAGCTCGGAACAGAAGACAAAGAAAGAATGCTAGGATTCGAAATCTAAATCATCGGGTGACCTCCCTTAGGGGAAGATTGTTAGGAATTGGAAATTCTATAAGGAAGAGTCGGTCACCCCAACTCTAGTCTAGCATATGTTAGCTCGTATACATTACGTTATTTACTAGTTATTTTGTTAGTTATTTAGTTTAGAGCAACACCGTGGAGGACGGACGGGTCTTTACCCACTGTATGCCTGATCCACAGTCCGAAGGAGGACGTGTATTATGTAACTATAAATACCCTCTACCTCCCAAGGTAGAGGGTTGGACCTTTCACTCATTCTAACCTTTCTTTCTTTTGTTTACTTTCTCTCTCTAGAAAGGCTACCATCTTACACTTTCTCTCTCTAAACTCATCATAGTGTACGCCCCATAGTATTGATTATTTGTGAAAACCAATATGTTACACTATGGTATGCTCCTAACACGACTCCGTGAGTTTTTTAGTGTAATGCAACCTTATCCTATTACCGATGATCATTTTCTTGCTAACCATGTTATGGTACCACTTACCAAACAACCTCCCAAACGGATCATGATCAATGGGAATAGGCCTCGTGCTCTC
Organism: Chrysanthemum makinoi; assembly: GCA_910596185.1. Lineage (NCBI taxonomy): Eukaryota > Viridiplantae > Streptophyta > Magnoliopsida > Asterales > Asteraceae > Chrysanthemum > Chrysanthemum makinoi. The sequence continues at coordinate 106,801,229 of OU343224.1, read as the reverse complement.
TCGGACTCTTCGAATGAAGATGAAGAAGTTGAAGTCGATCCCGTTTCTAACTTTCAAATCGACCCCATGAACTACTATGTACAACTTCCCACTCTTCCAAATGAGTCTGAAGAATTCAAGCAAACAAAGGGGATGTTCAAATGCCTAACTCACTTCATCATGAATTCGGGAAAAAAGAATTAAAGAGATTGACGAAAGAGACATTATGCTTGTCTTTATGGATATTTTAGAAATTTTATGATTATCAAACAATGTATGCGTATAATTGTGCAAGACTTACTTTGTTACTTTTATCCTATGTTTGGTTGTTATCATAATTACTCACTTATAGGTTGTCGTTATGTGCAAGATATTTTGTACTTTTTCTTGTATTGATGTATGTTTCGAGTAGAAATCATTAGTTTTAGTATGCGACACATAAAACAAAATGTTGCATGTTTTCTGTGGAGTATTCTATCTCAGAAAGACGGATACCTGATTTATAACTAGCCGGATCCCTCAAATAAGGGATATGTGGGATTCGGGCAGACATAAATAGATCTTTAATATTTTCCACATCAATCCAATCTTCCATATCATGTTATACTAGTTAAACATGATACTTTAGGATCACTTAAGTCTTCCTCAAGCTCAGTTGGTCTCACATCCACTCATAGATGACTTAGGATTACATTCAAGGTGCTTTTGATTTATCTTTTCATCAAAACTCACCACATTTCTGCTCCAATGCTCACACATTGATTGTCTCATCTCAAAACACCATTTTGATAATTCTCTCAATTTTAGAAAATAGATTTTAGTCATCCTTACCTCAAAATAGGCCAAAAACTAGTTTTTCATTTCTTATGATTTTTAAGGAATCTTCCAAATTTCTTTTAAGCTACCATCTGATCTCTAGGATCATTTGACTCCACTTGACACTCTCAAATTTCTTAGTTTCATCCTTGATCACCCATTGGTGCTCATAAAAACCCATTTCTTTTCATAAAAGACCATCATTAGCTACCCTCACTCATTTGACTTGATCATTTAAGTCTCATATCATTTAAGACACCCGAGAAGACTGAAACACTCAAGATGTGTAGGTACTAGACCTTACAAAATATCATCATCCCTAGGGGTTGGGTTGATTGATTTGATGATACAAAACAATAAAGAATGAAACATCAAGGACTTAAAGTGACAAGAAGGAAACCTACAAAAAGATGGAGGGATTTGCTTGCAAAAGATGATTTATTATTTAGTCCTTAGTAGAGATTTGTAAACCCTAATCCTCTAGTATATAAAGAGGACATGAGGTGTAGGTTTAATATACAAGTCTTCCAAGATGTAGTCGACCCAAAGGTGTGTGTGTTTAGCCTAGGCGTAAAGTATAAACGCCTAAGATAGTTAGTTAGTATTTAGTCGACTAGAATAGTATTTAGTAGAATATTATTTAGTAGTTGATTAGTATTAGAGTGTTTAGTTAGAGATGATGACGAGAAACCTTTAGCAATAACATTGATGTTCTTATTATTCCGCTGTGCATTCTTGTTATTTATCATTGTTATTGTTTTCCCTAGATGATCTTATAAACGATCTTCACAATTGGTATCAGAGCTTGGGGAGCTCGTTACCTAGGGATTCGCAAGGTTTTATTTGTCGAAGAATGAAGAAAAGATGAAAAAATTCGAATCTACAAATTTTCGTATTTTTCTGCAGCACTATTTTGAAACGATCATAACTTTTTCGTTAACCGTTGGATCCTGACGAAATTTTTGGCGGACGTTCTCTATATATCAATATAGCTTTTCACTGGAGGGATCTTCAATTGGAGCTCTCAAACAAAAGATATACTGTGTCGAATATGGCTGCAGAAAAAGGGTATCGATATTTAAACCGTGTACTGTTTGGTTGATTTCATAATAGAAAACCTTGTATTATTAATGGGAAGTGATTTGTACACTCCACAAAATGATTTGCACACTCAAATTGTTTGTTTCTTGACATTTATGACCTTATATCACTTTTAATTATATTCACTCATGTAAGGGTAGATTTGTCAAAACACATACATTTAGAGTGTGCAAATCATTTTGTGGAGTGTACAAATCACCTCCCATTATTAATTATTGATCAATCATGGATCAGTAAGTTATTTAATTATGGAATGAGATGGTGACTATTATCACATGGACGTATGACCATTGCATGATTCTTCTTGTCATACTGCATGATAATCTTCATGATTGGTCGAGATATTCAACCTCGTACAAGCTTTGTTTTGACTACTAGTTGGATCGTTGGTTTCGATATGGTACATTATTGGGTTTCTTCTATTGATTGTGCTTTATATCCAAATAATATTGAAGATTCGTTTTTGGATGGACTTTACTTTTTAACGATTCTTTATTCATTCTCAAGATTCCATCTTTTGCAAGTTCGTTTATATCAATCTGTTATATTGAGGCGATTAGCCAGTTTATCACGTGATTCAGGAAGGTTATCGATTGCAAGTTAATGCTATTATTCCTTATTGAAGTCTGCTCTTGGTAACCACTGCTAGCGTTATCGATTGCAAGTTAATGCTACTATTCCTTATTGAAGTCTCTGCTCTTGGTAACCCTTTGCTAGCCTATTTTGTTACCCTTTGCTAGCTCAACGTTTACTTGCTCATCTTGTAACCACGCTACGTTTAAGGTTAGGAGTTAATAGTGTTGCTAACATATTAGCATTGTTGGTCAGGGTTTAAACGCTACATTCATGATGCTCTGCTGGCGAGTTATATTCTTGCTTGCTACGGTTTCGTTACTCCTGCCATACAAATTTGTCTTTGCTCACTGCTATGTTACAGATGCTACGATTGGATTAATGTTGCTCGACAAAGTTTCATTTGCTCAAGGATATTTGCATGGTACTCTAACTAATCGACAAGGTATTGGTGATACGTTAATATTAATATGGGCATGACATCAATGCATCATGTATATATATCTATTGGTGGTTAATGATATATTTTTAGGGTGTACATGGTTATTAATTGCACATGGTTATTAGTCATGTGATATACATTGTCATGTGAATTGATGGAGCGTCAAATGGTGCGATTTCAAAAGTATGTCTTCTCGGTTAGTACAAGTACATCAAGTGGGCTTTTATAGCATGATATTGTTGACTACAAGTTTGGTTCGGAAAGGTGTATCAAAATTCAGGTAGCCATGCGTTGATGTTTTCGTATTAGAAACAAGTTTCTGTATAAGGTTTTGATGAGATTGGTTGAAAATAAATTAATAATGCTCATGGAATTTAAGGATGTTATTATTGATGACCATGTTAAGTCATTTGTATGTGTTCATGAGGTTGTCTCCAAGTCATGAGATAATGTTTGTTTTGAAGATGGTGGATACGATAATAACAAGTGGTTCGACATATAATATTTGACTATTGTTCGTATTTGCTACATGGTTTTGGATGGTTCACGCACACAAGAAGTTTGGAATTTGTTCTTAAAAGGATTTAAAAAGCTCGTATTTGGATTTATTGAAGAATTGATTACGAAGAAAGTTGAATATCATTTATTTGATGTTGTAGTTGAGTTACATAGATTAGTGCTCTTATCATATCTCAAAGTGGGTGTTACACTTTGGAGATAACTTGTTTATGCTTAAAAGATGTTGACGAAGACTTGCAAAATCTAGTTTTCATAGGTTAAGGGGTGGATGGATGAAGACCTAGTAAACTATCACTTAAAGGAGTTACATTGTAGTGCTCAGTGTATCATTGAAGATGAGGATTTTGTCAAAAGGTTGATATCTACTTATATTTTTGGTTAGCAGTATAAGTTCAACGTCACGGGGATAAACAAGACATAAGATACAAGTTTGGGTTATTTTACTTCTTCATCAAATTCGTTATATTTGGTTTTCTTCACAAGTGATCATTACAAGGAGCTTACAGATTTGAAGAATCGCTTGATGTTCATGCACCACTCAAGGGGAAGTTTCTATTGCTTACATTTCCTATTTGTTGATAACAAAAAGGGGAAGAGATGTTTGAGTGGCATGGAATGGATTAAGGGGAAGACAAAGGAAGACAAGATTGTTTCATTCATGGTGAGATTTAATTATCTCAACTTCTGCTACTTCGTCTAGGGAAGTTCGTACAAGAACCGTGTTTGTTTTGTCATCATCAAATAGGGGAAGATTGTTGGGTTTATTGATTTGATGATACAAAACAATAAAGAATGAAACATCAAGGACTTAAAGTGACAAGAAGGAAACCTACAAAAAGATGGAGGGACTTGCTTGCAAAAGAAGATTTATTATTTAGTCCTTAGTAGAGATTTGTAAACCCTAATCCTCTAGTATATAAAGAGGACATGGGGTGAAGGTTTAATATACAAGTCTTCCAAGATGTAGTCGACCCAAAGGTGTGTGTGTTTAGCCTAGGCGTAAAGTATAAATGCCTAGGATAGTTAGTTAGTATTTAGTCGACTATAATAGTATTTAGTCGAATATTATTTAGTAGTCGATTAGTATTAGAGTGTTTAGTTAGAGATGATGACGAGAAACCTTTAGCAATAACATTGATGTTCTTATTATTCCGTTGTGCATTCTTGTTATTTATCATTGTTATTGTTATCCCTAGATGAGCTTGTAAACGATCTTCACACTAGGCTTAGCCTAGATGGATCCCTCATTTGAGGGAAGTTGGGAACCGGCTGCACAGACAAAGCTAAAACAATCATTTCAAGCTCTCCTTGTTAACTTGAACACTCCAACTTGTCTTAATTGACTTCCTAGATCAGTGCAACTCTGTAGTTGACTCTTATGCATGCAAATCATTGCAATTTGAAGGATTTTTGTGGTTTAAGCTTTAATTCACTTACCAATCCTTTCCCCTTTCAAACCTCCTTGCTAGAACCGCCAAATCACCATTCACACACTTATTCTCAGTAGCTAAACTCTCTTTTCACAACTTCTCTTTCTACCACCTCATCATGAGGAAAGCCTCTAGTGTTAACTCATCCACTAAAGGACCTCCCAAGAAACTTGCTCAGGTTGTTCACGAAATCTCTTCAACCGAATCATCACCCGTTAAAAACTCAAACACTATAATTCCCTCACAACCAAATCTACCAATCAAACCAATTCCCAAAAGGAGTGTTCCCACAAAACAACCCTTGCCATACACTACTATCCTCCTACACCAAACACCTCTACTTCTACTAAACCATCACCTCTAGTACCTAGAAATCTTCTCTCACCACCCTCACTCTCATCTCCACACCTCTACAACTTAGAGGACTTGCCTTTTAGGCCATCTCATCCACCACCATTGCCAACATTTTCCTCAATTGAGAAAAAAGCGCAACAACAAAACTTTGGTGTTGAAACAACACTAGCACCCGTATCCTTTTCTCCATCACCCTCAAATAAATTTTTTATGAGGAATCAACAAAATCAACACGGATCACATGGAGTAGATACCTCTCTACCACCATCCTAACACATATTCCACCACCTTCATCCTTGGTTGAACCACCTCCAAATATGCCTCCACAAATCCATCCACCTTTTGTGGAACCTCCACCTTCTTCATCCAACCTTCCACCTTTTGTGGCTCAATGTATCGAAATCGTTTATGCAAGAAGGCATTGTAAATCCACTCAGTTCCAAGTCCGCCCATACAAAACTTGCCTTTGTGTGATTCACAACCACTGCAAAATATGTATAGTTTATGTTCAAATGAATATGAGTGGTTCAAATCGTTCCAAACCGTTAGTCCATGAATATACCAAGACCGTTAGCTCAATGAATATACCAAGCCCGTTAGCTCAATGAATATACCAAGACCGTTAGACCAATGAATATACCAAGTCCGTTTAGACCATTGAATATATGATATAGAAATTCTAAGTATGGCAATAATGTTACTTCGTTATGACTAGCATTCAGTTTAGATAAACATGTAGTTGCAAATAATCATGAATGTCATAAAAGTTGTTGATGAGCATGTATCTCCCCAAAAGATGCAAAAACAATTAAAAGTGGGGCTATGAAAACTCACTTGGACAATGATGCGATGAAAAAGTGAGTTCACCGAAATGTGTGGAATCTTGAAAATGACCTATTATGAATGATATGATATGTAATGAGTTGCAATGTAATGTTATGCATGCATTTATGTTATTTATACCATTTAGAGTTTTGGAAAAAATAATACTTTTCGTGAAAAATACTCTTGCGTCTGACCAATCTTTAAATCACTTTACAAATATTTTCAAATTGTCATCATGACCATCGGTTTTGAGAGAGAACACACTTTTCGTCGAAAACAATGTCGTCCGAATTTTTATGAAAATAACAAAAATAGCTTCGGAAAACTAGTCGTAAAGCAGTATACGTCGATCGTTAGAGAGACGAACTCGACGGTTTTGGAAAAGTTTGTATCGATATCTAAAAGTTTCAGTTCAGGAGTTTTTTAAAAAGGTCTCGAACATAAAGATAATAAGGGTTAAAGATGGTGGTTTTGTTAATGTGTGCGAGAAAATTAGTTACGTCAAGTTTATGAAAAAGTGCATATCTTTGTCGTTTCAAATCCGTTTTCTACGTTTAATATGTCCTTACCGTATTGAAGTAAACTAATATATTTTGAGAAGTGAAATAATTTTGTGAAGCTTAAGGCTCGTTTTGACCGAACAAACTAAAAACTGCATGCTGAAATTTGAGAAAATAATATATTTCGTGTCAAACTTGTAAAATCCATAACTTTTCGTTTATAAGTCCGTTTATTCGTTCAAGCGGCCACGGATTCGTTTTAAAGTATATTTTCTAAAAATCAAGGCCAAATTTTGTACCAAATGTCGGATTTTCAAGAATTCGAAACAAGGACAGAACCTATTTATATAATTATAGAAATAGTTTTTCTCGGACAAAACCTATTCTAATCCCTTCAAATCAACTCCAAAACTAATCTAATCCTACCATACCTTCTTAGGGTGTCATGGGTTCCTAATCACCATCAAGACCAAAGAATACCATGGGGTAATTATAGGATGACCAATAAATATATAACCTAATAAATCATGAAATAAATGGTATAAATCACATAACATGCATAATATCTCCAAAAATGAAAAGAAATATATGAAAATGAAAAGGAAACTTGAAAATGATAAAAACATGCTTACAAGTGATAGTGATGAGGTGAAGGTAACAAGGATTAAACTTAAATACCCTTGGTTTTTTTTCAAAACCATAAAAAGAGTATACACCTAGATTGTTTAACACTTGATCAAGCAAAAATTGATCCCTTTTTGATCTTGATGTTTGGCGGTTAGGAGAAGCAAGGAAGAAGAGAGAAGCAATTTTTCTTGACTTGTGAATGAAAATGAATGAGATATCAAGTTAAGATGAAGTGTATACATATATTTAATTGGAAATTTTGTACCAAACTCTTAAATGCAATCCACCCACTTAGAAATTTGGGGATCATGTTCCTCAAGATTTATTATTATTTTTTTAAAATGTATAAGCATTTACTTGTATAAATTGGTAAGAAAGTGTAAGTAAATTGTGTAGGAAATGTACAAGTAAAGGTAAATGGAAATTTTGGGTAGAGAAGTTTTTAATAAGTCAAAATAGATTGTATTGAGATGATAAAAATGTAAAATACTTTCCTTGTGAAAATTGAGTGATAAAATAATTATCGATAATTTTTAAGAAAACGACGTAATAATTAAACTTTAACGATTTAAGTACCAAATAAATTTAAAACATTAGGAAAACTAAAAATATAGTTTTATGAACTAATTGTAAGTTTAAAAATACCCCGGATCATTTTGAAAGTAACGGTTAAATATTTAAAATAATAACTCACGCGATAAAAATTATTAATAAAAATTACGCGTTGAAGGTAAAATGAAATGTCGTGAATGTACTAATGAGATGCACATGATGTCAATGAAATGTAGACTAATCATAGTCCATATGAAATATGCGTGATGTATGATCATGAATTCGCCGCTAAACCTCAAGGTTAAATTTGAAACAAACAAACCAAGTTTACTATAAATGTTGAAATAGTGAAACTTGAGAAATGACTTGAATTGCGAGTTGTCACATTAGCCCATCCAAAAGGAATTGATCCACGAATTGAGTTAGGTGTTAGTCTATCGGGTTTAGGGTTTGATGTGGCAAACTTTCCCATTCGAGCAAAACCCTCAAAGGACTTTTGGTAACCGATTTTTACTTAATCTCACAACTCATCAAACAAGAACTGTCATGAGATTAGGCTAAATCGGTTTAGGTAACAACTTGTTTCTAGCCCGATCTTTGCAACTCATCAAACAAGAACATCCGTGGATCAAACTGGAAACAAGTGGTTTGAAGAAAATCTTTTGAAAATTTGGCTCGATTAGGTGCCCACATATAAGCCTACTACTCCCTTCATTGCATGATTCTTCTGAATTAGACATAGGTGATCGGGCTATGTATAATTTAGGAGTAACTATGCAATGCTTGGACTAATCGACTTCATATGTTGTTTGGTGTTGAGTCAACTGATGTTAAAAGTGATGAACATCGAGGAGAAGACATGGAGAAGTGTCGTTAAAATGATAGTTAAAGTAAAAGAATTGAAATCCTCGTAAAATGATAACAAATCGGAAAGAAAATAAAGTACGATAGATGAGAATATGTTACAGCAGTGGTTATCAAAAGTAGTACATCTTAGGTTATAAAGATTCGGATACGATGATTAGACATAAACTTGATGCGACATAGTACATAAGGAGAAATAAGCGTAGTTTCGAACTTCTTCGGTCTTCGGCGTCGTTGATACCTTGACGAGCTCCTTCTAACATATATACATTCCATGAGCACCTTCGACTTGTTGACCTTGGTTTTGAGGACATTGACGATAGTGTCCTTGCTCCCCACATATCAAGCTTATGGTCTTGCCTCTACAATTCACGGCATGGTGTCCTAGTTTTTGACACTTGTAGCACTTAACAGACAAGGACCCGTGTGATGATATTTACCAGATTACATAGTGGGTAGGTTCCAAAGTAACCTCGCCTTATTGGCGACAACATATACTATTGCAGTTTCTTGCCCTCTTTTCATTGTTGATGATGGTTAGTGTTGGGTTTGGTTGTTGTTGTTGTCATCTCCTTGGTCATTTTCCCATTTTCTTTTGTTGTTGTTGTTGAGTTGGTTATCTTCGTTGTTGTTGTTGTTTTTGGTTGGTGTTGGTGTGTACTTACCTCTCACTACACTGGCCATGAGCTTTTGAGCCACCCTAATAGCTTCCTCGATTGTTTGTGGATCAAACGAAGTCACATTTCCTTGAATAACTTCGGGAAGTCCCAGATAAAAGCCTCTAGCAACTTCTTATCAGGGTACCATCGGCACGGCATAACGCGGCCAATTCTGAAATCTCCGAATATGTGTAATATCATACCCATTTACTAGTTAGTAGAACTCCGTCTCCAACTTTTTCACTTCCGTGCGAGGACAAAACTTCTTAGTCACCAAACCCTTAAATTGCTCCCAAGTAAGCTTGAAAGCATTCTCCATTCCAATGGTTGAGCATATGAATTCCACCACGACAACGCATCCAGGTAATGTACTTGTAGCAAATTTGACCTTACTATCATCCGGGCAATTACAAAGCAAAACAGGATTCCAACTTTTCAAACCATGCGTACCATGGCGGTAACCTTAGGTCCCCCTAAACTTCGTGGGCTCACCACTTTTGAAATCCTTAATACGAACGATTTTAACCGGATCCTCCGCATTTCCGATGCTTGATAGCAAGCCTTATGCGGCTAAAGCGATGCGTTTCCCACTCAGTTCTTAGAGCATCATATGCTATCATTCACCCTTTTGAATAAGCTTGGGTCATTTCATGGCTTTCTTCGGTGCCATATCTTCTTCAAAACAAGAAAATGTGAGGGGCGTAGCAAAAATCCGATATTAATAATAAACGCTCAAAGAGATGCGATAGAAATGGTAAGTTTGAGGTTATTTTTCAAAATAATCGACGGGTTCGAAAAAGATAGGTTATGAGATGTTGTAAATGCTTCAAATGTATGGTGGTTTAGTGGCTTAATGTGGAATAACGTGTAACTCGACATGTTAGTGGTGAAACAAAGGAGTGAGAGGCTTCGTCCTATTTAAACGTTTATCTCGGCATTAAATTAGTTATCGATGATGAATCGGTGATATAAAATTGTGATAGGGGACAAGGAATTCTCCACGTTAGAGTATGGGGAAAGATAATAGGATGAGCATCCTGTGACAATCGATGTGAAATGAAAATGAATAACTTCGAAAAATGTACTTAATGACATGTGAAGTGAACATGTACTTGTGATGAAATGATGAGATACTATGATAATGTAGTTATAGTCTAGGGTCAATGATGCAACCTAGTTCTCTATAGAAGCTCTGATACCAATCACACCCCCACACCCCATTTACTGTTTTCTTGTGGAATGGAATTCACGGGGATTGACTTCATAGCATCACAATCAGTTATATTGAGCGACCTAAAGTGTCGTTTGGAAAATACATCGTTTGATTTAATAAAACAATCGAGTTTACAAAGATAGGTCCCAATTGAAAATCATCTTGTCGGAAATAAGTTTGTACAATTCAAACGATGTTTTAAAGTATGTAAAACCAAAGTGAGGCGCGCGTCACCACGACTCCATGATGTGTCCAAATGCATGCCATGAAGTGAATGCCTTAGATACCCGAGATAAAACATGCTAAAAGTGTCAACACAAAGGTTGAGTGAGTTCATAGAGTTTGAGTTGAAATGTAAAGCCTTTCTAAATTCGTTTATGTAGCAAAGGCATTGTAAATCCACTCAGTTCAAGTCCCGCCCATACAAAACTTGCAACACTGTGTGTTCACAACCCACTGCCAGAATATGCATAGTTAATGTTCAAGTGCATGATGTCAAATGAATTCACATAATAGTGCATGGCTCAATGTATCGAAATCGTTTATGCAGCAAAGGCATTGTAAATCCACTCAGTTCCAAGTCCCGCCCATACAAAACTTGCAACACAGTGTGTTCACAACCACTTTGCCAAAATATGTATAGTTTATGTTCAAATGAATATGAGTGTGGTTCAAATCGTTCCAAGACCGTTAGTCCATGAATATACCAAGACCGTTAGCTCAATGAATATACCAAGACCGTTAGCTCAATGAATATACCAAGACCGTTAGACCAATGAATATACCAAGTCCGTTAGACCATTGAATATATGATATAGAAATTCTAAGTATGTGGCAATAATGTTACTTACATTATGACTAGCATTCACTTTAGATAAACATGTAGTTGCAAATAATCATGAATGTCATAAAAGTTGTTGATGAGCATGTATCTCCCCAAAAGCGTATAAAACAATTAAAAGTGGGGCTATGAAAACTCACTTGGACAATGCGATGGCAAAAGTGAGTTCAACGAAATGTAAGCGTGAATCTTGAAAATGACCTATTATGAATGATATGATGTGTAATGAGTTGCAATGTAATGTTATGCATGCATTTAGGTATGTTATTTATACCATTTCACGAGTTTTGAAAATAATACTTTTCGTCGAAAAATACTCTTTTGACGTCTTGACCAATCTTAAATCACTTTACAAATATTTACGTCAAATGTCATCCTACAATGGTTTTATAATGATTTTAGAGAAATTACCACTTTTAGTATAAAACAATGTCGTGGAATTTTATGAAAATAACAAAAATAGCTGGAAAACTAGTTAAGTAAAAGCTTGATTATGCGTCGATCGTTAGAGAACGAACTTCGACGGTTTTGGAAAGTTTGTATCGATATCTAAAAGTTTCAGTTCAGGAGTTTTCGTCCAAAAGGTCTCGAACATAAAGATAATAAGGGTTAAAGATGGTGGTTTTTGGCTAATTGTGTGCAGAAAATTAGTTCACGGCAAGTTTATGAAAAAGTGCATATCTTTGTCGTTTCAAATCCGTTTTCTACGTTTCTATGTCCTTAGCTTCGTATTGAAGTAAACTAATATATTTTTGAGAAGTCGAAATAATTTGTGAAGCTTAAGGCTCGTTTTTTTGACTGAACAAACTAAAACTGCATGCTGAAATTTCAGAAAATAATATTTCGTCGTCAAACTTGTAAAATCCATAACTTTTTCGTTATAAGTCCGTTTTATTCCGTTCAAGCGGCCACGGATTCGTTTTAAAGTATATTTTCTAAAAATCAAGGCCAAAGTTTTGTACCAAATGTCGGATTTTCCAGAAATTCGAAACAAGGACAGAACCTATTTATATAATTATCGAAAATAGTTTTTCTCGGACAAAACCTATTCTAATCCCTTCAAATCAACTCCAAAACTAATCTAATCCTACCATACACCTTCTTAGGGTGTCATGGGTTCCTAATCACCATCAAGACCAAAGAATACCATGGGAGTAATTATAGGATGACCAATAAATATATAACCTAATAAATCATGAAATAAATGGTATAAATCACATAACATGCATAATATCTCCAAAAATGAAAAGAAACATATGAAAATGAAAAGGAAACTTGAAAATGATAAAAACATGCTTACAAGTGATAGTGATGAGGTGAAGGTAACAAGGATTAAACTTAAATACCCTTGGTTTTATTTCAAAACCATAAAAAGAGTATACACTAGATTGTTTTAACACTTGATCAAGCAAAATTTTTGACCCTTTTGATCTTGATGTTTGGCGGTTAGGAGAAGCAAGGAAGAAGAGAGAAGCAATTTTTCTTGACTTGTGAATTGAAAATGAATGAGATATCAAGTTAAGATGAAGTGTATACATATATTTAGTGGAAATTTTGTACCAAACTCTTAAATGCAATCCACCCCTTGCGAAATTTGGGGATCATGTTCCTCAAAGATTTATTATTATTTTTTTTTTAAAATGTATAAGCATTTACTTGTATAAATTGGTAAGAAAGTGTAAGTAAATTGTGTAGGAAATGTACAAGTAAAGGTAAATGGAAATTTTTACAGTAAGTTTTAATAAGTCAAAATAGAATGTATTGAGATGATAAAAATTGTAAAAATACTTTCCTTGTGAAAATTGAGTGATAAAATAATTATCGTATAATTTTTAAGAAAACGACGTAATAATTAAACTTTAACGATTTAAGTACCAAATAAATTTAAAACATTAGGAAAACTAAAAATATAGTTTTATGAACTAATTGTAAGTTTAAAAATACCCCGGGATCATTTTTGAAAGTAACGGATTAAATATTTAAAATAATAACTCACATGCGATAAAAATTATTAATAAAAATTACGCGTTGAAGGTAAAATGAAATGTCGTGAATGTACTAATGAGATGCACATGATGTCAATGAAATGTAGACTAATCATAGTCCATATGAAATGTACGTGATGTCATGATCATGAATTCGCCGCTAAACCTCCAAGGTTCGCGAATTTGAAACAAGTAAACCAAGTTTACTATAAATGTTGAAATAGTGAAACTTGAGAAATGACTTGAAATTGCGAGTTGTCACATTCGCCCATCCAAAAAGGAATTCAGTCCCTGAATTCAGTTCGTGTTAGTCTATCGGGTTTAGGGTTTGATGTGGCAAACTTTCCCATTCCCGAGCAAAACCCTCAAAGGACTTTTGGTAACCGATTTTTACTTAATCCACAACTCATCAAACAAGAACTGTCATGAGATTAGGCTAAATCGGTTTAGGTAACAACTTGTTTCTAGCCCGATCTTTGCAACTCATCAAACAAGAACTGTCACGCGGATCAAGCTGGAAACAAGTGGTTTGAAGAAAATCTTTTGAAAATTTGGCTCGATTACGGAATTGCTTACACATATAAGCCTACTACTCCCTTCATTGCATGATTCTTCCTGAATTAGACATAGGTGATCAGGCTATGTATAATTTAGGAGTAACTATGCAATGCTTGGACTAATCGACTCATATGTTGTTTGGTGTTGAGTCACTGATGTCAAAATTGTGATGAACATCGAGGAGAAGACATGGAGAAGTGTCGTTAAAATGATAGTTAAAGTAAAAAGAATTGAAATCCTCGTAAATGATAACAAATCGGAAGAAAATAAAGTCGATAGATGAGAATATGTTACAACGAGTGGTTATCAAAAGTAGTACATCTTAGGTTATAAAGATTCGGATACGATGATTAGACATAAACTTGGTACGACATAGTACATAAGGAGAAATAAGACTGTTAGTTCCGAACTTCTTGAGTCTTCCGTCGTTGATACCTTGACGAGCTCCTTCAACATATATACATTCCCATGAGCACCTTCGACTTGTTGACCTTGGTTTTGAGGACATTGACTTTCGATAGTGTCCTTGCTCCCCACATCCGAAGCAACGTAACTATGGTCTTGCCTCTACAATTCCTGGCATGGTGTCCTAGTTTTTGACACTTGTAGCATAACTTAGCAGGGGACAAGGACCGTGTGATGATATTTACAACGATTACATAGTGGGTAGGTTCGGCATAACCTCTGCCTTCTATTGGTGCAGCAACATATACTATTGCGAGTTTCTTGCCCTCTTTTCATTTGTGATGATGGTTAGTGTTGCGGTTTTGGTTGTTGTTGTTTGTCATCTCCTTGGTCATTTTCCCATTTTCTTTTGTTGTTGTTGAGTTGGTTATCGTCGTTGTTGTTGTTGTTGTTTGTGGTTGTTGTTGTTGACTTACCTCTCTTCACTACACGGGCCATGAGCTTTTGAGTCACCTAATAGCTTCCTCGATTGTTTGTGGATCAAGCGAAGTCACATCCCTTGAATAACTTCGGGAAGTCCCCCGATAAAAGCCTCTAGCAACTTCTCATTATCCGTACCATCGACGGGCATAACGCGGCCAATTCTGAAATCTCCGAATGTATGTGTCAATATCGTACCCAATCGTTACTAGTTCGTAGAACTCCGTCTCCAACTTTTTCACTTCCGTTGAGGACAAAACTTCTTAGTCACCAAACCCTTAAATTGCTCCCAAGTAAGCTTGAAAGCATTCTCCATTCCAATCGGTTGAGCATATGAATTCCACCACGACAACGCTCCATCGAGTAATGTAACTTGTAGCAAATTTGACCTTACTATCATCCGGGCAATTACAAAGCAAAACAGGATTCCAACTTTTCAAACCATCGTACCATGGCGGTGGCTCCTTGATCCCCCTAAACTTCGTGGGCTCACCACTTTGAAATCCTTGTACGAACAGATTTAACCTCCGGATCCTCCTGCATTTCGCATAGCAAGCCTTAGCGGCTTCAGGCAGCATCGCGGACCTCGGCACAGCGCGGCCACCGTTTCCCTTTCAGTCCTTAGAGCATCGGCTATGCTATCATTCACCAACTTTTGAATAGCCGCTTGGGTCATTTCAATTGTGGCTTTCTTGGTGCCATATCTTCTACAAAACAAGAGGAAATGTGAGACGTAGCAAAAATCCGATGTTAATAATAAACGCTCAAAGAGATGCGATAAGAAATGGTAAGTTTGAGGTTATTTTTCAAAATAAATCGACGGGTTCCCGAAAAGATGGGTTGAAGATGTTGTAAATGCTTCAAATGTATGATGGTTTTAGTGGCTTAATGTGGGAAGACTATGTTAACTCGACATGTTAGTGGTGAAACAAAGGAGTGAGAGCGACTTAGCCCTATTTAAGCGTTTATCTCGGCATTAGTCGTTATCGATGATGAGATGCTGATATAAAAATTGTGATAGGGAATGACAAGGAATTCTCCACGTTAGAGTATGGGAAAAGATAATGGGATGGGCATCCCATGTGACAATCGATGTGAAATGAAAATGAATAACTCGAAAAATGTACTTAATGACCGCATGTGAAGTGAACATGTACTTGTGATGAAATGATGAGATACTATGATAATGTAGTTATAGTCTAGGGTCAATGATGCAACCTAGTTCTCTATAACCGAAGCTCTGATACCAATCTGTCACACCCCCAATTTACCTGTTTTGCGCGGAATGGAATTCACGGGGATTGATTTGTCATAGCATCACAATCACAGATTATATTGAGCGACCTAAAGTGTCGTTTGGAAAATACATCGTTTGATTTAATAAAACAATCGAGTTTACAAAGATAGGTCCCAAATTGAAAATCATCTTGTCGCGGAAATAAGTTGTTACAATTCAAACGATGTTTTAAAGTATGTAAAACCCAAGTGAGACGCGTCGTCACCACGACTCCATGAGGTGTCCAAATGCATGCCATGAAGTGAATGCCTTAGATACCTGAGATAAAACATGCTAAAAGTGTCAACACAAAGGTTGAGTGAGTTCATAGAGTTTGAGTTGAAATGTAAAGCCTTTCTAAATTCGTTTATGTAGCAAAGGCATTGTAAATCCACTCAGTTCCAAGTCCCGCCCATACAAAACTTGCAACCTGTGTGTTCACAACCCACTGCCAGAATATGCATAGTTAATGTTCAAGTGCATGATGTCAAATGAATTCACATAATAGTGCATGGCTCAATGTATCGAAATCGTTTATGCAGCAAAGGCATTGTAAATCCACTCAGTTCCAAGTCCCGCCCCCATACAAAACTTGCAACACATTGTGTTCACAACCCACTTGCCAAAATATGTATAGTTTATGTTCAAATGAATATGAGTGTGGTTCAAATCGTTCCAAGACCGTTAGTCCATGAATATACCAAGACCGTTAGCTCAATGAATATACCAAGACCGTTAGCTCAATGAATATACCAAGACCGTTAGACCAATGAATATACCAAGTCCGTTAGACCATGATATATATGATATAAATAGAAATTCTAAGTATGGCAATAATGTTACTTTCGTAATGACTAGCATTGAGTTTAGATAAACATGTAGTTGCAAATAATCATGAATGTCATAAAAGTTGTTGATGAGCATGTATCTCCCCCCAAAAGCAGCGATATAAAAACAATTAAAAGTGGGGCCATGAAACTCACTTGGACAATGATGCGATGGCAAAAGTGAGTTCACCGAAATGTAGCGTGAATCTTGAAAATGACCTATTATGAATGATATGATGTGTAATGAGTTGCAATGTAATGTTATGCATGCATTTCGTATGTTATTTATACCATTTGCGAGTTTTAAAAATATACTTTTCGTCGAAAAATACTCTTTTGGCGTCTTGACCCTTCAAATCACTTTACAAATATTTTACGTCAAATTGTCATCCTACAATGGTTTTATAATGATTTTTAGAAATTACCACTTTTAAATCGCAAAACAATGTAGTCGGAATTTTATGAAAATAACAAAAATAGGCTTCGGAACTAGTTAAAAAGTGTGCGTCGATCGTTAGAGAACGAACTTCGGCGGTTTTGGAAAGTTTGTATCGATATCTAAAAGTTTCGGTTCAGGAGTTTTCGTCCAAAAGGTCTCGAACATAAAGATAATAAGGGTTAAAGATGGTGGTTTTTGGCTAATTGTGTGCGAGAAAATTAGTTACGGCAAGTTTATGAAAAAGTGCATATCTTTGTGTCGTTTCAAATCCGTTTTCTACGTTTAATATGTCCTTAGCTTCGTATTGAAGTAAACTAATATATTTTTGAGAAGTCGAAATAATTTGTGAAGCTTAAGGCTCGTTTTTGACCCGAACAAACTAAAAACTGCATGCTGAAATTTAGAAAATAATATATTTCGTCGTCAAACTTGTAAAATCCATAACTTTTCGTTATAAGTCCGTTTTATCCGTTCAATGCGGACCGCATTCGTTTTAAAGTATATTTTCTAAAAATCAAGGCCAAAGTTTTGTACCAAATGTCGGATTTTCCAGAAATTCGAAACAAGGACAGAACCTATTTATATAATTATCGAAAATAGTTTTTCTCGGACAAAACCTATTCTAATCCCTTCAAATCAACTCCAAAACTAATCTAATCCTACCATACACCTTCTTAGGGTGTCATGGGTTCCTAATCACCATCAAGACCAAAAGAATACCATGGGAGTAATTATAGGATGACCAATAAATATATAACCTAATAATCATGAAATAAATGGTATAAATCACATAACATGCATAATATCTCCAAAAATGAAAAGAAACATATGAAAATGAAAAGGAAACTGAAAATGATAAAAACATGCTTACAAGTGATAGTGATGAGGTGAAGGTAACAAGGTTAAACTTAAATACCCTTGGTTTTATTTCAAAACCATAAAAAGAGTATACACTAGATTGTTTTAACACTTGATCAAGCAAATTTTTGATCCCTTTTGATCTTGATGTTTGGCGGTTAGGAGAAGCAAGGAAGAAGAGAGAAGCATTTTTCTTGACTTGTGAATTGAAAATGAATGAGATATCAAGTTAAGATGAAGTGTATACATATATTTAATTGGAAATTTTGTACCAAACTCTTAAATGCAATCCACCCCTTGCCGAAATTTGGGGATCATGTTCCTCAAAGATTTATTATTATTTTTTTTTTTTTAAAATGTATAAGCATTTACTTGTATAAATTGGTAAGAAAGTGTAAGTAAATTGTGTAGGAAATGTACAAGTAAAGGTAAATGGAAATTTTGGTACAGTAAGTTTTTAATAAGTCAAAATAGATTGTATTGAGATGATAAAAATTGTAAAAATACTTTCCTTGTGAAAATTGTGATAAAATAATTATCGTATAATTTTTAAGAAAAACGACGTAATAATTAAACTTTAACGATTTAAGTACCAAATAAATTTAAAACATTAGGAAAACTAAAAATATAGTTTTTATGAACTAATTGTAAGTTTAAAAATACCCCGGGATCATTTTTGAAAGTAACGGATTAAATATTTAAAATAATAACTCACGCGATAAAAATTATTAATAAAAATTATGCGTTGAAGGTAAAATGAAATGTCGTGAATGTACTAATGAGATGCACATGATGTCAATGAAATGTAGACTAATCATAGTCCATATGAAATGTACGTGATGTCATGATCATGAATTCGCCGCTAAACCTCCAAGGTTACGCGAATTTGAAACAAGTAAACCAAGTTTACTATAAATGTTGAAATAGTGAAACTTGAGAAATGACTTGAAATTGCGAGTTGTCACATACATGAAGTACGTGACGAGCTACATTTCATGTTTTATCACCTCCTCGAACGTTTCGATGAGGTCAACAAATATAAACATCCTTAAGCATAGGAATTCAAGTTGTGTTTTCATCTTAGGCATAACTTAGATTTGCTAGGACTCACACTTCGTGTTTGAATCATTTTATTAATTTTAGAGTTATGTACATCATTTCTCTCATTTTATTGAATGAAATTACATGTTGTATGCCATATGGTCTTGAGAAAATGCTTAGTGCCATAATACAAAACTTGTTTTGATGTCAACATCACATTTCACATCCACATTGCTGTCATGAGAATGCAAGTATACGGATCCCTCACCTTTTCCTACACGGATCCCTCCAAGGAGGAACCGTGGGATCCGTGCAACAGAAGCACTTTTTATCACTAATTTGAATATCATTTGCAGGAAATTATGCATCATATACTTGCTTTCTAACCTTAGTTTTGTAGATTTTCAAAATACACATGAAGACTTTGACACCCTCAACAAGGGGGAGCTTTTCGTCAAAGCAAAGCAATTGAAAAAATCCTTGCAATAATTTCACTTAGGATCTGTTTACTACTTGACGTCCTCCTCATAAGGGAGCACTCGTCAAGGGGGAGCATTTTCGTCATAGACGAAATCATTTGCAAACATAATTGCAACATACTCGCTTAGTCTTCCTAATTACTTGAAACCCTCACAAAGGGAAGCATTCGTCAATGGGGAGCTAAGACGAGCATCATTCTCTTCTCTTACTCTCTATTCTTCATATTATTAATTTTCACACATTTTTTCTCAAAACAATGTGTTAGTTTCTTTTCGACGCTTTTTTTGTTTCGACAAAAAGGGGGAGAAGAGAGTAAAAACTCCAATTCAAACTTTTACGAATATTAGTTTTTCCTTAAAATGATCTTATGTTTTGTCATCAACAAAAAGGGAGAGATTATTAATACAAATAAACCATAAAAACATTTATTTATATTTTACGATCTTCTAATTTTTTGTCGATAACAAACGTAAAATCATTTTAATGAAACAAATAAAATACGTAAAAGATTTGAGCCAATAATTTACTAACACACTTACATTTTCATATAAAACACTAAACAAGTAATATTGCTTACATCTTATAGAAATGCATATGTATAACAACTAATGTTTACATAAAATGGAAATGTACATATATATTGTAATTGGTAAAAATCTAAGTCCTTGACCCATTGACTAGGTACAATGAATGTTGTTGGGTAAAACCCAAAGTCCATGACCCATACCCATAGAGCTTGATCCATAACCCATGACCCATTGCATGACATCATGCATGAAGTCATGTTGCGTATTATCCATGATCCATGACCCAAGAACCATGACCCAATGTCAAGATACATTGTATCTTGTTGGGTATCCATAATTCATTACCCATAACCCATGGTTCATAACCCATAACTCATAACCCGGTTTGCAACCCAAAATCCAAACTTAAGCTGACCCAGCTGCCGGATCCCTAGGATTGCAATAGCCGGATCCCTCTAGGGAGGGATCTGTAGGAACCTTTGAACAGTAGACAATTTTGTCTATAAATAGTGAGCCATTTCTTCATTGTAACTCACCCCTTTTACACATATTCTCTCTTAGTATTGTAATATCTCTAACCTCAGATCCAAAGATCTTTCTATGTAGTTTGTATTTGTGTGATTCTCTAGGTTCCTCTTAAAGGCGAGATCACCACCTCTTGAAGACATTCAAGCTCAAGGTCATGAGTTGCTAAGCTTCGTCATCATCATGATCACGGAAGTGTCTCTTGTTGATAGTTCTTTTCTCCCTCCATAGAAGTGTAGTGTTGAAGGCATTAGTGAAAGGTGCCGAAGGATCATGTCGAAGGCATTAGTGAAAGGTGCCTAAGGTTCGTATCGAAGGCATTAGTGAAAGGTGCCGAAGGGTCATGTCAAAGGCATTAGTGAAAGGTGCCAAGGGTGTACATTCGATATGGTGCATTGATGTACAAGATAGATAGTTTAGTTTAAAGGATATTGATATCCTTATGATGTTGTAATAAGGAGCGTGTCTCCTTTGGGTTAGTTGTGTAGTGTTGGGTAGTAGTTCCTTCTTTGTAATGGAACTCGGTATCTAGCCTTGTACCAGATAAAGTGTAGGCCACGTTGTGATATGTTTGGTTCTACCTCGTGGAAGAACCCGGTGTCTAGCCTTGTACCGGATAAAGAGTAGGCGACATTGTGAAGGCTTCTCCACCACATTAAGGAGCTTGTGCTGTGTGGTGCTTACGAACTCTCGAGTGGGGAACTCGGGGAGTGGAGTAGGGCAAGGAAGGTGTCCGTGTAGCCGAACCACTATAAATACTCGTGTCGTGGTTTTGTGTTCCTTACTCTTTATCTTTGCATTAGTTGTTTATATGCTTATCTATCATCATCCAACACACACATTAAATAGATTGACATAAGTTGATCTAAACATTTTAAAAAGAAGTTTTAATCGGTAAAACTATTCAACCCCCCCTTCTAGTTTTCCACAAAATACATATAGGAAATCAAACAAGATCAAACTAAATATTAGATATTTGATCAAATATGATAGATTTCCCTAGACATGAGCAACATTACTACAATCATTCACGAAATTTAATTAATAAAGAAAATTCCCAAAGTACCATAATTTTAGTACCATAAGGTGCATACATTTCAAGTTAAAGAACAAAAGATCACAAATGTTTTTATGACATTCATATTTGACCGAAGCACAACTTTCATTAGTCAATTTCCTTACTTTTTCTTCCTTCCCATGTTTTTGAGGAAGTGACTAAGACACATGAACATTCCCTTTGTTTGCTTGAATTCTTTGGTTTCTTTGGGAAGTTTGGGAAGGTGTTCTAAGTATGAGATGGGATCAAGATGATAGTTTGATATGGGATTGTCTTCATTAGCTTCTTCATCGTCTGACGAGTCTGAGAGAGGACGAGGTCTTTTCCCTTTGATCATGAAGCTTTTGACACGACCTTTGGTGAGGGGCACCATGACATGGTTTGCAAGGAAATGATCATCGGTGATTGGAGAAGATAGCATTGTACTAACATTCCTAAAGAGGTGTGTGAGGAGCATACCATAAGGAAGGATCATTTTGTTGGTTTTGAAAACACCAACCATTGTTTTGGCGATGTAGTGTGCAAGGTTAAAAGGCTTTTGATGGATGATGAAATATACCATTTGGATAAGACAAGAATTAGGATGGTCTTTGTTACCGACCAATCAAATGACATTCTCCCTAAGAATTTCTCCCACTTTTTGTAAGTTGGAAGTATTTCAAAGAGTTCCATTTGAAAGGGATCATGGTTGATGAGTTATTTGTTGCTGGTCATTCGAGTGGGTTTAACTCTTTTGATAAAATGGAGCGTCGGACTATAATGGGATCATTGACAGGGGTGCGATAGGTAGAATGAGTATCTAAGGCAAAATATTGATTAGCTATGGACCAGTCACTTGAGTACATGCAAATTCCATGACGTAGAATTTGGGGAATTTCGTCAAATGTGGTGAGAGGTAGAACAATGTTTTGTTTGTTTACGATGAAGGAAATGGAGAGTTTCATCATTGTTTCAGATAATCCGGACGCTTTTTTAAAATTTAAAAATGAACACCGAAAAGATTTGTTCATTGATTTTGAGAAGGAAATCAAAGTTGATTACGGAGAAGACTTGAGGAATTTCGGTATCCTCAAGGAAGGAATCCTCAATGATATGTCCCTCACGAATAAGACTCTTTTGGAGCATTTTAAAGATTTTTCGGTCATCGGGTGAGAGATCGTCTTTGCGGTGGTACCTAGGGATGTAATGAACGGTATAGTGATGGTCTTGTTGAGTAGAGTTAGACATTTTTTAACCTAGAAGACAACATTACATAGTTAGCCAAGTAATATATTTGATTTCAAAGGTGAATAATGTGAGAATGTGTATGAGTTAGAAAACATTAGGAAAGTAAATGTCTTAGTTAGAGATGTTCTCTACACATGTTACCAAAAACTTGACCAAATGGGATTTAAGAAAATCATAAGATGTTTGATGTGAATTGCGTTTTTATTTTTATTAAAAATGCTAACACCTTCTTTACAAAAAAAATTTATTCATATGAGATTTTTGTGAAAACTAGTTTAGGTATTTATAGAACTTTGAAAACCGAGCTATAGCGAAGAAGTTATGACTTAACCAAGTTATCGACAAAAAGCATTATTCTTTACAGCTTTCTAGTAGTGAATAGTAACATGTCATTATTTATAGAAATGGATTTTGAACACTTTAGATGCGGTTTTAGATAAACGGACTTAAACGAAAGCTATAGAGTTTTGATTACATACTTTAGTCGAGTGGGAAACTTTCCAAAATATACATTACCAAAACATTCATACCATAATTAAGTTACTGATAAGGATTTAAAACGTACGTTTTTAGGGGTCATTTAAGCCCTAAACTCGTGTATTTATGATCAAATATTGCCTAAATTCATTCATTTTCACTTTTTAGGTACTTTGGAAGCAAAAACTAGAAATCATGCATATTTGTACGAAAAGGGATGAAAATGTGAAGAAAATGACCAAGTCATGAAAAAGAGCTCCAGACGGCGTCACAACCTATAAGGTGACGCCGTCACTTGCAAACGAAGATACCAAAAAAGCCCAAATTTTACTAAAGACAGATCAGTGAAAAAGTAAAGGAGTAACAATTGACGCCGTCACTTATTAGAAGAGCTGGAAGTTTCTACCAAATTTATAACGTGACGGTCCATGATAATTAAAGAGGGACGGGGTAAGAGGTTTCTGGACGGTGTTTGAGACACAAAGCGACTACGTCACAATGCTGACTTGGAAAAGACGAAACCCTAATCGTGGCGATCTGACGGTGTCATAACTATAAAGTGACCCCGTCGCAATTGTAATTCTATATATAGTTTCAGATTTTTTTGCATTTGTGTGCACCATTGGAGAGTAACTTTGGTGTATGACTTTTCTCTTTTTTTACAGTATTTTTAGGGTTTTAACACCCTCTATCCTTAAGAGATATGTTCCTTAATCTCTTCTATCATTATGTTTGATTCATGCTTGATTATGATTACTTGTTTCTCTATCTTTAACATGTCTAGCTAAATCAACATAGTGTTTGCTTAGATGTAATGAAACCTAGTTTTTAACTATTGATTATAGACTCTTGTTTAAGTGGTTTTTACATGTTAGGTTAGGAAAATTTGCTGCTTCCTTTAGTGTCTGATCTTGAACGTTCTAAAGAACTTATCTATGTCCTAGAGTGCACTAGTAGACTTTTTGTTGTGTTTATTATGTGAATTGCGATCATTGATAATAGGAGATTTGTGGGAGATAACTTAGGTTACTTAGCGATCCTGATTTTCTAGAGGAGATCAATACATTCATAGAGTTAGGAAATTAGGCACCTTCCAACGACTAATACAACACGCCAATTAAACAAGGATGTGACAATTCGACTAATCAATAGGAGATAACTATGGAGTAGTGAAATCTAAGTAAACACGCCTTTACCTATCATTTGAATCCCTCATTTACTTTATTTGCAATTTAGTTTAATTTTAGTTAAATATAGTTTAATTAGTAGTTTTAAGTAGTTGATAATCAAAACCCCCCATCCAAATACCGAGATTTTACTATGCTTTCTAAAAAATATAAAAATATAAAAAGAATCATCCCTCACCTTAGAACTATTCGTCATACATCTCGACCTTCCCAACACTATTCCTCTAGAGAATGATCAATCCCCCGTGTCTTGCCTATACTACACTACAACGGTTAGGCACACTGCCTTGGAGGATTGTAAAACTTCTTCGGATGGTTACATCCACCGCATCAGTTACTGATAGCAGGGTTCGAGGTCGAGAAAACCTCTTTTTCTACGAGCAAGCTTTTCAACCCTCTAGGCAGTGAACCTAATCGTTGTAGTGTAGTATGGGGTAAGCCTCGGTATTGATTTCGTTCTCTAGGGGAATAGGAATGCTAGAAAGAGATATATGATGAGAAGGTGGGGCTGAGGATGATTCTTTTTATTCTTTTTTTATGTTTTTTAGAAAGCAAGGGTAAAATCTCAGGGTATATGATTGGGGGTGGTACTTCTACCGATTTCTCTACTTTAACTAATTATCTAATTTAACTACTTAACTATTTGATAGATTATGTTTATTGAGGTGTGCTCGTATGATGATTAAAGATGTGTTCACTTAGATACTATTACTCCCTAGTTATCTTTTATTGGTCAGTTGAATTGGCACTTCCTTTATCTTAAGTGATGCGTTGTATTCCTATTAGTCGTAGAGGTGCCTAATTCCCTAGCTCTATGAATTGTAACTCTCCTATAGAATACACGGGATCGGCAAGTGCAATAGCATCTCTCCCGAATATCCTATTATCATAAAGTACAACTCACGCAATAAACACAACGATGGCCTAGGTGCACTCTATGGCTTTTGCTATTTAGACGTTCAAGCTCGCAACAATGAAAGAAGAAGCCATTTTTCTTATCTATTGTCTACCAATTAGACAAGAGACAACCAAAAAAAATAACAATAAGTAATACTAGTTTCATAGATCTAATCAAACACACAAGTAATTTAGCTAGACATGTTAAACAAGCAAGCATACACACAATCAATTGACATGGGGTAGACATAATGATAAATTAATAACAAACTATCTGATGTGTAAAATAAGGTATGGGACCCTAAAATACTGTCCGAGTCGGACTACAACTGAGTTAGGGTCTGCTCTCCAAAATTCTACCTCTCGAACTACAGAAAAATCAAATTTTATATATAGATTTACAATCGCGACGGCGTCAGCTTTTACTAATGACGCCGTCAGGTTGCCGTCATTATGGTTTCGTTTGGGCCAAGTCATTGTTGGGACAGCGTTACTTAAGAAGTGTGACGCCGTCAGTCTTCATGCAGGACGTCGTCTGAATCTTGGATCTTGGGCTTCTGGTACAGTTTTTGTGAGTGACGCCTTCCAGAAATAAGGCGTGACGCCGTCAGTCTTTAGGACCAGAAATTCCCTGAGCCGTCGCGTGCACTTTTTGATCAAGTCTTCTATAGAGGGACGGCATCTCCCTTTGTATGAGACACCTTCAGGTGTAATGAACAGCCTTGGAGTGCCTTCGATCTTGACTTTGCCATTTTCTTCATGGTTTTGTTGCTTTTCGTCCAAATATGCTTCATTCCAGCATTTTGCTTCCAAAAGACCTAAAAAGTGAAAAGGAACGATTTAAGTAGTAAAGGATATAAAATGTGTCGATTTAGGGCTTAAATGACCCTCTAAAATGTATGTTTTAAATCCTTATCAGTTACGTACTTGTTAAAATTCCAAAAATAGTATATTTTGACTATTGCTAGAAAATAACGAAGTGGCATTATTTTTATAAGTAAACTTACATACAAATATTTAAGGGTGATATAATGTTTATAAATTGCATACACGACATCATTTCATGACCTAAATCATATCATTATTACTTTAGGTTACGGTTAGAGTATCGCGTATCATATTCCGTCCACTCTTACTTGTAACGCATTACTTATTGTTTGAGGTGAGTATTTGTTAGGAATTAGAAATTCCAGGTATTAAAGAGTCGGTCACCTCAAGTATATGTAATCGTTAGAAAGCTCGTAGTCATAGTTATATTTAGTTAAGTAGTATTTTGTTAAGTAACACCGTGGAGGACGGACGGGTCTTTACCCACTGTATGCCTGATCCACAGCCCGTTGTGTGGCATTTTATGTAAGACTATAAATACTCTCTACCTCCCAAGGTAGAGAGTTGGAGCTCATAATAATATTTTCTTTTCTCTCACATAGTTCCCACTCTTCCTTTCTCTCACTAGAACTCTCTCTCTCATAACTCTTATACGCCTACTTTGATCATGGTTTAGAGTGTTTGTGAAATCCAATATCCCACAATTGGTATCAAGAGCCATGGTTTGATCATCATCTTTCATGCTCTTTTGTTTTGGTGGATTTCATAAGGTTTTTGGAGTATTAAGGGTTTAGAGAGTTTGATTCATTTGGACAAATTCTTGTGTTAAAGTTTGAATTTTGCTTGTACTTTTGTGTTTAGGATCATCATATGTGTTTATGTTTTGAATTGGAAGCCTTAAATCATTGTGGTTTGGTTGTTTGGATTGATAAAGTTATTGTTTTGAAAAAAGGACTACGCGAGTTGTGTCTCGGACTTGTGTTTCTTCAAAGCGAGTTGCTTTGTTATTTAAAGCGAGTTGGTACATGCGACTAGCTGTTTAGCGAGTTGATATTTATGCTTCTTGGGTTCTAAGCGAGTTGTTTCTTTAAGCGACTTGAGATCTTAGCGACTTGCTACTTAGCGAGTTTGTAACGTTAGCGAGTTAACTTAAGCGACTTAGTGTTCAAGCGAGTTGATTGTTGTTGCGAGTTGAGACTAAAGCGAGTTGGCTATTTAGAGACTTGATTAATTAAGCGAGTTGAGTGTGTTGCGAGTTGACTGCTTATGCGAGTTGTGTGTTTGTTAGCGACTTGTTCATTTAGACCTTTTTCTTCTTCGTGTTACGCTTACGGTTGTTCTTTTGTTTAGTAAAATCCCGTGAAAGAATCAATTTCCCGGTGTAATCAAGAATTGCAAAATCCCGTGAGCTTGAAACATGTCTACAAACGTTCCTACTATCATCTCCACTGTTGCCGAGGATGTTCAAGCAGCTGGTTCAGATACTCGTCCACCCATGCTTGACAGAACAGACTACGATTCTTGGGCTCAACGAATCAGATTGTACTGCCTTGGAAAGGAAAATGGTGTCAACATTCTCAAATCCATTGATGAAGGACCGTATCGAGTTGAGACGACTAGAGATGTACTTGATACTGCTGAAGATGGAACTCTGATTTACGGAATGGACAGACCAAAGATGTATGATGAGCTTGATGATAAGGAGAAAAAGAGATTCGATGCTGATATCAGGGCTTCAAACATTGTTCTTCAAGGTCTTCCTAAAGACATCTACAAGCTGATCAATCAACACCGAAGCAAAGGCGTATGGGATAATGTCAAGATGCTTCTCTCAGGTTCAGAATTAACTATGGAAGACAGAGAATCACAACTCTATGACTAATTTGAACACTTCAAGATAAAACCAGATGAGAGTGTCTATGAGTACTATGTGAGATTTCATAAGTTGGTGAATGACATGAGGAACATCAGAATGACAATGCCTAACATTCAGCTGAACTCAAAATTTGTGAACAACATGAATCCCGAATGGCACAAGTTTGTCACCTCTGTGAAGCTCACTAAAGGATTGAAGAATACAAACTATGAGCAACTCTATGCCTTCCTCCTTCAGAATGAGAGACATGCTATGTTTGAAAAATTGGTTCTTAATCAGTTCAAAACCAACCAGGGAGAGACAAGCTCGTCTAATGACTCAACTGCCTTCTACTCAAACATCGGAATCACAACCAAAGCCTCACAAGTCATACCCATGGGAAATGGTAATCACAAACTATTCCTGATCCTATGTTCAAACAAGCTGATGTGATGCACACGTGGGTAATTTCATAATCAACTAGCTTTCTGATTAGTCAAAACATGAATTCTCTCTCACACAACCAATAACAACCTCAATCAGCATCTAACCCACACAATCAAGCTACTGTTAAAGATGGGAGGATCGTGGTGCAACCAGTTCAGGAAAGACAGTATGATCAGGGAAGAGGTGGAGCTGGTAGAGGTTATGTTGGTAATCAGAATCGAGGAAGGAATGGTAATCAAGGTCAAGCTAAGCTGATCAAATGTTATAATTGTGGTGGTGAGGGACACATTGCAAGAACTGCACATCTCCAAAGCGTCCACAGAATGCTGATTACTTCAGAGATAAGATGCTGCTTGTGCAAGCTCAGGATAATGGTGCTGCTTTGGATGAAGAGGAATTGTTGTTTCTAGCTGAGGGCAATGCCAAGACCTATGATGCAGATGTGGATGAGCAGCCTATTCAGGAGATAGGTCACAATCATCAGAATGCCTTTCAAGTCGCTGATTGCGATGCATACGACTCTGATGTGGATGATGGACCTACTGCACACACAATCTTTATGGCTAGCATTTCTCCAATGGTTTCTCCCAAGGTCTCCTCTTCACCACAAGCTGGCCCATCCAAAGACACACTCATCTCAGAGGTACTAAAACTATACGATGATGCTGATGTGCAAAAGATGCATGACAAAGTACTATCAACTGAAACTTTTGTATCAAATATTGAAAATATGGGTAATATCAATGTTGTCCCATATGATCAATATGTGAAACAAAGTGAAAGTGAAGTTGTACCAAGTGATGCATCTCATGCAGTCGACAATGACTATATTTTTGATGAATACACTGCCTGTGCCCCTGATGAGTCTGTAATATCTGAATTAAATGCCTATAAAGAACGTGTTGCTATTTATGAACAACGTGCTAAATTTGAGATGACCACTCGTGAGCAGGAAATGGATGACCAAGTGCGTACAATTATTAGAAAAAGTAATTTTCGAGAAGAAGTATTAAAACAAGAGTTAAATTCCTTGCAAGAAAAAGCTTTCTAAAACTGCTAAGCAAAAACAAGAACTTCAAGAAATTGAAAATGCTTAAGCAAGAATTTAATGCAAAGGAATCAAAACTCTTGAAAGATTTTTCTAATCTGAAAACTTTGAAAAACAACTTGAAAACAAGTTGTACATACAAGGGAACACCATTCACTGCTCACATGATCACTAAGCATATGGTCCTAAGCGATAAGCATAGCATTCCCCTTGTTAAGGAACCAAATCCAGAGGTCATTAAAAGGGCTAGAAATGCTCATAAGGTTCTTTATAATGGCAATGAAATCCTTAAACCTCAGACATTGTTGACTCCCGAACAAGTTTTCTGGAAAATGGATTTAGATAAGCAGAAAGCTGAAAATATTGTTGAAACAAACCCTCCTCTTTGGAAAATGCCTAGAGCGACTGTGTATCCTCCTAATACACCAATGCATCTTGTTCCTAGAACAATTGCCACTAAAAGCAAGACCTTAATTAGCCAATATGTTATACTTCAACTATTTGTTGATTTTGAGAAAACTTGCAAGAAAAGGATCACACCCACTAGTATTACGGAAGAGAAAGGGGTTTTGAGCAAATGAAAGAATGTTATTTAACTGAGGTCATGCCTTTCTTTAAACTTCTAAAAGATCACTTTGAGAGTCTTAAAAGGGGATAGAAACTGATATTAAGGGAATGGAAAAGGAATTTGATGCAATGATAGTTGAAGTTAGTGACTATGAGCGAGCACAAAATATAATGAGATTGAGAGGAAGAACTTGCATACACTAAATGAGAACCTGATTTCTGAATGTATTACTCAGATGTGTTTTTCACTGCTACAAATTGTTCCATTAATGCTTCCAAATTTCATGAATTATCGTGCACTAAAGTCTCCCATGATCGTGTCATTGAGCTTGAAAAACTAATTCTAACTAAACGAGAAAATTGAACTGGATGATCACGACAATTTGGTTAAACATTTTTCTAAACTAGAAGTTGAGCATTTTAATTTACAACTAAAATATCAACATCTTAAAGAAAATGTCAAAACTTCAAATATCAAGACATCCTCAGATGCTCCAGAGTTTGATGCAGTTTTCAAATTAACAAACGTGATGAACAGATTCAAGCTCAGTGCAACACGATCAGAAAGTTGAAAGCCCAAATCTCTCAATTAAAGGGTCAAACGAACAATATGACAGGCTCCCAAATGCCTCCTCCTTTAGATTCTCAGAATTCTCAAACTTTTCATCTTCAAAACTTAGTTGATGCCTTACAAAAGGAAAACGAGAGTTTTCTAGAAGAAAATGAAAAGTTAAACGACATTTTAAAGAGTTATATGATTCAATAAAAGTCACCCGTGACCAAAACAACGAAAAAATAACGTCTTTACAAAAGGAAATTGAGAATCTGAGAAGTCAGGGAAATGGGAAACTGCCACTTGTTTTCAATAAGAATGTTGTCTCAAAGTCACCCTTAGACTGCAAATACACTGTGACAGTTAAATATATTCCTCCTCATCTTAGGAATAATGAACATGCTTTTCATGAATACTGTGCTCACCTTAAGGATAGTCTAGAATGTCTCCGTGAGATTGTCGAAGAGGTTTTCATTAACAAACCTCTTGATAGTGAAATTAGGTTTGCTTGCCTCCAGGCCAAACGATCTCAAGAGTTGCTAGAATGTGTAATTGCAACATGTCCCAAATCCTTAACCTTAGGTGCAAAAGGCAAAGCTGTGATGCCTTGTTCTATGCCTAGTGCTGAGCCTTCAAACCATTCTAGGCCCAGTTTTAAGAAAGTATACATCAATGTGTCGTCTAGTAATACAGATCCTTGCACGTCTAGTTCAGGAATGCAAAAAGTAGATCAACCAACTAATGTTCCCATAATTCCCTCTACAGGAGTAATCAATGACATTAAAGCGAGCAGGTCAAAGTCTCAAGACAATACAAGGAATGATAGGACCTCGCAAGCTAAAATTGTGCATTGGAAGAAAGTAGAAGACCAACCTAGGATCTTTAAGCTTGAGTTGAATAAAACGAATCGTGTTGATTCTAGTATTAGCCTTAGGCGTACTATAATTAATTCGAATTCTGATACTATTTGCAAACCTTGTAATGATGTCTGCTTGAATCTGTTTCTAATCATGAATATGGTGTGAATGCTTTGTCTAATGCTGTCAAATGCCCAGTTAAATTGTTAATGCTAATAATCGTGCAAATAAGGCAAAAAGGCAAAACGAAAGATTGTTAGAAAACAGTGGAAACCACAGGAAGAACTTTTATAAAGATAGGTTATTATTGGATACCTTTTGGCCATAAGAATAATCAGTTTGTTCTCAAACTGCTAAGATTATGCCCACTAGAAAATGGATGCCTACTGGTAGAACTATTCCTTAAGAAGTGAACATACTTTGAATAGGTCAATACAGACACCACATTGCATCTATTCCCAATGATTCCATTGCTTCTACTTCTGATATGGATGTTTCTATTTCTGATGTGGGTGTTCCAATTACTGTTACTAACCAAGTGGAACCCATTCTTGCATGGGGATCCCAATTATCCAGTTATCCATTCTTGTCTGTGTTCAACTGCAGATCGTCAAATCGTTCTGTGGTACCTGGACTCAGCTGTTCCAAGCATATGACTGGAGACCGGTCGCGGCTCATGAACTTCGTGAGCAAATTCATCGGCAGTTAGATTCGGTAATGATCATTTTGGTGCAATTATGGGTTATGGTGATTATGTTGTTGGTGATAGTGTTATCTCTAGAGTATACTATGTGGAAGGTCTTGGTCATAATCTGTTCTCTGTCGGTCAATTCTGTGACTCTGATCTAGAAGTAGCCTTCAGAAAACATACTTGTTTTGTTAGAGAACTTGATGGTAAGGAACTTTTAAGAGGAACTCATGGTTCAAATCTTTACACCATCTCTATAGAAGATATGATGAAGTCTTCTCCAATTTGCTTGTTGTCAAAGGTTTCAAAAACAAAGTCATGGTTATGGCATCGACGTCTCAATCACTTGAACTTCGGCACCATCAATGATCTCTCCAGAAAGGACTTAGTTGTAGGTTTACCTCGACTAAAGTATGAAAAGGATCATCTTTGTTCAGCATGTCAATTGGGAAAACGCAAGAAGTATGCCCATAAACCCAAACCTACTAACTCTGTCACAGAAGTTCTTCATACAATTCATATGGATTTATGTGGACCAATGAGAGTGCAGAATATCTTTGGGAAGAAATATGTGTTAGTTGTAGTTGATGATTACTCTAGATTCACCTGGGTCAAGTTCTTAAGACAAAGGATGAAACTCCTGATATCATCATCAAACTCATCAAACAGCTGCAGGTTCGACTTAACAAAACCGTCAGAATTATCCGGACAGACAATGGAACTGAGTTTGTTAACAAACAACTTAGTGAATTTTATGAAAGCATTGGAATCAGCCATCAAAGAAGTGTTCCACGAACTCCTCAACAGAACGGTGTAGTTGAAAGGCGAAATCGAACTCTTGTAGAACCGCTAGAACAATGCTGATTTATTCAAAAGTTCCAATGTTTCTCTGGGCTGAAGCTATTGCCACTGCATGCTACACACAAAATCGTCCCTGATTCACACTGTTCATGGAAAGACACCATATGAACTTGTCCACAACAGAAAACCTAATCTCTCTTTCCTTCGTGTGTTTGGAGCATTGTGCTATCCAACTAATGAGGGTCAAGACTTAGGCAAACTTAGAGCTAAAGCAGACATTGGAGTATTTGTAGGGTATGCACCAAACAAAAAGGGATACCGAATCTACAACAAAAGAACCCGAAACATCATGGAAACAATTCACGTTACGTTTGATGAGCTGACCGGTCAAACGGCTCCTGGACAATTCAGTTCTGGACCCGTACTTCAAAACAATCCAATTGGTTCATCCCTTGTTCCAAACTCCTCTCAAGAAACTCCATATGTACCTCCATCTGAAGATGATTTAAAGAAATTGTTTGATCCTATGTTTGATGAACTTTATGATCCGAGTACTAATGAGGTGTTGATCCTACAACAGAGGCTGCTCATATTCCATGAATGAAGTCAATCCCTCAGTCTCAATATCTTTAAGTCAAGAAGCACCTGCTGATCCTTCAGTCTCATCAACAAATCATCATTCTTCAAATGTACATCATGGAACTGTTTCGGCATCAATGATGAAGTTAATCCCTTTGCTACTCCTGAAGATGCTCCGTTTGAAAACATATTTGCTCCTGAATCTTCATCAGAACCATCTTCTTCAGGAGACATCAACTCTGCTACTTCAGTCCCTCAACAACTACCACATGAACACCTCAGAAAATGGACTCACGATCATCCATTAGACAACATCATTGGAAATCCCTCTCGTCCAGTATCCACACGGAAACAACTTGCAACCGATGCCTTATGGTGCTTCTTCAACTCCGTACTCTCTAAGATCGAACCAAAAGATGTTAAAACCGCCATGAATGAAGATAGCTGGTTCAATGCTATGCAAGATGAAATTCATGAGTTCGATCGACTAGATGTATGGGAGTTAGTACCTGCTCCAGATTGTGCTATGATTATTGCTCTAAAATGGATCTTCAAAGTGAAACTTGATGAGCATGGTGATGTGTTGAAGAACAAGGCTCGATTAGTTGCTAAAGGATACCGTCAAGAGGAGGGTATTGACTTTGAAGAATCTTTTGCTCCAGTTGCTCGAATCGAGGCAATCAGAATCTTTCTGGCTAATGCGCTAGTAAGAACATGGTAGTCTATCAGATGGATGTGAAGACGGCATTTCTGACGGAGACCTTAAAGAAGTCGTCTACGTCAGCCAACCTGAAGGATTTGTGAATCAAGAGCATCCTACTCACGTTTATCGTTTGAAGAAGGCCCTCTACGGTTTAAAGCAAGCTCCAAGGGCATGGTATGATACACTGTCAAAGTTTCTTCTATCAACCGGATTAGCAAAGGAGCAGTTGATCCAACATTGTTCACCGAAGTCAGGCAAACATTTAATTCATGTTCAAATTTATGTTGATGATATTATTTTGCCTCGACAGACCCAATGGAATGTGATCGTTTTTCTAATGAAATGAGTTCAAAATTTCAAATGTCAATGATGGGACAAATGTCATTTTTCTTGGGATTACAAATTTCACAAAGTCCCGGAGGCATTTTCATAAATCAATCTAAATATGCAAAGAAATCTTAAAGAAAATTGGATTTGATTCAAGTGACCCTGTTGACACCCCCATGATTGATCGAACCAACTTGATGAGGACCACTCAGGATCATGGTAGACCAAACAAAATATCGAAGTATGATTGGATCCCTGATGTACCTCACAGCCAGTAGACCCGACATCTTGTTCTCTGTTTGCATGTGTGCTAGATACCAGGCTAAGCCTACTAAAAGCACCTTGAAGCTGTTAATGGGTCTTTCGGTATCTCCAAGGAACCATCAATATGGGACTTTGGTACCCGAAGGACACCGGTATGTCACTAACGGCCTATGCAGATGCTGATCATGCAGGTTGTCAAGATACACGTCGAAGTACGTCTGGAGGTGCTCAGTTTTTGGGTGATAAGCTTGTGAGCTGGTCTTCAAAGAAGCAAAAGAGTACTTCTATTTCCTCTACAGAGGCGAATACATAGCCATGTCATCTTGTTGTGCTCAAATCTTATGGATGAGATCTCAATTATCTGACTATGGCTTTGAATTCAACAAAATCCCTCTGTACTGTGATAATAAAGTGCTATTGCTCTATCATGCCAACGTCAACACTCAAGAGCAAGGCATATCGACATTCGACATCATTTCATCAGGGAACAAGTGGAAAAAGGTGTGGTGGAACTCTATTTTTGTGAGATCTGAATATCAGTTAGCGACATCTTCACCAAAGCTCTTCCAAGAGAACGCTTTTGAGTTTATTCTTCCACGACTTGCATGAAAAGCCTTCAACCAGAAACACTCAAACGTCTTCAGAGGAAGACGAGGAGTAAAGGTCTATCTTCATCTATCTCTTGTATATATCTATTCGAAAAAATAGAAAATATAATATTTTCAAAAATCCATAAAAATTTAAAAAACTTAAAAAAAAAAAAAAAAAATATATATATAATTGTTATATTTAATATATGTTTTTTTTTTGTTTTTCTCGGTTCGATAATATCTACGGTCTTTGTGCTGTCATTCAAAGAATGACACGGGACTTTAGATGTTGTTCGAATTTTCATAAAAAAAAAAAAAAAAAAAAAAAAAAAAAAAAAATGAGAGAAAGAAACAATGGTTTATTGTCATTTCAGGCAGTACGTTTTTCAAAGAAAGAACAGAGCCATGCTTTTTCATGTTTTCAAGATTGAAATTTGTTTTACTTTCATCAAAACCTTTATCAACCAAATTCCATGCTCTGATTCTATAAACATTTATCTGTTGAAAACTAACTGCTTTGAAAAATTCAGTCTCTATTTGATAATCATCTGGACTTATTTGTCAAAATCAATCTCTCTCAATCAACAACCTATGTCATTGATTGAGGGGGAGAATGATTTCAATTAAATTAAAAAGTTATTTGGCATTCAATTGTTTTCAAAAGATATACATGCATGTTTTATCAATGGAGTTTAAAGTCTTAAAATCCGATCCTTATCAGTTAAAACGCTTTCATAATCAAGTCACAATTCTCCTTAAAAGCTTTCAAAATCAATTTAAATCTATAAGAGATCACAAATCTCAAATGATTTGATAATTGTGATCGGGGGAGAATGTGTGATTTAAATTGGATTTAAACTGATAATTCGGTAAATGGTTTTATAAGGATGTACATGCTCTCCTTCCCACATGTGCCAAACGATTTTAATTTTTCATGCACATGTTGAGGGGGAGCTTCTATCTTAAATCAAAATGTGTTGAAACGTGATCATTTATCTCAATGTGCAGGTTCCCTCAAGTATGTGCAAAACTCTTTCAAATCTTGAGGCACATTGAGGGGGAGCAAAATTATGAA
Source organism: Chrysanthemum makinoi (assembly GCA_910596185.1). Lineage (NCBI taxonomy): Eukaryota > Viridiplantae > Streptophyta > Magnoliopsida > Asterales > Asteraceae > Chrysanthemum > Chrysanthemum makinoi. The sequence goes on along the minus strand of OU343224.1, from coordinate 106,764,506 downwards.
AATCATCCTTCCCAAAATGCTTTATCTACTGTCTTGTTAGGGAGTGATGTTGATATCTTTTAGAAAATGGTAATCAAAGAAGTAATTTCTTTCTCTTGCCTCCGTGTGCAAACGATTTCAAACATTTGATGCACATGTTGAGGGGGAGCACTTATTCTAAAAATATCAAAAACAATTCAGGTACAAAATGCTTTGATAAAATATCATAAGTATCTGGATTGATTTTCAAATGGTTTTCAATTGGTTCCTATGGCAGATGAACAATACCAAAAAGACCGACCAACTTTACATTATGTATGGTGATATAAGGATGATAAGGTTAGGTATGTGTTCCCATGATCCGCCAGAACCGGAGGGATCTACCCAGGGACTATCCACTAGTTAGTGTAGAGTTCTTAGGTATGATGATAAAAGGAGAAAAATGAGATATGGGAAGAGTGCGGACTGAGACTGAGCTAGTACTGGAATAAACCCAACAAGGTTCTAGCTATGAAGTCTCGATAAGCACTGAAGGGGTTGAAGAATTAAAAAGAATTGAATGAGAAAAGGGTGAAAACAAATAGCCCTCCATTTATTCAACCTTAGGGCAGAAACCGGGTTCAATTCATATGCTACTGATGGTAACATCGGTGTTGAAGACAAGACGTCATGGACCAAGTGACGCACTGCACTTCAACTTTCCAAACCACTCAAGTTCCTCTTAAAAGGACTTGTTTCATTCTCACGGGGAACCGACATTATCTATCGACTTTCTCTTAGAGATTGTTGATATTGAAGAAGGAGACCCTCTCCCTAGTCTCCGATATAGGATCCAAATATGCACAAATTGAGTCTAGTGCCACGAGATCATCAATAAATCTCATTAGGACACTTTCAATGAAGACTCTCTGTTTCACACAATGTGGAAAGAGAGATTATATCTTGAGTCCTACGCATTATCCTTGTGGTATTGCCAGAACATCTGAGTGATGTGTTTACATATTCACTGTGAAGATGGAAAGCCTTCTGGAGCCAACATCTAACAAGCTCCTGGTAGGTGGCATGTGAGATCTATTATACTGATCAACCATGTGACAACTGAACAGAACAATGGGCGATTCAATCTTTTGAATCAATCCTGGTTCAGGTTATGGATTGACGGATACCTTTGAAAAACGGTCTTTGTGCTTTAAAACTCTTTTCATTAGCATGTCGACCGTGTACTAATTTTTCAAATCAAAAGGTGTTTTATGATTGATAATTGATTTTCATTAAAACCTTCGTTATATTGCAAAAACAATTTCTATTGAACAATACACGATTGTTTTTCAAATCTCTTTTCATCAATCAGTGGACGTAAATTCGCTGGTTCACTCACTCCGTGTTGTCTTCTTTGAGACGTTCCGGTTTGAGAACAGCTAGAGCAGCTGCGAAACCCTGTCAAGGAAATTCTTGGGAATTATACCTGATCACAGGCAGTACTTGTACTGATCAACGGGGAACCGTGGGCCGTGTACCTCAATTCAACGAAAGTGATCAAAGACACTTTCGTGCGCTTTATTGCTAACTGTCTTATGCAGGTACACCCCGACGTTTGCAGCTGATCAGAATGAAGCGGTCAATCCATAGCCGCATGCTCACCTAACACATTCATCTCAAAAGAAATCATGATTGTGCATCAATCTCTATTTTCACTCCATGTTTTTGCTACGCTGCTGCCAATATCATGAATCAACTAAAGCTTCCGCTACTCTGATGAGAAGATATCATGATCCAGAATGTGAGCATGTCAGTCCGAATGTCACAACATCACATAATACCAACACCACAATGGATGTATCAGAGATTTTTAGTAGCTGATGATCTCAAAAGCTGGCTCAAATTATTATCACGTGGATCAGTAAAAGACCTCCTTCTAGATAACCAAACATGCAATGAGAATCAATGACTACGAGCTTCGAGCAAAGTACTACATCAAGAATGCAAGAACAATTGTTAATGTCATATCTGTTTGTATTCAATGTATTTTTAGTATATGTTTGGGTGACCTCCTTAGGGGGAGATTGTTAGGAATTAGAAATTCCGGTATTAAAGAGTCGTCACCTCAGTATATGTAATCGTTAGAAAGCTCGTAGTCATAGTTATTTTATGTTAAGTAGTATTTTGTTAAGTAACACCGTGGAGGACGACGGGTCTTTACCCACTGTATGCCTGATCCACACCCGTTGTGTGGCGTTTATGTAAGACTATAAATACTCTCTACCTCCCAAGTAGAGAGTTGGAGCTCATAATAATTTTTCTTTCTCTCACTATAGTTCCCAACTCTCTTCCTTTCTCTCACTAGAACTCTCTCTCTCTAACATTCTTATACGCCTACTTTGATCATGGTTTAGAGTTTTTGTGAAATCCAATATCCAACAGTATTTACAACCCCTTTTTTTACCGTTTTACTTGTTTGGGATGGAATGCATGAATCATACTCGAACTAAACTGATTACTAATTTATGAACTCTTTTGACTTGAACTTTTGAACTTAAATCAAAATCTTGAACTTAATTACGAATGTATTCCTTGTTTTAAACTTAATGTATCGTATGTACTATGACCTAAAGTCTCCCATGTTTGGAGCAGCATAAATCCCCTTGTCGGAGCAGCATAAAGTCCTCCATGTTTGGAAGCATACAAAGTCTCCCATGTTCGGTCGTTTCTTAATTTATATAATAGTTGTATATGTACTGTTTTACCTTCACATTGATAGTCTCCTATTCAGTAGGTAGTATGGATACGCTATTAGAGGTCAGCCAACCTCTCATTCACTATGTTACGGACACATATTATTTATTTTAGGGGCTTTTTCGGCATACATTATTATATACGTGGTGCTTATTGACCCCGTGTGCTTGATCATAAATTGTATGACCCTTTACGGAATAGTTTGTGAAAACATAGGTTACAAGTCTTTTATGGGGGGGATTTGCAACTGGATGGTTTTACAGAGCCTTTGCTTTATGTACTTTTCTTAAAGACCTTGGACTAACTTTTATTATGGAAATATATGTGAACTTGTATGTTACAAGTCTTGTATGGGCGGGATTTGTAATAGGATAAGTTGATAGGATGTTTGCCATATGAACTTTCTCAAAAAAGTTTTCATATTATATAAAACGTGTGTACTCATCAACTATTTTTATAGTTGACCCGTTTTCTCTCATGCATTTCAGATGATCGTAAGTAAGATTTTTCTTCAAGGCTTTTACATAATGAAGTTTTTACGTGTCACTACCGGTCTTTATGTATTCAAATGCTATCTTTTGGGAACTAAACCTTATATTTTAATTGCCGATGTCGGCTAAAATACTATTGTAATGGTGTACTTTTTCTTTTAATCTTAAATGATGGTATCTTCTATTATCTTAAGCTTGTGCTCCTTTCCAGTTACACCTCATGTTTCCGCTTTAGCGGGGTGTCTCACATGCCGCACATTTGAATGTCTTGAATGATTGTTAGAGCCTCTGTTGGTAATGCATTGCATCATTGGACCTATGAATGTTGTTAATACAAATAAACCGTAAAAACGTTTATTAATATTTTGCGATCTCTTTGTGTTTTGTTGATAACAAATGTAATGTTATCTTAAGTATATTATAAGGATACATGTTATTTTTGTAAAGCATTTACATATAGCCATTTAAATACAAAAATGTAATAATTAGCATTTGTTGTAATAGTTTATTAGGATGGTCAAAACCATAACCCATGGACCATACCCATGGATCTTAACCCATACAAAGAGACTTGATACAATGTATACTTAGATACATTGTATCTAGAGAAATACCCATGGACCAACCCATAACCCATGACCCATAACCAAAAAACCCATGGGCAAAGAGGAGCGTACCACAGATCCCTAGGATTACACTAGACGGATCCCAAGTGGAAGGGATCCGTGGATCCGTGGAACAAAGGAGAAATTTGCCTATATAGAGAGCCATTCTTCATCTATCTCACACCCCTCTTCTTACTAAATCTCTCATACACTCTCATTCTCTTCTAACATATATATCACTTGATCTAGAGAGTTGTTCTTCTTTCTTTCTATTTGTGATCCTCATATAGGTCCTTCTCTAAGGCGAGATCACGAGCATTCTACAAGTCGTCCAAGCAAGGGGTCCTTGATTGATTTGTCACTCTCGCAAGATTTCTGTAGCGAAGATCTTGTATTTGATATTTCACATATTTGTTGTGTAATAGTTGTGTTGGTTTGGTCCACCGTGCTACGGACTCGTATCTAGCTTTGTACCGGAAAAAGTGTAAGCAACGTTGTGAAGGCTTCTCCGCCAAGTGAAGGAGTTTGTTGACATAGTGCTTGAACTCTCGAGTAGGTGACTCGGGGAGTGGAGTAGGGCAAGGAAGGTGACCTTGTAGCCGAACCACTATAAATCGGTTGTGTCATTTTTTCTCCCTTACTTTATTTATTTGCTTGCATTATCACTAGATCTATACGTTCTCAACATCCATACGATTTCACATAATATCGAATCTAAAGTTTTTGAAATCAACTTAAAATCGGCAAAACTATTCAACCCCCCCTTCTAGTTTTCCACAATTGGCATCAAGAGCTAAGTTTATAAAAGTTTTAAAATAAAATTGTATTTTAAAAAACTTTTCAATCACTATGGGTTCTGAAAATTATAAGGAAGGGCAATCTATGCAACGACAACCACTACTTGAAACTAATGGTTTTATATATTGGAAAAATAGATTCGAAACATATGTGAAGTCTAAAGATATTGATCTTTTGTACATTATTGTTGAAGGTGATTTTGAGGCTACCTCAAATGATGATAAAGGAAATTTAGTTCACATACATTATGATAAACTAAACGATGAAATGAAGAAAAACTTTCTAAAAATAGAAAGCAAAAATGGTTTTATATAATGCTTTACCGAAAAAGGAATTCGAAAGAATTTCTATGCTTAAAACCTCTAAAGAAATTTGGAATTCTTTAGTTGTAACCATCAAGGCAACCAACAAGTTAAAAATAATAAAATTGATTATTTGTTCAACAATATGAACAATTTTCAATATCGGATGAGGAAACTATAGATCATTCATTTGCTAACTTTAATACATTATTACATCTTTACAAGCACTTGATGAATCTTTTCTAGCCGTAACCATGTTAGGAGATATCTAAGGGCACTTCCATCGAAGTGGAGATCAAGGTGACGGCGATCGAAGAGTCAAAAGATTTGACAATCTTCACCCTCGATGAACTCATAGGCAACCTAAAAGTCTACGAGCTTGTCCTTGCTAAAGATTTCAAAGCCTCAAAAACGAAAGAGAAACACAAATCTCTTGCCCTTAAAGCCAAAAGGCTTCGAGCGATGAGAGAACTCATCTTCGAGTAGTGACGACAGAATACGCTATGGCGGTAGGGACTTTAAAAGTTCTTTAGAAGAAAGGGAAGATACGTCAAACAACCATATGACGATAAGAAGGCTTTCAGAAAAGCAAAGAGGACGAGAAGCCAAAGGATGATCGTACTTGCTTTAAATGTGGGGACCCAACCACTTTATTAGTAAGTGTCCCAAACGGGATGATCAAAAGCGTTCGTGAGCGGCACGTGGGGAATGAGCGACGAGGAGGACGAAGAAATATGTCTCATGGCAAATGACGGGTATCACGAATACTATAGTATTCATCACTTGATGACGACTCATTGCATAATGAATATGACAAACTATGCAATATTAGCTTAAAACTAATTAACAAAACAAGCTTTTAAAGAGTCAAAATCACGTTTAGATAAAGAAGTCATAGAATTAAAAGCAAAACTAAAACGTTTAGAAAAGGGTAAAATAGCAAGTGGTGAATGAAAACTTTGCATTCAACTTCAACACTATTGATCAACTAGATTCTAAAATTGCTAGAATAAGCACGAATGCTTAAATACAATACTAGATAGTATTAAACGAGGTAAACCCGAAAGGTTTAGGGTTCCAAAAACTTGATCCACAACCTAGTGAAAATAGGAAACAACTTTGTTAAAACACTAGAAAAACAGCCACTGTTGTGGCGGATCCCACGGATCCCCTAAAAGGAACCGGCTAGTGTACGAAAGGGATCCGTGGATCTTTGTAGCAAACATTAGCAATAACGTAGCTTCTTCATCTAGAACTGAGTTTGTCATAGTTAATAGGAAGAAACCAAATCATGTCACCACTAGACAACCACCTCCAAAATAAATCCTACTTTTGCAAGAAACAAAGCTCCATCTTTTTCAAAACCTAATCATTTAGGAGACCTAATAACGTTTACCCGAAGTAACCATCAAATGGGATGGAACAAAACATGACAACGGTTTTCCTTTTCAAAACTTTGCTCCATGAATGCATACTCATCTTATTCATACATGTCTAACATGAATGGAATGTTTAACACTAATGGACCCACGAACAAATGGGGACCAAACTTTTGAGTTTATTATTGTTTTAGGTATGCTTAAAGGTAGACCTAGACCCCGATGAATAGGTCAAGGATAGCGGGTGCACAAGAGCACATGACCAGCAATAGGGATCTATTCTCCACATATGAATCCATAAATGGAGGTAATGTGGTGTTTGGAAATAGCAAAAGTAGAATCATCGGTAAAGGTACGATTTCTAACAAATCTCTAACCATTAACGATGTGTGTCACGTAGAAAACCTAAACTTTAATCTCTTAAGTATAGGACAAATATGTGATAAAAGTGCAATGTACTTTTTACCGAAACCGGTAGTAAGTATACTAAAATGGCATAACCATAGGAAGAGGAATTAGGAAACATGGACTCTATGTCATTAAAATCGGTAATGAACCTAAAGACAAACTATGTCTTACCTCTATGGATGATACTTCGACCTGGTCACGCCAACATGCGACTTCTTCAATCGCTATCATCCAAAGATCTAGTAAGAGACCTACCTAAGTTAAAATATGAACATCATTTTTATGATGCTTGTAATATAGGAAAACAAGCTCATTCGAGTCATAAAGCTAAAAACATGGTGTCCACAACTAGGTGTCTAGAATTACTACATATGGATTTATTTGGTCCACCGCTATCCAAAGTTATGGAGGCAACTACCACACTTTGGTAATAGTGGATGACTACTCTAGGTATACATAAATTTTTTAAAGAACAAAACGGAAACCTTTAACTATTTTGAAATATTAAGCAAAAAGATCCAAAAGACAACTAGGAAGTCCCATAGTGTCTATTAGGACGATCATGGTAGGGAATTCGATAATGAAGTGCAATTCGGAGCTTTTGTGACGCTAATGGTATTACTCACAACTCTCGCTCCACGCACTCCACAATCGAATAAGGTAGTAGAAAGAAAGAATAGAACTCTACAAGAAATGAGTGAACCATGCTTAGAACAATCCATACCTCAACAAATTTTGGTGTAATGCCGTTGATACTTCAACGTATATACTCAATCGAGTCTTATTAAGACCAATCTTAGGAATAACTCCATATGAGTTACTTCGAGGCAAAAAGCCTACGTTAAATCACTTTAGAGTCTTTGGTAGTAATGTTTTATTCTTAACACTAAAGATTACCTTACAAAATTTGATCCTAAATCAACCGAAGGTATCTTTTTAGGTTACTCGCCCAATAGCAAAGCTTACGTCATATTAAACAAAGAAACAATGAAGGTAGAAGAGTCATTAAATATAAAATTTGATGAAAGTCCACCCAAACCCTCTCCACCTCTTGTCGATGACGAGATTATAGAAAGTGAAGCCATAGTAATAAAGAAAAAGATACTGAAGAAGAAGAACCTCTAAGTGATGAAATAATAAAACATTAAAGAGTCCAAAGATCACCCCGTAGATAATCTAGGAAAACTAAACGATCGAACATTAAGGTCTCAAGTTCAAAACCAAAGTAGCTTGTTTTGTTTCGTTTCAACCTTAGAACCTAAGAATACACAAGCCATAAAAGATGAAAGTTGGGTAATGGCTATGCAAGAAGAACTAAATCAATTTGTGTCTAATGATGTTTGGACACTTGTCCCTCCACCTAGTAATCAAACCATAATAGGAACCAAATGGGTTTATAAAAACAATTAGATGCAAACGGAGTAGTTTCTAGGAACAAGGCTAGACTCGTTGCTCAAGGGTATAACCAACAAGAGGGAATAGACTTTGATGAGACCTACGCCCCAGTGGCTAGATTAGAGTCTATAGAAGACTTCTTGCGTATGCTTGTGCTAATGATCTAAAGCTTTATCAAATGGATGTCAAAAGCGCTTTTCTAAATGGTTTCATAAATGAAGAAGTATATGTAGCTCAACCTCGGGCTTCATTGATTTTGAAAAACCCAAAATTGTGTATAAATTAAAGAAAGCCCTTTCGGTCTTAACAAGCTCCAAAGCTTGGTATGATAGACTCAAGTCATTTTCTAGTTAAACACAACTACACCATGGGGTTAGTTGACAACACACTTTTACTAAGAAAAGAGAGTCACATATAATCATAGTACAAATATATGTAGATGATATTATATTGATCCACTTGTCAAGACATGTGTGATGATTTCTCTAGAATCATGCATGACAGTTCGAGATGAGTATGGGGAGAACTTAGTTTCTTTCTTGGTCTACAAATAAAACAAGTAGAAGATGGTATCTTCTTCAATCAATCTAAATACTCAAGGAGATGTTAAATAAATTCGGTCTAGAAGATCAAAACCAATTAGGACTCCAATGTCATCCGACACCAAACTCACAAAAGATGGACGGAGAATCCGTAGATAATAAATAATATTGGCATGATAGGTAGTATTTTCTACCTCACGGCAAGTAGGCCGGATATCATGTTTAGTGTTTGCTTATGTGCTAGGTTTCAAGAAGACCCTAAAATATCACACCTAGAAGCCGTAAAAGGATATTTAGATATATTAAGGGTACAACACAATTAGATTATGGTATCCTGAGGGCACGGGAGTAGAAACAATTGTATATGCAGATTCGACCATGCGGTGATTACGTTGATAGAAAAAGTACAAGTGGGGTATGTACTTTTATGGTGTTTTTTAACATCATGGTTCTTTAAGAACAAACGGCACTTGCAATATCACACCGAAGCCTAGTACGTCTCCGCCGCAAAGCATGCCAACAAGCACTATGGGATAAAACAAGCGTTAGTAACTACGACATCCATCTAGCGACATAGCCATCCTATGTGACAACAAAGGTGCCATCGACTTAAGCAAGAATCCGGTATTGCATTCTCGCACAAAAGCATATAGAGATTCGCCATCACTTCTTAAGAGACATGTTCAAAAAGGGAAATCTCTATTGAGAAGGTAGCATCCGAAGACAACATAGCCGACGTCCTCACCACCGTTGAAGCGGGAACAATTCAACCTACTTCGTCTTGGTCTTGGTCTAATGGAACAAACGTCGTAACTTAATTTCTATACAAGGTATGTAAACACTAGCCTTCTTCTTTCTGAGTCTAGGATCTCTATTTCACGCACACTCACAAACAATACGGGAATTTTCAAACCCCAAGATGATTTTCCACTTATAGCTTTCTTATTTTTTCATATACACATTTTCAAAGAAAACCTACTTTCACAATGTTTTCTAAAAGGATGATACCTTCCCCGTATCAATTTCACAAAGCAATTTCTCACGTATAGGACAAATCGTTTTTCTTTTCATTATTAATACAAGTAAAACCCGTTTTCATTGCATCTCATGTCTTTTGAATGCTAAAGGGACACATAACTAATATGTGTTTTTCGGGTACATTCATTTAAGCAACAATGAATTAGGAGCATTGATAACACAAATTACGTACTCTGTATAAATATGTGTTTTCGGGTTATCTAATAGGATGGTTTTATACTTCTAGTTTATTTCTATTTCTTTTAGGGTCGAGATAACCGAAACTCCAATAGTTTGCATATAGGCACACACTAGGCAAAATGTTTCCAAAGGAAAATTTTGTGCTGCCTGAATCACCGACCCACGGATCCCACCTTCTGCTGGAAGGATCCCTCAAGGGATGGATCTGTGGGATCCGTGAAACAGAAGCTGTTTTCAACTTCTATTTTTTTACTTTGGATGAAAAAACACAATTTGTTTTTTTGTGGAGTATGCTCTTTAATGCTTGTGTTCTCATGATAACATGCCTTGAATTCATATCTAAATCATTAGATTTTAATCCACATTTGGGTCAAGCATTCATTACAATGCTTTGTTTTTCTATATATACTCCCAAAATGCTTGCATACTCCATCTCCTTCTCACAAACACACTACACATGTCATCCAAAAACCCTTTAGGAATCTCTAGTAACAAACAATTTCCCTATGATATCCAACCTTTGTACTTCCACCATCCAAAATACCACAATCTGCTAGGATATCCGCAACGGATTAGTATCGATCTTGTTGTTTAACAAAACCACCTCAAATGGTCATCCTCAACAAATAACTCACCACAGATGCTTCCATTATAGCACCTCCTCATCACCAACAAGTACAACCAACTTATCACCCACCTAAAGTCACTCTTTTGGAACTCCTTAAGACTTCCAACAAATCTAAACAACCTAAACAAAAAAAGAATAGTCTTTTCAAACACCCACTCTCCAAATACTATTTTTCAAGATCTTGAAACATCACCACCATTAGCTCCCATCACCTTACAAGAACATTTAGTTCTTTCCCACCACCATTTACAAACATTCCGGATATTGATCCATATTTTCCTATTTTCCACCACAACTTCCGCATACTACTCAAATCAAAAACACCCCGGAAAATTTCCGCACTCATTACCCACATCTTTACATTGTGAAATTGCCATGCCCTAGGAAAATTGCAATAGAAGTTGGGAAGAAATGCGTTTCATACTCAACCTCATCCTTGATCCATCAACACCATTACTCATCAAAACCTCATCCATAACCTTATGCAAGCATGGAAGGAATCACTACTACTATTTTCTACTTTTAGTATAATTTTTTTTCTTTTAATCTTTCAAGAACAAGTCTTGTTCTTATTTTTACAACTTGTAAGTGGCATAAATACCACTACAAATTTGTTGTTTTATTACAAGGCCTTGTTTACATACCTTGGCTCCCAATCTTGATT